>JAHRHZ010000013.1:39879004-39934613 GCA_024137785.1 Ginglymostoma cirratum
CCCCCTTGACCTGTCCGTCCTCCCTGGACTGACCTATTTCCTCCCTACCCCCCTACCTACACTCACCTTTACTGGCTCCATCCCCGCCTCTTCGACTTGTCTGCCTCCTCTCCACCTATCCTCTCCTCTATCCACCTCCCGCTCTCTCCCTATTTATTTCAGAACCCTCTTCCCCTCCCCCACTTCTGATGAAGGGTTTAGGCCCAAAACGTCAAGTTTTCCTGCTCCTATGATGCTGCTTGACCTGCTGTGTTCATCCAGCCCCATGCTTGTTATCTCCAATAAACTATTTTTTGTTCAATATTGTCCATGAATGTTAACAATCTGCTCATCAGTTTTTCAACCATCAAGATCCAATTCTGAGAAACAACTTTGCTTCTTATCCTGCTTCAGTTAGGTAACAAAAGTGCCAATGCCATACTTTGAGACCTTTTTGGTAAAGAAGTGACCCAGGTCCACATTGTAACATCATTCTTCCACTGATCATACAATTATGCGACCTAAAACTTTCCCTTTTGACTCAGCCCATCATCTATTGCCAATGTTATACACTAGAACACAACTATTTTTAAACTGAGCCTAAGTCCACATTTACAGCTTTATTTCAGTTAACCCCACTCTCTAAGATCCACAAACCAGTAGTCCCTAGCTCCCTATTTTTAGATACTTTCCAATCAACTTATTCAGGGATATTACTACACGCCTCTGGAACAGGTGGGACTTGAACCTAGGTCTCCTGGTCAGGGATAGGGACATTACCACTGTGTCACAAGCATCTAGCTCCCATTTGTATATAACTAATTCACACCCTTTAACCTTTAATTAACAATACACATCACCAGTTCCATAATTCCCTTAGCCATCCCATCAGACCACATTAAATGGTAACAATCTACTCCAGGTCTTACTGCAAACGGACAGAGACTGTTTCAGTGTCTGAGAAGTCACAAACGATATTGAACATTGTGTAATCAGCAGGGAACTTCCTTACTTCCAACGTTATGAAGGGAAAATCATTGATGTAGTTTCTAAGAGTGTTTGGGCTGGAGATACTACATTTAGTAAATTCTAGTGTAATGTCCAGGGTGTGAAATTTTTGTCTCCGATTACCACAATTATCTTTTGTTGTGCTAGATATGACTTCAGCCAGTAGAAAGTTTTCTCCTGATTCCACTGACCTCAATTTTGTAAAGACTTTTTGGTGCCTCACTTGGGCTCGATGTCAGGGAAGTTAGTCTCATCTCACCAATACAGCTCACCTCTTTTACCCATGCTTAGACCAAAGATATTGTTATGCTTCACTGGGGTGCCACATTGGAAACCAACTCCCGTTATTCCGAGTGTCATCGCAGAAGTTAAAGTCTTTAAAAATAATATGCAAAATCCACAGCCTACCTGATTTTCACACACAAGTTGACAGAAACACAGACCAAGTTTCTTTACTTAACAAATATCATTATTTACTACAGGTAATTGATTCTAGATACAGATAAAAAATAAATAAGGTAACCCTTACAAATTAATACTCTAAATTCCTTATAAACTCCTCCTTCCCACAGACAAACATGATGCGGAGGTGCCGCTGTTGGACTGGGGTGGACAAGGTCAGAAATCACAGGACACCAGGTCATTGTCCAACAGGTTTATTTGAAAACACAAGCTTTCAGAACCTCACCTGAAGAAGGAAAAAGGCTTCAAAAGCTTTTGTTTTCAAATAAACCTGTTGGACTATAACCTGGAGTCGTGTGATTTCTGACCTTGTCTACAGACAAACAAATAACCATAAACAGGGAAAAAAACAGCAAAAGCACAGAGCAAGTGGATAAACACGTCTCCAGTTCTTGTTCACAAAATCTAGTGTAATGGAATGTGCAAATAATGTTGCTTTGACATCAGTGGAGCAGGGCAAAAGAAGCGAGAGACCCAACATGCAATAGAGAAGGACTTAGACAAGATTCTAGTGAGCTTTGTTCAGTTACACGCAAATAAGTACGTACTGAGGAGTCAGAGATTCTTACTCAAGGATAAAGATGAATTTGGGATGCTCAGGCTCATGAGTGGTATTCCAGTGGAAAGGAAGCATCCTCAAAGACTTTATGCGAGCATCCAATACTGAGAGAACATAAAAATACTTACCAAACCACAGCAACAGTACATCAAGCCATGGTGAATAGGTATTAAAGCATGTGGGCACACCTAAAAATAAGGACTACAAAATATAAAATTGATGTAAAGAGAGACAACGAGAAAATATTAGCAAGCAAGATGGGCCAATGGGTCAAGGAGTGGCAGATGGAGTTTAATTTAGATAAATGTGAGGTGACGCATTTTGGCAATGCAAATGAGGACAAGAGTTGTCCAGTTAATATTAGGGCCCTCAGGAGTGTTGCTGAACAGAGACCCCTAGGGGTACAGGTGCATGGTTCCTGGAAAGCAGAGTCGCAGGTAAACAGGGTGGTGAAGGTGGCATTTGGTACACTTGCCTTCATTATTCATAGTCATAAGGTAACCTGCCAGCTTTCAGAAATGCTAATGAATTTTTGTATATTTTCTTTATTACCATCATTTCTAAACATCCCCCTCCTCTTTTAGCGTACTCACTGAGAGTTCAGGTCACCATTTCAATAATGCACTTCAGATAATATGAAGTATGATGGTGGTTAAGGGTTAAGGAATAGGGAATGGAGGGCTGTCTAGATGAGAGGCGGGTAAAGAATGTTGTTTGAAAAAGGCGGACATCTGGGGTGCTTGGGAGTAGAATGTCTCCTCGTCAGAGCAGATGTGACAGAGACGGAGAAATTGGGGAAAACAGGATGGGTTTTTTGCAGGATACAGGGTGGGAGGAGGTGTAGTCTCGGTAGCTATAGGAATCTGTGGCTTTATAGTAAATGTCAGTTCGTGAGCTATTGCCAGAAATGGAAACCGAGGTCGAGAAAGGAGAGGGAGGTGTCTGAGATAGACCAAGTGAATGTGTGGGCACAGTGGAAGCTGTTAGCGAAGTTGATGAACTGCTCCAGTACAGCCTGGGTGCAGGATGCAGCACCCATGTGTATAGGAGTTGGGATGTCATGGTACGGTTGTACAGGGCATTGGTTAGGCCACTTTTAGAATACTGCATTCAATTCAGGTCTCCCTGCTACAGGAAAGATGCTCTTAAACTTGAAACAGCTCAGAAAAGATTGACAAAAATGTCACTGTGCTCTGAGCGTTTGAGTTCTCGGGGGAGGCTGAATAGGCTGGGGCTTTTTTTATCCGTGGAATGTGATAGGTTGATAGGTGACCTCATACAGGTTTATAAAATGATGGGGAGCATTGATAGGGTGAATAGCCAAGGTCTTCTTCCAAGGTTAGGGGAGTCCAAAATAGAAGGTATAGGTTTAAGAAGAGAGGGGAAAGATTTAAAGAGACCAAAAGAGTAACTTTTTCACACAGAGGGTGGTGTGTGTGTGTGGAACGAGCTTCCAGAGGAAATGGTGCAGATGGGTACAATTACAACATTTAAAAGGCATCCGGCTAAGTACATAAAAAGGAAGGGTTGAGGGGGATTTGGCCCCCATATGCTGGCAAATGGGACTAGATCAGATGAGGATATCTGGTTGGACTGAAGCGGCTGGTTCTATGCTGTTTAACTCTATGACTCTATGGATTAAATCAAATCTTAAAACATTTCACAAACAGATAGCTAGGAAAAGTTTTGACCCTCATACGGATGCAAAGGGGAACCTTCATACAAGGCTAAAATATTAATGTGTACTTGGTATCACTCTTTATAAAGGAATCATATTATCTGAACTGAACTCTAAGTGAGTACAATAAAAGAGGAGGGGGATGTTATAGAAATGATTATTATAAAGAAAATATACAAAAACGATTAGCATTTCTGAAGCTGGCAGGTTTTTTTTTTGGATGGAATGCACCTTATATCGCTGAAAAAAAGCAAAGGATAGAAATAAAATGCCTCCAGCCTTATAGTCCCCTAGCCTCGCACTGCGCGGTTCTACCCGCTCCCCAAGATCCACAAGCCCAACTACCACGGCCGACCCATCATCTCCACATGCTCTTGCCCCACTGCACTCATCTCTTTCTACCTCGACTCCATTCTCTCCACGTGGTCAAGGTACTCATCCCACCCATGCCCTCCACCTCTCTGGTAACCTCCAGTTCCCTGGCCCCCAGCACTTCTTCATTACTATGGATGTGCAATCCCTATACACACCCATTCCCGACAAGGACAGCCTACAGGCCTTCAGTTTTTTATTCTAGAACAGACCCATCCAGACTGACCTCTCCATTTCCTTCTGGCAACAGCTTATGTACTGACATTTACTACAAACCCACAGATTCCAAGAGCTGCCCAGACTACACCACCTCCCACCTTGTATCCTGCAAAAACTCCATCCCATTTTCCCAAATTCCTCCATTTCTGCCACATCTGCTCTGACGAGGACACATTCCACTCCCAAGCATCCCAGATGTCTGCCTTTCTCGACAACACTCTTTACCCGCCTCTGTCATCCAGACAGCCTTCTCCATTCCCTGCTCCACAGCCCTCAACCACCACTCACCCGAAACTTGCCACCCCACCAGCCTCAACATCCAACATATCATCCTCAAACACTTCCGCCAACTCCAATTAGACCCCATCTCCTGGAACATCATTTACTCCTCACCCCTCTCTGCCTTCTACAAAGTAGGTAAGTTAGGGAACTTGATTATAAGGGGGGGGGGGGGGGGGGGGGGGGGAAGGCAACTCAACATAGAAGTGTGGGAAACAACACAGTAGAAGGCATACGGCCTACTATGAATGCTCATCAATGGTCATTAATACCCTGACTTCAATGGGGGCAGGTTGTATATCACAATGGTTAACATAACTAAGCTGCAGTTTGGGGCTTAAAGGGTAAAGATTCAAATGGAAGAGTTACGTGGAAATGTGTGGGAGCTCAAACCTAATGGAGTTGACTTGGAATGCAAGGTACAAAGTAACATGAAGTTTTCGAAGGGGAAGGCGTGGTGTTGACAGGCCACATTTATGACTTACACTGTGAAGTGCTACCATGTTGCCTTGCATCCTCAGCTGAGTCACAAATGTCCAATGGAAAAGAAAAATGGCTACCACCATCTCAGAAAGGGCAGAGAGAAAAGGCAAAGAAACTGCCTCTTTTTCTGTCTGAGCGCACAATCTCTACTTACACTTGTATGTAACACTGTCTTACTTAAAACACTTTTGCAGGGTGGAAGGTAGTGGTGGACAAACTCTGGGTCATCTACCAAACCCAAAACTTCCTACTATATTTATGCAACACAGTTTGTGCTGCATTTCTCGATTTAAGGTCCACTATGTCAAAGGTTGATGTACAAGTATCCCAGTGACACTCCTTGTTAGAGTCCATTTTCCACTGCATTGAGCTCTGTGGTAAACTGGGAACTTGTGTGTGATGTGACAACCGACTGGTCAAATCACTAAGAAGTTGTTTTACATCTGACATTGCCCAGACAGGGTCATGAGAACTGGGACCAACGGATTCAGCCTTAGCAGGTGATATCATCACTGTGGCCATTGCACAATGAAGTCACAGAGAAACAGAAAGACCAGATGCTTCAGCATGTCCAGGCCCAACAACAACCTCGAACAGCAGCTGGGTAGCCTCCATATGAAGAGATTGCATCTGAAGGTCCCCTCAGGATGCGGAGGAAGAAGAGCAGACCTCATGGTCAATTCAAGTCTTCTTCAAACATACCACTGTCTGCCAGCCAGACCACTTCATATCTTCCGTAGAAGTGAATACTTAAAAACTACACATACTGCTGCTGCATGAAAATTCTTTCTAATCAGTGCTAGAGTGCTTTCCCAGCAGTCTCTATTTTAACCGCCATGCGTGTTTAAATGTTTAAAGTGGGGCATTCCACTTAAGACAGACATGACAAAGAATTTTTTCTCTCAGAGGTCCATGAGTCTTTGGAATCATCATTCCCAGAGAGCAGCAGAGACTGAGTCACTGAATATATTTAAAGTTGAGCCACGTAGACTTAACACCTACAAGGAATTCAACAGTTAGCGGTTAGCCAGGAAAGAGAAGTTCAGGCCATAATTAGATCAGCCAGGATATTAATGAATGGTGGAGCAGGCTCGATGAGCTGAATAGCCAAATCCTGTTTACGTTTCATCAGGTAATTAAAAATTAGTTCCAAAGTTAGATTTTCAACAGGTATGTCTCATTAGCATAGCACTCATATTTACCCTCTGCCCATTTTAAAACAGCAATTTAAATGAAACTAGTCTCAACTATAGACCTATACATACTTGAAAACACAACAGAAAGTATTGGGAAATTAAAAATAAAAAGTATATACATACATTTGTGTAAGGAATATATACCTTAATATTCATGAAAAAAAGTGAAACTATCAGAACAGTGGGGTACATCAAATAATATACAGAAACAAGGTGGAGGGATTAACTTTACTGTAGACAGCAAACTTAGTGACAACACAATGGAAGTCTGAATTATAATTAATTTGATAATTATTTTATTATTTCAAAGAAGCTAGTAATATCCATTTGATGAAAATTGACATGCAAAATAAAATTTTGCTGTCCATACTCAAAATCTCCATGTAACATTATGACTGATTTAACACAAGTCGTCGCAGAAGATAAAAATTCTCCCAGTTTGCCCTTTTTTGAGATACCAATCCATGATACACTTTTAACAAGGAACAAATTAACTTTCCAAGTTCTAATACCAGAACAAATTAAATGAGGATGTACAGAATTTAACTTTTGCTTTACTTAGTGGTTCTGTATGAAACATAAGCAGCCCTCATTTATTAGTATTTACTCTTTTACATATTGAAAAATGATTGTAAAATCAATTTAGCTAACATTTGCTTCAACACATATAGTAGTCCACACTTAGTAACACTACCAAGATACAGTTTCCTTCTGTTACAATATAGAATCCTTACAACCCATATTTCAACAGATAAAAAAATTATAACCTGCTCCCACCGAAAATTAAGCAGAACATTGTGAATATTTTTCATGTAGGTTCTAAAAACAGGATTACTGGGAGGAATGGGCATATCAAACAAGACAGGGATAAAGCTAAACAGTAACACACATTAGACACTAAAGCAGCGGTTCCCAGTTCATCATGTAACATTGCTTTTTTTGATCAGAAAACAAGTAACATGCATCATAAATGCGTGTAACACAAGAGAGCCATTATTTATTTACTTAGGGTGGATTTGTTTATCCCTGTGCCAGCTGGAATGACAGTGAGCACGACCATTGGTATGGGCTATCTTTTAGGCTTGTCGGACTCATCAATAGCTGCTATCAGTTTCTGCCGTGCTTTTTTATTTATATGGGAGCCCAAACAAACATTCACGAGGTTGGTTAGCTGCTTGGTTGAATATTCCTGCAAAAAGAAAACAGGTCAGCTTTTAGAATGGAAAAAAAGCACAACTTTGCAAAACAAATTTGTGTAAAGTGAAAAGATAACATGCTTACAGAGAAGTTCAGTTGGTTGATGTTTAAAATATCAACAGAAGCGTAACGGTTTTATAGGACGTGAAACTATCCATGTTTAACATCTAAAACTTTGCAGCTGCAAAAATATTTTTGTAGTCACTCAAGAAAATCTTTAGCCTTTTTCCCTTCTTACCCTGTGTTCTTTAATCCATCTTTCCATGTCATTTTCAGTCAAATAATAGGCCTTAATGTAGGTTTCGACAAATTCTTTATCCGGAATTGGCCTGATGTCTGTCAGCTTCTCCAACTTCATTAAAAACTGTTGAAAGTCCAGCTGCATCAAGGCACGTCCCTCATTACTACATTTTTTTGCATTTGCATAACTATAGTGGAAAGGGAATGAAGAAAATGACACCTCTGTAAATATACCTAGTCAAAGAAATTAGGAAAATGATGAATAAAGTTTAATTATGTTTTGCAGCAAAGTTGAAATTTTGCTTGCACCTCAGCCTTCATTAGAAAGGATTATTTGACAGTATCCTCTAGTGCCAAGTAGAGGTAATCTTCCAGTCCAATTTTAAAATTTAATACCAAACGAGAATGGTGTACAATTCTTCAAAAATAAACCTCAACTTGATGGACGTGCACTGCGAAATGACAGCCATACTCTTTACAGGAACTTAAGTCCAAATCACTTTCAAAGAATTTTCTTGTCCTGAAACACTTTCCCTGGCAAGTGACAGTTTGGTCTTATTCAAACAAAGTGATCATAAAGGACTTATTTCACAGGAATAACTACTCTTGAATATTCAAAACTGCTTGTCCCTGCAATGACAGACAGATATGGCAATATCCTTAGCTATCGTTCATTAATACGTTGTAACTTAGTAACTTATGACTTGTAAACACATTAAACAGGAATTTTTTTTTCCTCTATGTGAGTTGGCCAATGAGATAATGCAACATTTTCAATAAATAGATTCATCTCTTCAGAGATAACTACGCAGTGTTACCAAATCACTTCATTTTGGTGTACAAACATGTGGATGCAAAGGCTATGACAGCGAGTGAGAGGAACAAAGGTCGACAACTACATTGAAGGCATTTGAGGAAGTAGAGGTAGAGGGGTCGAATTTCATCCACCAAAAGAAAGAATTTATTGAAGACCATCCACAACCTGTTCCATTCACTGATCACCACCTCAAGTATCCTCTTTGTAGCTCTTGAAACCACAATGCTACCTTACCAATGAGTGTTAGTTGTTTCTGTTGTAATAATGAACAAGATGAAATTTCCTCCAAGCAACTTTAAATTACTAACAGTTTCAATGAACTTCCTATAAATATGTTACGATTATAAACGCCTTGTGTATCAGATTTCAGTGTCTTTGGAACTCAAGTTAATTATAAACTGTCTTGCAGCTTGAGATATGCTCTAAATTTCTTCACTAAAATATTGCTGTAACTCTTAACAACTTCTGACGTGAAAAATCGTTAATTCAAAATATATTCCCAATTGCTTATCAAGTCAATCCAGGCCTTTGGTTCAACAGTGGCAGTCTTGCCCGAGTCAGAGGTTTCATTCAAGTCACATTCCAGGAGTTGAACATGTAATCTTAAATGATAATTCAGAGGAAGTTGCCACAAGGATGTGTTCCTAAACTGAGTTTCTGACTACTTTCTCAAATCAATGTCAAGATTCCCCACCATTTTGTGAACAACAGTAATTCCTCTTGAACCATTAATAGCTTCATATGAAGTAACTTCATAACAAAAAGCATTTCAAAAGTACTTATGAGCTGTCTTGGATCTCCATGTTATACAAGATTCAAGTTTTCTTCCTGAAATTAGAGGCATATCCATGCTGTTATTACACATTTTTGTCATTGAGTCAAATACTGTTCAAACTTGATTTACTCTAGTAAATCTAGTTTGGATTCAAACCAGTGGCCTAAAGTTGAATGGACAGTGTTAAACCACTGAACAATGTATAAATTCAAATCTGAACTGAGGTTGGTTGGTGAGATTTGAATATAGCTTACTAACATAGTTACATACATATACATACACTATGTAAATATCAGCCAGATCAGCTGAACATGTAATTAGGATTATCCAAGCTGACACTGCTAGCAGGAAACACCGGCAGTAGTTGGAAATTCACACAGAACAAATTGCCCGATTTTTCTTTTTATTGGTTGAGAAATGACAGTGTGTGGATGTAACAATTTCTCATTTCTGCTGGTTTTGGTAGTATTGACTCAAAATGACCTTTCAAAATAATGAGCTGAAACTGATTCCAATATTCATAATTACTTAATGAAGGATCAACTTGTAATCCACAAAAAATACCTTCTGTACGTACTATAAAGTGCAAGTGAACATGCATTGACAAAATTGGAAGTTAATAGACTTAAACTCATGAGCTCTGAATTCTGCAGGAGGTTCCCATCACCCATTGTAACCATGGCATAATTTGTCTAGACATTGTCGATATCATGCCATTTCTTAATTTTGAATTTCAAAAATTTGTTAATAAAGGACAACTTACCCTTCAACAATGGTTCTGTTAGCCAGCCGAATACAATGCTCCCAGAGGACATTAGAAACCTGCAGTGGTATACGCACTCGTTTGGAAACCTCAGATAACTTCTTATTGAACTGTTCAAACTCCTGCAGCGACAGATACCAATCGTAAACATAAACATATCCTAATCTAAAGTATACACACGCTATTAACTTACATATTATCCTGCTTTTAATGTCACAAAATATCCCCGGGCACTTGGAAGTGGTCCTAAGGGGAGCCAGGGTGTGGAAACTATAAACAGAGATATGAGAAAAAAACTTGGCAATTAAATAGATTTTAAGCCGTGTTTTTCAGGAAGCCAGGAAAGTGGACAGGTGGAGAATTGCGCTCCTTAAGTAGTAATTGAACATATGGTTACCATTGATGAGGCAAAGTATACAAGCGAAGAAATGGAGAACTTGGAAAGTGGGTTAGAGGGAGGGGGTTAAACAGCCACAATGCTGAAAGTGGTTACAGACAAGGACCACTTTGAAGGGCACAAGATTAAGAGTCTGTAATTTGTCATTTTGAGAGAATAGGAAACAATGTAGCAATAAAAAATTCAGTTGCAGGAGCATACAGCAACAGATGCAGTCTTTCCATCAGAAAGGAAATAGATTTGCAGCTCATCTTGGGGCTGAGAAGGAAATTACAATTGTGATCAACCTATAACAAAGCTATGGATTTGTGACAGGAGTTTTCAAACGTTAATCTGGTGGCAATACTGGCTGATTCAAGAATGGACAGAAAAAGTGGAAAGTGCTGAAATAGAAAGTGATGAAAGTGTCGATGAACGTAGACTCTGGTGTCATCTGCATGGAACATATGCGAATTGACCCCATGTCAGTGGATCATTTCACCAGGACCAATGCGGAGATGAAGAGTGCAAAGGATGAAACTTTGCAAGTCTTACACAGGAAGTGCGAGGATGGAAAAGTTGGTAGAGATGTCATAAGTAGAAAGGTAAAAGCAGAACGCAATGCAAGGAGAGTCATGGAGTCAGATGATGGCAGATAAGTATCAGATGATTCGGTAAAACACAAAGTTTGCAGAAAGGTCAAGAGTCAATCATGTGTCTTAGTTTACATTTAAAACAATTATTTGTAATCTTGGTTAGGGCCATTTGGGGACTTTCGGGCGTTGGATACTTGATTAAAGTAATTCAAATAAGTAGTTGTGGATCTGGGAAGCAGAAGCACGTCATGCAAAGAGCTTACATGTAGTGACACAGGTACCTCTGTTTATTTCACCAAGAGGGCAACTAAGTTACTTTCCTGAATTAAGTACTCGCCTTTGAAAGTACTCAGTGAGTACTTTCAAAGCCGAGTTAGACAGATCTTTGATTAACGTAGAAGTGAAGTGTTATAGGAGCAGGCAGGGAAGCGTAGTTAAGATTAGTCATGAGGTAACTGATGAGCAGGCTCACAAGGCCAAATGGCCTCCTCTTACTCCTATTTCTCATGCTATGATTTCAAAGGCTCAACTAGGTCCCCTATGTGGTCTCTTGACCATTGAAGTGCTTTCCCACTATCTTAAATGGCATCAGCCCTTTAGGATTAAGCAGAGACTCCACAATTCTCTAACAATGGAGCTTTAAAATTAGACAGATCTAGTGTATACAGGTATTGGTCTAACTTCCAGATGAAGTTCCAAAGGAGATACAGTCAGATTTCTGTTATTTGTTTACAATACATTTATATTTACATAGATCTTCTTTTTGTCAACTTAACCCAGAAGTTGCTTATTTAGATAATTCAGAAGTTCTGAATTTGTTACAGTCGTTACTGTGAAATTTATCTGGAAGTTCAAACTTATGGATAATTAGCTGACAGCCTGAATTCTGTGATAAAGTCTCCAACTTTCAGTTAGAGTCAAAGACTTCCAGGAGCTCAAACTCATTTGCCTGAATAGTTACACAGGAAACATCAGAGGGGTCAAAACCTGCTCCAACTCCCAGGTAACTATAAAACCGACAACCACTGCCCCTCACCACAACTGGCTACTCACCCACCCGACTCTTACACCCTCTTTGACCTGTCCTAATTTAACACATCCCTTGACTTGACTTGATCTGACCTTCCAACTCCCACCAATACAATCTGCCCCTCATCCAGTTACATGCCTCAAACCCCTCAACACTAGCAGAATAGTTGTCCGTTTTGTTACCACAATGCACTACCATCTCTCTATAGCTTTTCAATGAAGTCTTGGAACATTTAAATGCTTCATTTACAGGAACAAGGCTGTTAACCACTGTAAAAAAGGAGGCGTGGTTTGACTTCTTTCAACGCTCTTACAGCATTAGGAATCAGCTGGATTGAAATTAAGCCTCTAGCATTAAAAATTGGGCCCAAAAATGCAGAGTGCGGATGTCAGAAGTTAGGTGCAGGGGCAACAAACTGATAATGATTACTACAGTCAGAAGATTCAAGCTAGAGTGGAGTTTATGCAATCAAATCCCTACACTATAGTAAATATTCTACTTCAGAATAATTGCAAATCAGCATATGCTGCAAAAATATCGCATTCGGCTTAAAACACATATGAAAAAGTATTCCATGTAGGGGTTACAAGATTAAAGGCGCTAACAGAAAATTCACCCTATAATAAATATTTGGGAAATGGAATAAATGTAAATTGAAGAAAAATATTAAAATATGTAATCAAAGGTGTAAATAAATTGAAAAGACTATGGAAATTGAGATGAATAATTATGCAATGTAACATATTCCAATTCACAGTCAGCAGCAAGTCAGAAATCACACAACACCAGGTATAGTCCAACAGGTTTATTTGAAAACAAAAGCTTTCAGATCCTCAGTCCTTCTTCAGGTGTTAGTGCCAGAGGTACTATCAGCCACAGAATTTGTAAGTAAAAGATCAAACGTTCACACCATTGATGAAGATGTATTAAACAAACCTAAGATGCTGTTAAATCTTTAATCAGTTAGAAGGTTTTAGTTGATTAATATGTATATATAAATCCCTGAATTCCTTTCAAGTCACAGTTCTGAGAGCATTAACTGTTTTATCAGTGTAAAAAAGAGGTGACACTTTACGTCAGACAATGCATGTTAGGTGTGAGGCCTTGTTTAGAATCTGTTTGTGTTTTGGTTTGGAGTCAGGCTGGTTTATTTCTAAAGTAGGTATTTGTAAAATGCCACTTTGACTGACTGTGTATAAATGGTGTGCTTTTTGAACAAAATAAAACGTATCTGCAAATATAAATTCACCCCATAGATTTGTGCACGCGCGTGCTCCCTCCCCGCACGTCACTTGCGCGCACTGCCTTTTCCCCATTCCCCCCGACACACACGCAACAATAGGATGAATTTATATTTGCAGATACATTTTGTCTTGTTCAAAAAGCACATAAATTTATAGGCAATCAATATGGCATTTTATAAATCCCTACTTTAGAAATAAAACCAGTCTGACTCCAAACCAAAACACAAACAGATTCTAAACATGCATTGTCTGACCTAAAATGTCACCTTTTTTTTTTACACTGATAAAACAGTTAGTTCTCTCAGAACTATGACTTGAAAGGAATTCAGGGATTTATATATACATATTAATCAGCTAGAAGGTTTTAGTTGATTAAAGATTTAACAGTTTTGTTTAGTACATCCTCATCAATGGTGTGAACCTTTGATATTTTAGTTACAAATTCTGTGTCTGACACTACCACTCTCACTAACACCTGAAGGTGGACTGAGGCTCTGAAAGCTTGTATTTTCAAATAAACCTGTTGGACTAATAACCTGATGTCGTGAGATTTCTGACTTTGTCCACCCTAGTGCAACACTGGCACCTTCACATCACAGTCAGCAGTAAATTAGACTTCCTGGGTACCTTGTGTAAAAAAAAGCAAGAGGTTACTGAGCTAATTATAATATTTTTTAAAACGTCCTGTGATGCTTGATTTGAATTCACTTGCAGTGTTACTTATTTAATTACTAAAGAGTTGAAATTAATTCATGAGATATAGCTACCTATAATTAATAAATATGGTATAAATTGCACATATTATTATTTATGAGATCAAAGCGAGCAAATACCATGCCTCATTAATCAGCAGCTCAAAAGAATTCAATTGTACTGCATGTACTAGAAAGGCAAAACAGGAGCTCAAGAAACATTCTTGTATTACTGCATAATAATTTAAATATCTGTCTGATTAATGTATTGTAATACTTTGCCATTGCAATAATCTTCATGCTTTCAGTTACCTTAAGAAGAGTATCGATATACACATTGTGTTGTGACATAATTTCTTTGATATCCCATTTAACATTAGCCATAAGATGTAGCATCTGTTCATAATCAATAGCTTTGGCAGCCACGATCCAGTAAATTGGTTTGCGCAGCTCACTTGCAGTTGATACAGTCTATGTGATGTCAGAGCAGAAGGGAAGAAAAGGGGTTAAACGCAACAAGCCAACCAATAACTGGATGTGATTTTATCAGCAGAAATAGGCACTTTAAAATGAGCAAAATTCTTGCTATCTCAACTGATTCTGATATTACAGTGGAAAACTTGAATCCTGACCTGTGAATAAAACTGCTGCAAAAAAGGCTTCTTGGCTGAAGGCATCATGGCATCAAGATGTGGCTGCAGACATTCAAATTGATCAGCTAGAAATACCCTGAAAAAAAGACATAAGGCCATTTATTCATTAAGCACTTGTTGCAGCTATGAGAAGGCAGCGTGTCAATTATCAGCTGGAATATCACAAGAAACTAAGGAAGAGGCACTTCTATCGGAGAACTCTGAAGAGGTGCATCTATGAAATACAACTTCAAACTGTGAATTCACCTTCAAATTTATTCTCAAAGCAAATCATTCATCCTATCCCATCCAAAAGAGGGATAGATTTCACAATGATGGTCAGGAGATTTGATAAGAATGGATAACAAGGGGCAAATAATCTGGCCAAGTAACAATGCATGGTGCTTTGGTTACAGTCCTCCATCTCCACATTTGAAGCACTTATTTTAAGCATAAGTTTCATAACATATTTCTTTAGTTGACTGCTTTCATCAATTCTCAATCATATTTCTAACAACTGCTATTCAGGTTTTTTACACAATCAAAGTCCAAGAGATTGATACCTTGTCAAAAATAATTCTGACTGAAAGAAATAAGGATTGGGAAGGATTCAGTCGATGACTAAATGAAAACGACTGGTTAATATCTCAGCCAATATGCTTACATAGCCTTTACATTTTATCCATTAGACTACCAGCAAGTCTTATGAACTTGCAACAGTTTCCATGTAGAATTAGCAGTAGATTTTATTGTTGTGTGTACTCAAGTAGATAAGTACATGTGTAAGTGAAAAAAAGTGTACAAATGTCATCGTTCCTGGCACCATCTTAAGCACAAAGGTACCTAGGTATAAAATCTCAGGTACAAGGTAGAAAAATAAAGAAACAAGGTTAAAAGCTTAAACATTACAGTCCTCCTTAGTATTAAGTAGAAAAAAAAGTTTAAAAAATTCAAGAGTCTTTCTTAAGTCCTTAGCCATGCTGAGCTTGCACTCACTACAAGGGCTCGATCTCCTCTGCTTTGGTCTGTTCTCCAGGGGACCTCAGGCTGCCCGGGGTCCTCCCTCACTGCTGTGTTGGGTTCACTCTTCCTGCGTTCAAGGCTTGACCTCCAACCTGTCAAAGTACCAATTCAGGCCTCCAGCTCCTGCCATGCTCCAGACTGCGACAAGCCGCGATGCCATGGGCCATCAAAGTCCCCACTCTAGGCCCCCAGCCGCTGGCACACTCTGGACCTGACAAAGCCACAATGCCATCACCATCATCACGACCAAGCTATCTCCGGAAGTTAAGTAAGTAGAAAAAGAAACAAACTAAAAAAAAAGCCTTTTTAAAAAAGAAAGCAAGAAGTCGTCGTTGGCGGAGTGGACAAGCCTACTCCGCCACCACCATCTAAGTCTTAAGTACTGTAGATACCTGCACAGAACATGGATTCTAAACCATGAAAAGGAGAAATTAACTAATGACCGATAGCTAAATGATGACATTAATTGGAAGGATTAAGCAGGAGATTCCAGGAAGTAGGATTTCCTTAATCATTTAATGTAAATGTTTAGCCATCAGATGTTCATTACTACCTTAATAGCAAACTTTTTGTTAAGATTTGTGTTTCATTTGGTGCTTATTTATCAAATGTTAGAATATGCAACTGTTATTTTTCATGATTCATTTTAAAAATGAAACCAATGCACAATTAGAATTAATCCTGAAAGCATCTTTCTTAATACACTTCTGTCACAAATTCTTGGTAAATCACAGTCGAAGTGTTTTTTGCCTGACTCTTCATAACAGAGGCACACTGAAGTACATCAGCAATGAGCAAGAAAGGAACTGAATTATATGGTTCATGAGGGGAAAATCACAGGCAGACTTGATAATGGGCCAATTGACCTGACTGTGGTAAATACTCTATGAATCTGTGACAAGTATATGCTGTTCCGTGGTAAATAGCTTGTGTATTATTGGACTTTCAAGCTTCTCTTACAAAGAAAACAAATATGTGCTTTCAACCCTCCATCAAAATTTGCTGCGCAAACTTACAAAGATTCTGTGGCAACAACCCTTTCTGCAAGGCCGTATAGTGTTTCAGCGGAATTTAAAACAACGAGGTGACTCAGGTGTGGGCTCGGGACCTTTTCTTTCCTCTCTTCTGTTGCTGGCAATGGACCAGCAGTTTCAGGTGGTGCCTCCTGCAAAGAGATCAAGTTGCATAATGATAAATACAACACCATATTCATCTAGTGGTTTGTTGCATGAAAAAAAATAATAGTCAGACCTCTGGGCAAGCAAACAAATTGATAATGGAAACACAGAGGGATATTTGGCGTGACTAACAGGAATAGGCAGGGAGACTAAAGACAATAATGAGGAGAACAATTTTTGTGTGTTTTGAAAATGGTGCTAACAAGGTACAGTTCTTGAGATTTTGAAAATCCTAGAAAGCAAATTGTAGTAAATGAGTAGAAGAACAAGAACAAACTGTACTTTCTTGATGATGCTTTAGAGAGAAAAGCCAGTGGTCTGTGATGATTCACTTGATGCAATGAAGCAACATCATGGAAGAATTTGAAGGCGAGGGTGAGAATGATTTACAACACTAGACAGCAGCCAGCAACAATTCAACTATAGGATAGGTGATAGGTTTGTGGGAAAAGTCAATCTACAAAATTCTTGACTAGCTGAGGTTTGTTAGGGGTGGAAGATATGAGAATAACCTTGAACTCATTGTGAAAACAGCCAGAGTGTGCTATGTGTTGTTGCTGCACATCACTTGTTAAGGTTTTTTGGCACATTTTGAAAGGTTCCCACACAACCCAAAGGTATCCAGGGTAACCTTTATTCAAATAAGGGTCAGAGAGATGTGCGGTCATGGACAACTGCGCAATAACGCAAGCTGGGGGAAGATAAGGATGGGTGAGGACAGCCTGACCCAATGCTAGGTATCTTACAATGTTACAAATGCTGAGAGGAGGACGGTGTGTTCACACGTGCCAGACAGATAGTACGTGAGAGAAATTACAAACAACAGTTTGAGTAGTCTGTGGTACATTTCACTAATTTAAGATGCATGTCAACTACTCACCCTTCTCCCATAATTTGCATAATTTAATCGCACTGGTTATTTAGTTTATAGCAAGATATTCCCTAGAACATTTAGCCCATCGAGTCTGCTCCACCATTCAATGAGATCATGACTGATCTGATCAACCTCACTAGCACTTTCTTGCCTTTTCCATGTGATCCTCAATTCACTAATTAAAAATCTTTTAGTCTTTAATATCATTAACAACACATAATGCCCTATGTGGTAAAGAATTCCACAGATTCACTATGCACTAAGAGAAGAAATTCTTCCTCACCTCTGTTTTAAGTGGATGATCACTTATTGGGATTATGCTTTGTGGTACTAGAATTCTTTACAAGGGAAAAGAACTTCTGAGTATCTACCCCGTCAAGCTCCCAAGAATCTTATGTTTTATTAAGATCATCTCTCAGTCTTCTCAACTCAAATGAGTACATTCCAACCACTCAACCTCCGCTCCTAAGAAAATCCTTCCCTGCCCAAGATCAAACTAGTGAACTTTCTCTGGGCTGCCTCCAATGCTGTCATACTTTCCCTTGGATAAGGGCTGCCAAAACTGATCATAATATTCTAGGTTTGAACTGTACAATGTCTTGCATGGTTCAAGCAAGACTTCCCTACTTTTATACTCAATTTCCTTCTACATAAAGGGCTACAATACATTTGTCTTCCCTATTAGCTGATGAACTTGGATGCTAGCTTTTTGTGATTTATGCACAAGTACCAACAAAAGGCAGGAAGACCAAGGCAACACTGGGAAGAACAATCCCCAAGTTGTGGCTTTCTGCAGTCTTTCTCCATTTAAATAATATTCAGCACCTCTTTCCTTCCTGCCAAAGTGCATACTCTCAAATTTTCCACAGAATGTACATCTGTTAACTTTCTGTCCACCTACATGTCCAGTATATATCCATTTGCTGACTCTATCATCATCCTCACCATGAGACCTCATTTATTTGTCATCTGTAAACTTAGCAAAAGCTAGTCAATTTAAATCTGCACACTCTCTTCTTGAGTGGGAACCATTTCTCCCTATTCACTTTGACTGAAGTCCATTTATTTGCAATTCCACTATGAAATCTCAGCCTTAGTTCTACTTATCCTCATAACTGAAATTCCTCAGCCTGGGAGGAATTCTCATGAATCTTTTCTCCACTCTCTCCAATGTCTTCACATCTTTCCTAAAATGCAGTGACTAGAACTGATGCAATACTCCAGGTGAGGCTGAAATAACCTGTTTATTTCAACAAAGCAACTACCAAAAAATTGCTGCAGTAAAACTAAAACTACATGACTAAAGCTCCTAACATCCCATTTCTTATATAGACTTTATTCCATTTTCTAGCTACTTGGTCTCCGCTGCATCTGTTTGAATGATACAGCCTTCCATTCTACCAATTCTAATGCATTTTCCTTTTGTCTCTACATAGGATACCATCGCACGTTGGTCGGCATGGTCCTGGGCCACATCTGCTCCATTTCATAACTTCATCTCTCATGGCTTGGTTTCAAAAGATTTCCTCTTCAAGCTAGTAGTATGATTTTTCAAAAGTACATAATCTAACTTTTCATTTAGTTCAGGTGACATTGGGACAGATGAAGTTTTAAGGAGCAACTTAAAAGGAAGAATGGTTTTGAAACAGAATGCCAGAGTTTAGGCACAAAACAGTAGTATCAATGGTGGAGCAATTACAATCAAGAACGCCAGAAGTCAGAATTGGAGGAACTGGATATCTCAGAGGGTTGTGTGACTGCAGGAGGTTACGGAGGTAGGGAGGGGCAAGGCCACTGAGGGATTCTCATCCTTGACAAGAATTTTAAATTGGCACATTGCTTACCAGGAACCAATGTAGATCAACATGTGACGGGTCAAGAGAACTAGGGGAGAACTATGACACAGGAAGAAATTCAGATTGTGTGAAGGGTAAAGGTAATAAAGAAATGGAAGAGGGTACCAGAAGGTGAACTGAGGCAGAATCAGACAATATTACCAGGTGTGTAGAAATAGGCAGTTTAACTGATGTATCAATATGTTTTTGGAAGTTCATCTCACCCTCAAACATGATAAGAAAGTTATCAGCAGTCTTATTTAGCCTGATAGTTGCTAGGATAAGGGATGAAGATGGTGTCTGGGAAATGGAATGTGTGTTGTCAACCAAACAGAATAGCTTCAGTCTTCCCAATGTATGTTGAAGGATTCCAGTTTGCATGATACAAGGTGGGTCGACAAGCAGGTGGATGTTCCAGTTGCTCAGCAAATCTATTTAGGATAATGATGGCCAGGGTCCTGAAGTCAACAGGGTGGCTGTTCATTTTTGGGCTGTCTCTGTTCTGTTATATTGGACAGCCCAAGTGAAAATCTATTCAAAGTTTATTAGTATTATTTCCAGACATCTAAAATGATGATGTAAGGGGGAATCAATCAATCATTGCTGAAGTGACTGTCCACAGCCAAGGTAACAAGAAACTTTGACAGATCATCTAATTATGAAGTTATTATGGAACAAATTTCTGTAATTCCTTTAATGCACGTCACTTGAGAGTATTCAGAGAAGGCACTATGCAGTTCATTTGCTTCTCATACTTAGTGTTTTTCTTCCATGAGAATAATAGTTGATTTTGTAATTATGCTCATCATTTAAAGTCCTCTCCTGATCTCACAATTTAAAATAATACGGAGAGGGTATTTCCTGCCTTCCAATATTTATTGTCAAGTTACGAGGCCATAATATTCAAAGTAGAGACACACTAATTGACCAAGAAGGTGACCACAGTGAAGAATTTAAATTTAAGAATTTAAGAATAAAGAATTTGATTAAAAATAGATTAAAAGTCAAATGCTGTTATTTCCTATTGCATGCTTGCAATGTCTCACAAAAAGGTGTGAAGATATTTTTGAATGTCTCCATTCCAAATCAAGCAGAAGTCAATGTACATAATCTTCAATCACAAACTGTGCTGTGAAGCTGTACTGCCAAAGTAGGAAATCTGAAACACTGAATGCAAGATGAAATGGTGCTAACCTGAATAGGAATTTGAATTTGAATACATAAAACAGTTCCTGAAACCATGAACAAAAAACAGATTTGATCCCACTGGAAAATATGTCTCCAGACGGTTGAGTAGCAATATAATAAGTGAAAACGGAGTTGATTAAGCACAATTCTTCACTCATTCCAGAATAATGTGCATAGTCTTTGCTTGTTAACACGTATGCTTAGAGTACACTTTTCTCTACTGAAGGCTTATCAACAATATTGGACTTAATAATGATGAACACTAAGATAATGTGTAATAAAAACCAAAAGAAGGGTCACTTGACCCAATACATTAACTCTGATTTCCCTCCACAGACGCTGACAGACCTGCTGAGCTTTTCCAGCAATTTCTGTTTGTGTTACTAAGATAATGTGGCCTTTACACTAAGAATTATCCTGTGTTTGGTGGTGGTCCAGTAAGAACACAAATATCTTCTTTAAAAGAAAGAACAAAGTCAAATGTTATTATTTCCTATTGTGCACTAGAAATATCCTGAAAATTGTATGCAGATTTGTCCAAATCTCTGCACTCTGACCAACCAGAAAATTACGTTTGTAATTTTTAAATACAAATCATACTGTACATCTGTAAAAAATGTCCTATTGTTTCATTTTTGTGGTTGTTCAACTACTGACAGTGATTTAACGGTGAACAAATGTCACCTGTCAGCTACATCGATTGTGAGTCTAAACAAAAGGGAAAAACACTTCAACAGCAGCCCTCTTTTCTTTGACAACTATGTTCATTTACTGGTGCAAACCTGTCAAACACAATTTATGAACAACTTAAGGAGGACATTCTCTAGGCATATCCAAGAATATTAAAAAGTGAATAGGAAATAAATTTACAGGGCTACAAAGATAGGGCTGGGAATAATGTTGAATTGATTGCACTACAGTCAATGAGTTGAAAGGCCTCCTGTGCGTCATAATGACAAGTTACTTAAAATAAATCTGCTGTAAATTATACGGATACAAAGACATAGTACTTGCAATGCATATATACACACAAATATAGGCACACAGATATATTTGTGCCTTACAAGTGTTATCAAATGAAATTTGACACTGAACCACATATGGAATTCAACACAGGTGATGGAGACCTCACCCGCTGGCTGCCAGTCTGACAAGAGCTTGTGTTGTCTCTCTTACAAATGGCCCAAATTATGTGCCTTTCAGGGTTAACTTTGAGACAGTGAGGAATGAAGCCTTGGCAGGTAATCCATTGGGTGCAATTGGATAGATAAAGTTTTTTTGTGAATGACATTTGACACAGACATACAGCAGTTAGAGCTGAGGCAGAATGTCAGAGTTGGAAATTGATAATAAGACAGATCCCAAGTAGAATGAAGTGAAAACATAAAATGCTGAAATACTCAGCCGGTCTGGGAGCATCTGCGGAGAAAGGAAGAATCAGAATGTTTAGCTCTGGCTTGCCACAGATTCTTTCAGATCTGCAAAACATGCCTCACATTTTATGCTATAATTTCAGATTTCCATCATCTGTAGTATCTTGGTTTGTCAGAAATATAATGAACTGAAACAAAATATTCTACTAAATATCCAAGTAATGTATTAACCTGCTGTGAAAAAATTACAGTGCTATTTGTTAACAATTTGAAAGGGATGTGAGGAGATGACCAGGATCTTGTTTAAAAACCACTTACTGTAGTATGGATAGAAATTATGTATTTTCACAAGCTAAGCAGTTAAGTTTTTTTTCTGTAAATATTACAGAATTTAAACATTATTTTAATAAAATCTACAGTACGAAATCAACACTTTTATCCAAGTAGAATTTAACTTGACTCACTTGTCATTCAGTGAGAGTGTGCACTTGTGCATCTGCAAAATATACTTAAGCATTGCGGATAAGAAGGGGGAAATTGAAAATGTTATACTGATTTGCAATTCCTACTGAAGCTTTCCTTGTCCCTCACATCATTCTCTACATAATAAGGAGTTTATTGTTACAAAGATGCCATACTTTCTAATTCAATGCAACAACTACCTCAAGGTAATCTACTTGCATGTTCTATTTTTAAAGCAACATAAGGAAGTAACTATGTAGATGCTTGAGACAATTCATAAAGATCAGTAATTTTAGGACATATTAATCCATTCCACTGTTCAGATGATCTGGTTCTTACTGGTGTATAGAAGAATGCCTGGTCCAAATTTCAGAAGTATGGTCAACAGAAGCTATAAATACCAACTAAAATAAGAAGAAGGATTGTGCACCATCAGAAAGCGGTTTTCTATGACTTAGTACTATTTTTGCATTGGCTTTGACATTTAATGGCCCAAAGCTGACAAATAATTTTTCTTGACTAACGTGAATAAACAATGTCACTCAAGTTAGAAACATTGCGTTTTTCATGTTTACAGAGCATTCCCAACTGCTTTACAATTGGTGATTTACTTCTGTAGCATAATAACTGTTATTATGTCAGCTCATGTAACTTTGGTGGAAGTTTTCAAACAGCCATGTCCCACATGGAACAGTTAATCTATCTTAATGATGTCATTTGAGGGACTACTGCTACTGAGCACATTATGTGAACATAGAACATAGAACAATACAGCGCAGAACAGGCCCTTCGGCCCTCGATGTTGCACCGCCCTGTGAACTGCTTGCTTGTCTTTGAATGTTTCAGAATCTTTAATATCCATCCAACCAAACAGGTAGACAGATTTTTGTTTTAATACCTACTTTGAAATTTTGCTGGCTGTTTGAAAGTACACTATGTAAAAGATCCAGACTGGTTTGTTCAATTTCTGGCTTGAACAAACAATCTTACTAGTGAGCCAGGTTGACTTCCAAATTATTGGAGGCAATATTAATAACACTTAATATATTCACAACATTTTTCCACCCACGATTTAAAATAAAGCATAGGTCAATTTAAAGTAAACTAGTTAATGTCAATAGCAAGCAACTGAATGTCATGCCAGTGACATTTATGGCAGCTCAAAGTTTTCTCCATGAAAAATTTTACGTTCAAGACTTGTTTCAAATATTTTAAAATTCACACTGAAGCAATAAAGCTCAACTAAATATTTGATCTTTGACCAAAGCTAATTTCAAGTGTGCAAGAAAGATGTCAGTGGTTATCTGGTTGATGTAAATCTGCATAACAAACACATTTTGTGTGGTTTAATTCAGCACAGAAGCAATCAGGGTAGCAGTTACATAGCAAACAATAATTTGATTGTCTATTTAAGCTCAATTACATATGGATTCATTGATTTGCTTGTTAGTCAAATAACAGGTTCCTCGTTTTTAATTTCCTGCTATGTCAACACGGTACCCTATTAAACAAACAGTCGCAAGCATTTATTTATTGACTTTGTTCAGCTGGTTTAATTATGCTAGTTATTTTTTACATAATAATACATTTATGTACGTAAAAACACAAAGCTTTATTTGTTCTTAATGGCTTTAAAAGCAGAATGACAATACATTAGAAAAATGGTATTAAGTTGCTTGTCACAGTTTTGAGCCCATTCTCACCTGACCTTCACTTAGCTACGCCTCTCTGCCTGCAAAGAACCAAGTTTGATAATTTCAGCATAGAACTTTGCAGGACGCAGACTAATACCTTCCTACACTGCCCAAACATGTCTCTTAATGAGGTGACCTTCGAGCTTGATCATTCCAACCTAGCAATTAAGTGTTGCATGCTTGTGATGTGTCGACACTAATTATCCAGCATTCGAAAAACTTGAAATTTAGATGAAAGTAAGTTTCTTAATTTTGACAGCGAATGCAGGACTGTATGCATTTTAAATATTAAGGTCACATTCTGAGAATTAAATACATTTTCTCTCCCTTCATGTATAAAATAGTTGATACTTGCAAGATGGTTCCAGCAAAAACAGTTAATGCGTTCAATCCATAGTCTTTAAACAGCTGGATAAATATTGAGAGTTTGAAGTGGATATAAATTATGAGATTAATCTAGACTAGATGATTGATTATTTTGTGGTACACAACGATCCCTAAGTTTTTAGTCCTGCAAAAATAGCATACCAATGAATCCAGCAAGCAAAGGATGAATAATGCAGGACATAGAATCCAAGATGAATAATTTTGAATAATGTGGGGCAATAACGACACCATGTGTGAAGGAGATGAATGAGAAAAGATTTCAGAGCCTTAAGTTAATTTTGTTTTAAGTGCACACACTCAAGAAATTGCACACTGTATAGTCAGATCAATTCTGCAATCTGCCAAATATTGACCCAATTTAGCATATCGTTAGCTCTTGGTTAACAAGGTAGCTTAATTTTGCAGAAATGAGGGAGAACATTAGAACACTTAGAAAGTGTAATGTGAAGAATTACAAACAAAGACAGTGTCTGGAACTGTGGGATGGGAGTGCAGGATATCATCTGTGAGATTCCTGCCAGACTTAGTGTGAAATGCTTCATGTGGAATCAAGAGACAAAGACAGTCTTTTTTGTTCTCTGAATCGTTAACTCATAGGATGTAGAAACTGCCTAACAAAATAAAATCATCTCGTTCACCTTATACTATTTGAAGAGTCAGATGTGTTCTCCCATCTTACTCTCATCTTACCACTGTGAATGTTCTGGGCTTCAGATGATGAGCGTCCCAATGACCACAGTCATCTTTCTTTGTGCTATGTATGACACCAACCAGTGAAGAGTTTCTCACTGCTTCCCGCTGATCTTTATTTCATTAGGGATCCTTGATGCCACATTCAGTCAAGTACTATCTTTACTTTAAGGATTGTCACTATCAGCTCACCTCTGAAATTTAGCTATTTGTTCAGGTTTGGTTCAAACCTGTAATGAGGTCTGGAGTCATGTGGCACGGGCAAACTCAAACTGAACATTATTGCTCAATAGCTGTTGCTCAATAAAATGGCCAATGACACCTCCTATCATTTTACTCATGATTGAAAATGAATGATTGGCCAATTATTGCCCCAGATTGGTTAATACTTTTATTGGACATGTGGGAAATTTTCCAATTTGTTGTATGTTACTTTTCATCATATTTACCTTCATAAGGTTGCATAATCATCACTGATATCATTTTCTACATACATGCTCAGCAGTTAACAGAAGGGCATACAGAGTATTATGTTAACTTCCAACTCTGATTGCTTTCAATCTTAATAACCCCTTGGTTACTCTATTTCAGATATGTCTTGTGTCTTCTACTGTGAAGACGAAAAAAAATTTTCATACCTCAGCCATTTCCTTATTTCACATAGTCTCTAATATATCAACATTTACTTCAGCTACTTTCCAGTTTTTATATTTGAGAAAATTCTTAACTTTTTATTTTAACTAGTTCACATTTATTATGCGTTGCTGTTCCTCATCTCATTTTTGTTGCCCTTTGCAGATTTCTAAAACTCTTAATCATTTGTCTTATCTGTTGTGACATTAAACATCAAACATCTCTTAATCTAATATTATACTTTTTCTTCGACATATCTTTCCCATTAAGCTATTGATTTTTAATGGAATATACTTTTGTTGAACATTTTTTCAGTGTTTTCCATTGTTTATTTACTGCCATATCTTTTAGTTTATGTATTCAATCAACTGGGCCAGTTCTCTCCTCATTACTACTTAACTGGCTTTAAGATTCTTTTTTGGAAGCTTGCCACACTATCCTCAAACTCAAAATGGAATTCAATATGTTATGATTATTTTTGTCCTCAAAGTACTTTTTCGTACGAGATTACTAAGTAAACCTTCATCACCGTACAAAAATACATCAAAAATAGGTTTATCCTGAGTAATTTTTACATCACCTTTTACCAGGAAACTGCCACAAAAACAATCTTAAAAACTCATGTTCCAGACCACTTTTGCCAATTTGATTTGTCCAGTCTGTAAGAAGATTAAAGTCTTCACAATTATGATGAAGCATGACACCATATTTATTAACTTTCAGCTATACAGGTAATACTAACAGAGCTACAATGGCTATGGTCATGAAAAGTCAAGTCAAAACAAAGTTCCCTCAAAGTACCCCATCCATGAGATAAACTGTGGGTTTAGATATAGAGTTCATCTCACTTCTGGAGCTGATAATGCTCTATCTAATGGTAAATATATGCAAGCTGCATGTGTTTCATAGAACTGCCTGACATACAAATGACATTTAATGGAATACATCTCAACATTTTTTGAGCACATACCTTCATTACACAATAGATTCATTAGTCACTGCATTCTCAATGTGCTCCAGATTGGTATTTGCATAAGAGTTAGAAATAATAGGCACTTCCTATAGATTATCACAGTTTATACATTTCTTCACAAGTGAAAAAAAATTGCTGCAAATGTTTGACTGTATCTAAAAACAAGTATGGAATGGACCCCACTTTGACATGTATATGAATAATTTTTGGGTCCCCAAATGCTGCATTTCTGAAGAAACTGTGCCATGCATGTACCTGGTATAACATGAACAAAAACAGGAATTGCTAGAAAAGCTCAGCAGGTCTGGCAGCATCTGTGGAGAGAAATCATTGTTAACGTTTTGGATCGAGTGATCTTTCCTCAGAATTAGTTCTAAGGATGGGTCACTCAACCTGAAATGTTAACACTGATTTCTCTGCACAGATGTTGCCAGATCTGCTGACCTTTTCTAGCAATTTCTATTTTTGTTTCTTATTTACAGCACCTGCAGTTCTTTCGGTTTTTACCCAGTATAACACGACTACCTCAACAGTGATAACTGTAGTCACAACACCATGCAGAAAGTTATCACTTCATGCATTTTAAACGTTTTTACGATCACTACCTTTTTCCAATCTGCAGATAACTCACTATTATATTGATAATCAATTTAAATTGTTTCCACTTTACTACTGGATTATTGAATTGTACGTTTCAGTTAAATTTTCCAGCTTCCTTCTCATTTGAAATCTATATATTACAATAGAGTGAACTGAAGAATTATGGATTAAGGTGAAAAATGAAACAAGCCAAATTAGAGCAAATGACTAAACTGGTTTTTCTATAATAAAGATTTCATTGTAAATTTGAATTCAAGTTTCAAAATTCAAGTTTTCATTTGAAAACCTTATTATATTTCTTTAAATGGGAAATGACATGCTGATTGACACAACTAAATAAATTTGAGCAAGTAAAATTTTCCACGCGCGCTTTGGATTAATGGAAAATCATATTTTGCATCAGAACTTCAAGATGATCTCCAATCAGTATTATATAACTAAATACAACTTTTGGCTGCAGGGATGGTGCAGGAGGGAGGGTTTCAGGTATATGGATAACTGGGGCTCATTTTGGGGAAGGTGGGACCTCTACAAACAGGACGGTCTTCACTTGAACCAGAGGGGTACTAATATCCTGGGTGGGAAATTTGCTAGTGCTATTCGGGTGGATTTAAACTAGCTCAGCAGGGGTTGGGAACCTGTGGTGTAGTTCCAGCACACAGGAGGATGAGAGAAGGGAGGACATTCACCGTCACAGGAGTGGGCTGGGAGACAGCAGGCTGGTTTGAAGTGTGTCTACTTCAACGCCAGGAGTATCTGGAATAAGGTAGGTGAGCTTGCAGCATGGATAGGTACCTGGGACTTCGATGTTGTGGCCATTTCGGAGACGTGGATAGAGCAAGGTCAGGAATGGATGTTGCAGGTTCCAGGGTTTAGATCTTTCATAAAGATCAGGGAAGGTGGTAAAAGAGCGGGAGGTGTGGCTTTGTTAGTCAAGGACAGTATAACGGTGGCTGAAAGAACTTTTGACGAGGACTCATCTACTGAGGTGGTATGGGCTGAGGTCAGAAACAGGAGAGGAGAGGTCACACTGCTGGGAGTTTTTTTTTTTATAGGCCTCCGCAAAGTTCCAGGGATGTGGAGGAGAGGATCGGCAAAACGATTCTGGGCAGGAGTGAAAGGAACAGGGTGGTCATTATGGGAGACTTTAACTTCCCCAACATTGACTGGAAAAGCTATAACTCTAGTACGTCGGATGGATCAGTTTTTGTCCAATGTGTGCAGGCGGCTTTCCTGACACAGTATGTCGAAGGGCTGACAAGAGGGGAGGCCACACTGGCTCTGGTACTTGGTAATTAACCAGGCCAGGTGTTTGATTTAGTGGTAGGTGAGCACTTTGGAGAGAGTGACCATAATTCGGTTACGTTTAGTTTAGCAATGGAAAGGGATAGGAACATGCCACTGGGCAAGAGTTATAGATGGGGGAAGGGCAATTATAATGCGATTAGGCAAGACTTAGGAGGGATAGAATGGGGTAGCAAAATGCAGGGGATGGGGACAATCGAAATGTGGAGCTGGTTTAAGGAACAGATATAGCGTGTCCTTGATAGGTATGTCCCTGTCAGGCACAGAGGAAGTGATAAGGTAAGGGAACCTTGGTTTACAAAAGAAATTGTATCTCTTGTTGAGCAGAAGAGGGAAGCTTATGTGACATTGAGACGAGATGGTTCAGGTGAGGCGATGGAGAGTTACAGATTAGCTAGGAAGGATTTAAAGAGAGAGTTAAGAAGAGCAAGGAGGGGACATGAGCAGTCATTAGCAGGAAGAATAAAGGAGAACCCTAAAGCTTTCTATAGGTATGTGAAGAATAAAAGGATGACTAGGGTAAGAATAGGGCCAGTCAAAGACAAAAGTGGGAAGTTGTGTGTGGACCCTGTGGAGATCGGAGAGGTGCTAAACAAATATTTCTCATCTGTTTTCACTTGGGAAAAGGAGAATATTGTAGGGGAGAAGACTGAGATACGGGCTATGAGACTCGAAAGGATTGAGGTTAGTAAGGAGGAGGTGTTATCAATCCTAGAAGGTGTGAAGGTAGATAAATCCCCTGGGCCGGATGGGATTTTTCTGAGGATTCTCTGGGAAGCTAGGGAGGAGATGGCGGAGCCTTTGGCCTTCATCTTTGAGTCGTCATTGGCTACAGGTTGAGTACCAGAGGACTAGAGGATTGCGAATGTTGTGCCCTTGTTCAAGAAGGGCAGTAGAGATGACCCAGGTAATTATAGACCAGTGAGCCTTACATCTGTTGTAGGAAAAGTTTTGGAAAGGATTATAAGAGATAGGATTTATAATCATCTAGCGAGCAACAATTTGATAGGAGATAGTCAACATGGATTCGTCAAGGGCAGGTCGTGTCTCACAAACCTCATTGAGTTTTTTGAGAAGGTGACCAAGCATGTGGATGAGGGTAGGGCAGTTGACGTGGTGTACATGGACTTCAGTAAAGCCTTTGATAAGGTTCCACATGGTAGGCTATTGGAGAAAATGCGGAGGCATGGGATTGAGGGAGATTTAGCAGTTTGGATTAGAAACAGGCTTTCTGAAAGAAGCCAAAGAGTGGTGGTTGATGGAAAATATTCACCCTGGAGTCTGGTTACTAGTGGTGTGCCACAAGGATCTGTTTTGGGACCACTGATGTTTGTCATTTTTATAAATGACTTGGACGCAGGCATAGGTGGATGGGTTAGTAAGTTTGCAGATGACACGAAAGTCGGTGGAGTGGTGGACAGTGTGGAAGAATGTTGCAGGTTGCAGGGAGACTTGGATAAACTGCAGAATTGGGCTGAAAGGTGGCAAATGGAGTTCAATGCAGATAAATGTGAGGTGATGCACTTTGGGAAGAATAATAGGAAGGCAGAATACTGGGTCAATGGAGAGATTCTTGGTAGTGTGGATGTGCAGAGGGATCTTGGTGTCCAGGTACATCGATCCCTGAAAGTTGCCACCCAGGTTGATAGTGCATTTAAGAAGGCATACGGTGTGTTAGGTTTCATTGGTAGAGGGATTGAGTTCCGGAGCCGTGATGTCATGCTGCAACTGTACAACACGCTCGTGCGGCCTCACTTGGAATATTGCGTACAGTCCTGGTTGGCCCATTACAGGAAGGATGTGGAAGCATTGGAAAAGGTGCAGAGGAGATTTACCAGGACGTTGCCTGGTCTGGAGCGAAGGTCTTATGAGGAAAGGCTGAGGGACTTGGGTCTGTTCTCATTGGAGAGAAGAAGGCTAAGAGGGGATTTAATAGAGACATACAAGATGATCAGAGGATTAGATAGGGTGGACAGTGAGAGTCTTTTTCCTAGGATGATGACGTCGGCTGGTATGAGGGGGCATAGCTGCAAATTGAGGGGTGATAGATTTAAGACAGATGTCAGAGGCAGGTTCTTTACTCAGAGAGTGGTAAGGGCGTGGAATGCCCTGCCTGCCAATGTAGCTAACTCAGCCACATTAGGGGCATTTAAACAGTCCTTGGATAAGCATATGGATGATGATGGGTTAGTGTAGGGGGATGGGCTTAGATTAGTTCACAGGTCGGCACAACATCGAGGGCCAAAGGGCCTGTTCTGCGCTGTATTGTTCCATGTTCTATTAATGCTTCTTATGCTTTCAAAATGTAGTAGATTAAACAGTGCTTTCTCTTTTTTGTTTTGCAGATTTAAAGACTGCAACATCTACTGCAAAAAACTCTCTACATTATAGAAGGATGTCAAAAACAGATTTTGCAGAGAACTGATTCAGAATGACAGAAGTTAAATTATTGTCTCCAGCTGTTCTAAGCTTTGTTTTTAAAAGCACTGCTCTTCTACAGAAAAGGCAGTGGATAGGGTTGTCGCATAAATATATATTTCAATACTTTCTTTGCTTTCGAGGGACATGGCTAAAGCAAAGCAGTAAACATATAAAATTGCCTCAAAACAGTCACAATCCTAAACATGCAAGAATTTCAAGGACACAAGTTTTTGGTTATATTTAATTGGAACAAACCAAATCTTTGTGTGTTACAACAGACCAAAAATGGTTTAAAAGTTACAAACAAGTGCAACACTTAAGCAGGAAAGGTCCAGTTATATGAATAAAGATGAAATATTCTACAAAATATGTTAATGTCATACAACAATGGCCCTGAAATATCATGCTTTGTTAGAGATCGAATACTCTCAATACTTGAGAATGATGTATTAATATCCAAATATAATTCATTAAACTGGATCTGATATTTGAAATCTCTTCACATCAAATTCTCAATTAGCATGCTCTCTACAATTTTAATTCAAATTATCTAGATTACTCAAACTTTCTTAATGCAAAGTTGACTCGAGGTTATGAGGAATAGACTGATTTTGAGGAAAATAGTGCTTCATGCAGTTATCTGAAGATAGCATAATAAAGTTAGAAGTGATATTGCACATCAGCTACTGCTGTTTCCACAAATTACATTGTTGCTTAAAATTCTAATCTGAAGCTGATAGATATAAACAGGAAGTCCTTGGGTTACAAATGGCATCCTTTCTCAAGTCCATGCAAAGGTTAGATTGTATGCAGGTTGAAACACAATGCAGAACAATACAAAATAGCCATTCACAATTCCAGAAAACGTTCATGCGTCAGGTCTTTAAATTACACCCCTATAAGATCGCGTTCATAAGTTGGATGTCTGTACATCAGGGACCCCTTAAATTCCCTAATCCCCCATTTAGCTACGTAATTTATAAGGTGGATTGGAGCAAATGTGATAATTTTGTTGTTCCAAATATGCGATGATAGATAAATCGATAGGTCAACAATTTTTGACCTAACCTGGAAAAATGGTCTTGATACAAATCTGGTATTCTATTTGTAATACTCATTTAGTCAAATATACTATTCATAGAATCATAGAATCCCTACAGTGTGGAAACAGGCCCTTCGGCCCAACAAGTCCACACCGAACCTCAGAGCATCCCACCCAGACACATCCCGCTACAACCCACCTAATCTACACCTCCCTGAACACTATGGGCAATTTAGCATGGCCAATCAACCTAACCTGCACATGTTTGGACTGTGGGGGAAACCGGAGCACCTGGAGGAAACCCACGCAGACACGGGGAGAATGTGCAAACTCCACACAGACAGTTGCCTGAGGCTGGAATCGAACCCGGGTCTCTGGTGCTGTGAGGCAGCAGTGCTAACCACTGTGCCACCCACCGTACTATCCACTTGACTGAACAACAGGAACAGAAATTACCGTGCAAGAAATTTAAGCTGTAATATTTTATGAGACTTGAATAATAGCTGTATCAGCACACTAGCTAAATTCAGGTATTTGGACACATTGGGAAATAAATAAACATAACTTACAAACCATAAGACCATAAGCCATTCAGCCTCTTGAGCCTGCTCCATCATTCACTAGGATAATGGCTAATCCGACGCTCCTCGTTGCTACTTTTCTGCTCTTTCCCCATAACCCTGGATTACCTACTGATAAAGAAACTATCTCAGTCATCACTGTACATACGGACTCTGCCTAACAGCTCTGTACGGCAAGGAGTTCCAAAAACTCTCAACCTTCAGAGAAGAAAATCCTCCTCCATTTTAGTTTTCAACTGGCACCCCTTATATCTGAGACTATGCCCTCTGGTCATAGACTCTCCACGAGGGGAAACATCTCTCAGTATTTACCCTTTTAAGCTCCTTAAGAATCCTGTATGTTGCAATGAGATCATCTCACATTCTTGTGTAAAATTCCAGTGAGCAGAGTGCCAACCTGTTTAACGTATGCTCAAAAAAAAATCCCTTTTATACCAGGGATCAACCCAGTGAACCTTCTACCCGAGAACTGGCTGCAAAGGGAAACGACCAGAGGGTGCATGAGTGAACCAAACACTAATGAAAAAATAGAATAAAGTAAATAAAGAAAACCTTCCTAATGCTGATGATTTACAGAACACATAGGTCACACACAAAACAGAGTGAAAACACTGCCAATTTACAATATTTTACCTTGTGTTATAAGCTAAGTTGCTAGTTTTTTTAAAATGAATTACAGCTGTTAGCAGAAGATCCATTTTCATCAAGGCAGTGCTTTTCAATATTTAGGGTATCGACTGACCATCCCAGGGTGTGGACACTGCATTAAATTCAAAACTATGAAACTATATGTATTTTGAGACAGTGGGATCTTTTGCTTGTTTGTTGTCTGGATATTCAAGAATCAGGGCTTTCCAGGACAAGAAGGGATCAGCAAGACTTTGTTCTCCTTTTTCTGTTAATGTCCTTTGGAACTTCCCCATTCACTATGTATGGATTAATCTGCTCCACATTTCTAGAATTTCATCTCTGTTTTACCTTCTCTGATATAAAGATAGTAAGTAGTTGCATTAACCAAAGAATTAAAACTGCCTAGCAGAATTATCTGCTCATGTCTTGCTCCATTCCTGCTGTTCCTGATTTCACTCACTCTGTTAAGTAGAACACTGAACTTCATAACACAAAAGCCAAATACTGTAAATGTCAGAAATACAAAGAGTCTTGGGAATTGAATAATTAAACCAGAAAATGCTGGAAATGCTCAATGGGCTATGCAATTCCTATGGAGCCAGAAACAATTTTAACATTTCAAGCTAATGGTTTTATACCAAAAGGTGGGTCACAGACCTCAAAAGTGAAGTTCACTTTTCCAAAGATGCTGCCTGACTTGATCGCTGTCAGTTTTAAGTAGAAGTCTTCAAGCCTAACTTATCATTCTACTGATTATGGTCAATCCCTTACAGCTCAACTCCATTTATCCTATTTTTTGTTTCTTTTAATTAACGCCCTTATCTAATAAAAACTATAGAAAATTTTAGGGATGAGAACTCCAGAATATCGTTACTCTCTGTGAGAAAACAATTCTTGATTGCATACCCAAATAGTCTACATTTACAATAATGGCCAATTTTACAAGATAACCAGGATCCGATTAACTATAAATACATTTCAATTACGTTCTGTATGCCTATATTAACTTTCAGCAATAATGTTTATTTACATTAATACTGAAATCACTTTGTTCCTTCAAGAGGTTGGAGTCTCTCATCTTTAAAGAAGAATTCTCATTTATCTTTGTCGGATCCAGAGTTTGTGACCTTACAATTCCCCACATAGATCTTTCTATGCTACACTGTTGCTCGCCTTTTTAATTTGTCTAGTTTCCTCTGTAATGTTTTCTTCCTTTCAGCAGAAATTCTGTGTCGACAAACTTATTGTGTGATTCGGATGTATTACGCAAAAGTCATTTGGGATTTGGGTTTTAAAATAGTCAGGAGGGTTTTGGTTATATCTGAGAGTATTTTCTTTGAAGGTCAGAAAATCATTTGAAGTAGTGACCTAAATACACCTTTTCCGAGAAGGCATGTGACATCACACAGAACACAAGAATTATGAGCATAAGCAGCTATGCTATCAATTTTCTACAGAATTCACTCCTTAAAACACTTTGCACCTCTATCCATGTCTCATGTTTATGTGGCTACATGTCTCATGAAGGTCTCTGATTTAGTCTGATTAGACTCCAGTGAAACAAATTGGGATGGTTTACTACATTAAAGGTGCAATATAAATTCATGTTGTTGACAAAGGCAGGGGCTTGCAACTAGATATCCTTGAGACATACGATCAACCAAAAATAACCAAAGATATACCTTCACAATGCCACATTCACTTCTAAAGAGCAATTTGCACATTCCAATTTTGGTACCACCACTGGTACAATGCAAGTATCCAAAATGATTTACCTTTGCTTCCTTATATAAAAAAATCCTTATGGCCTGGTCATGCAGATGCAGGGACAAATGCAGTAGCAGTATTCATATTTGTCTGCCTTTGTGGTCTGTCACATCATGCACAGTTGCAGTGCTGAATGTGGACAGCAGCATTTGAAGAAGTAGGGGAGGTAAATGAGATGTGTCAGCAGGACAACAGCAATAAGGTTTGTCACTATGTTTAAGTTCAGAACAGGAGGAACCGGTGCTCATCACTGCCTGGTATCGAGCCCTTTGATCCACAAGTAATTGGGCAAAAATCATGCCAGGAATGAGTTGGTATCAGAATTATCATCAATGCAGGATGTAGGGTACAATCTTTCTTAATACACGAATTGGTGCTCTCAGTAATTCAAGTGTTTAAACCAACATAAGTGACTCACTGCCACCATGAGGTTCACATCATTTCATCATTTTATCTGTCTTACATAATGTAGATGGGATTTTGGGATTTCTCTCTGTCTAGTATTATTTGAAGAGGGGAAGGATGATTGAGTATGATCTTAATGCCGGATGTGCAGAACCGAAAACACAATGTTTTAAAAACAGGTGAATGGCTAAACAAAATACAAGAACAAAGTAAACTCAGACTGCACCGGACTTAATGTTCGCCAAAATGGAGATAAACGGAAACAAGGACACACAGAGAGGTGAAAACAACAAAGAAATGAGAAAAATAAAACTCAAATTTGAAAAGTTAAAAACAAGACAGGTAGTCAGGAAGGAGAAATTTAAATTTATTAAATGAACTAAAACTTGTGAAAACTGTCTATTGATTAAGAAGGTTAAAGATTAGCTTGAAGTTTAGAAAGCAGAAGCAACATAGAAAGCACAGGAGATTTTAAGGACAAGTATTAGTTGGAGACTCACTGGGCAGTGAAAAGCACCAGATATGACGACCCAAAAAAAAACCGATTGTAGGTGAGGAAAGCAACAAATCAGATTTCAGAAGAGGTTGCCATAAAAGTAGAGAACATGGCTTGGAGTTTACATGCGATTACAACCATAGAATTCAAGAACCACACTGTGATTAAATAGCTCAGGAAAAGTGGATATCTATGCATGTTGGAAAGAATGTTTATTAGTTGGTGAAATCTTCACTTGACGTAGTACATGAAACAGGGATGATTAAAAAGGACAGCAAAGGGCATAACAGTGGAACGCCATAAAGGTGTAAGTGATTTTTAAAAAATATTTAAAGTTTACATGTACAAGATAGAATGTAGAAAGTAACATTCTCTGCCATCAAAACAGTATTTAGGCAAGTAAGTGAAGTTCTAAAAAATAAATCATCATGTCAACAAGTAATTGCAGTGTTACCTTCACAAACAATGGAAATGCTGAGAACAGTAGGGACTTGCACAGGAGATCATTGTCTCACCAGAATCAAACCAGAAGAACCAAAAACCTGAATCAGATTTAGACAGCAAATGAAAATAATTTATGTGAAATAGGTGGGATACCTTCAAAGAAGGCAGCAAAAGGACCAGGTTTCCAGTGAATAGAGATCGCAGAAGAGAAGACAGTCAACAAATTATTACCAACAGATATCCAGAGAAATGCATGTGAAGAGGAGATCACAAATAGGCATTACGGTGCTGAAAGAAGAGATTTCAAAGATAAATATACATAATGCCAGAACTATTAGAAGCCCCATTTAGTGCAGATGGAAGGAAATAGAGTTCACAGCAGTTAGGTCTAATTGTATGAGTTTGTCTACCCTAATATGTTATCCTCACCAATGCTGGGTGGCATAGCAGGGTTAAATCTAGACTCACATCTCTGTCACTACTCCAAATGAAAATGCCTAACAACCCTGAAAACGGATAACAGAGAGTTTGCTCTTAGCCTGCAGTTAGGACAGCTCAAATAAATGATTATGCAACTACCAATTGCTGGGAGTAACTTTTTCTTCTTAAATACCATCACTTGCCACAGTTTCAGAAACAATTCCTCAATAAACAAATTATCAGGTCTGGTATTAATGTCTAGCAAGTCTGGAACTGCTTTATAATCAGCTATTTATCAAGCACTGAGTCTTGGCTTTTTGGTTCCCATAGCAACCTACATTACCAAAGATTTTTCAGCTTCAAACATATTAAACCAAAGAGTACAATGAACCTGCCTTTTCCATCCAAAGTTAACATTACAGCAGATAATTATTGTAGGACTTCAGCCATCTGGCTTAAATTTTTGGCTGCACTATCTTTCCTCATTTCAACTGTCACTATGGTTGGCAAGTTCTTATAGGGCACCTTGTGCATCATAAATACTGTGGACAAACATGCACAAGCAGGTGGACAGCAAATCATTGGAAGGGGTTGATTCAGTAGAGGAAAATACTGTGAATCAGAAACAAAAACAGAAGTTGTGGGAAAAGCTCAGTAGGTCTGGCAGCATCTGTGCAGAGAAATTGGAGTTAACGCTTCAGGTCCGGTGAAAGGTCATTGGACCTGAAACGTTAACTCTGATTTCTCTTCATCGATGCTGCCAGACCTACTGAGCTTTTCAAGCAACTTCTGTTTTGTTTCTGATTTGCAGCATCCACAGTCCTCTTGGTTTTTATTTAGAATATTGTGGATGTTGGAGATCTAAACTTAAAATAGAACATAATGGCTGAAATTTAAGGTTTTAATTCAAAAATTAGGGTTTCATACATATTCACTATATCTTCAGGCTTTTCTGCCCATATAAAATATGAAGCAGATGGAAACGGTTTGAGAAAGTAAGCCTATATAACATCTCTTCTAAACTAAAACTGCTAATAATTTGCACTAAATGTTGAATGCAAAGTCAGAAATTGCTGGTGAACCTCAGCTGATCTGGCATCACATGTGGGAAGAAAGCAGAGTTAGCGTTTCAAGTCCAGTGACTCATCAGAACTAATAGCAGCATGAAAAAACTGGTACTTATGCTGATGGGGAAGTTGGGTGGTGGAAGGGAAAGGTGAGTAGACAGTCGTGGATGGAGTCCAGAGAATGATGAAAGAATGATAAGGAGATTATGGATGGCAGGCTAAGAGAAAAGAGAAGGTGAGTTAGGTGATAATGAGATTGACAGTAGCAGACAGTGGGTAGTATATACTGAAAGCAAACCACGTAACGCGACAATAGGCCTGAGAGTGGGGCTGGTAAAAAAATACAAAAGAATGGAATCGGGCTCCAAAGTTATTGAACTCAATGTGGAGCCCCAAGTGGAAAATCAAATGCTGTGCTTTGAGTTCACGCTGAGGCTTCATGAAACACGGCAGCAGGCCTGGTGACAGAAATGTTGGTGTGGGAACAGAGTGGTGTGTTGAAGTCGCAGGTAACTGGAAGCACACAGTCATTTATGCAGACAGAATGTAGGCGTTCTGCAAAGTGGTCATCCAGTCTGTGTTTCACCTCCCCAGTGTAGAGGAGACCACATTGTGAACAGATTGAGTGAAGAGCAGGTAAATCGCTGCTTCACCTGGAAGGTGTGTCTGGTATCTTGGATGATGAGGAGGGAGGAAGTAAATGGGCAGGCGTTACGCCCTTCTGTAATTGCATGGGAAGGTGCCGTGGGGGTGTGTGCATAGGAGGCGGGTGGAGGGTGGGGGGTGATTGGGAGTGGAGGAGGAGTGGGCCAGGGCATTCCAAAGGGAATGGTCCCCGCACAATGCTGACAAAAGAGGGAGGGAAATGTGTGTCTGATATTGAAATTCCTTTGGATGCAGAGGCTGGTAGTGTAAGTGATGACCAGGAGACCCTTTCACTGTTGTAGGAGAAAAAGGTGAGGGCAGAAAGGTGGAAGATGAGCCATACAAAGATAAGGGACCTGTCAACAACAGTAATGAGGCATTCTTGTTTGAGGAAAAGGTGGACATTTCTGAGGCCGCCCTGCCAAAGGGGGCATCATCAGAACAGATGCAATGGAGGCAAAGGATGTGGGAGAATTTGTTTGTTTCTCTAAGTTAATGTTGAATGCAGGAATGGGGTATGGGAATACAGCACTCTATTGTTGCCAGCTGTGCTTCATGTGGTTGTAAGCTTGCCCAAGTCAGAAGGTTATGGTTCTCAGTGTCATAGAACATGGAAGCAGGGCCTTTGGCCCAATTCGAGCTTGCCAACCAGATATCCTAAACTGAACTAGTCCCATGTACCTTCAGCCCATATCCCTCTAAACCTTTCCTATCCATGTACCCATCCAGGTGCCTTTTAAATTTTGTAACTGTACTCACCTCTGCTACTTTGTCTGGCAGCTTGTTCCATACACGCACCACCCTCTGTGTGAAAAAGTTGCCCCTCAGGTCCCTTTTAAATCTTTCCCCTCTCGCCTTAAACCTACGCCCTCTAGTTTTGGACTCCCTTGTCCGGAAGAAAAGACGTTGACTAGTCACCTTATCTATGCCCCTCATGACTTCATAAACCTCTATAAGATCACCCCTCACCCTCTGATCTTCGAGGGAAAGAACTGGCAGCTTATCCAGCCTCTTCTTATAACTTAAGCCGTCCAGTCTCAGTAACATTCTTCTAAATCTTTTTTGTACCTTTCCAGCTTAATAACATTCTTCTGAGAGCAGGGTAACCAAAACTGTATGCAGTAGTCCAAATGTGGCCAATCCATGCGTTGTACAGCTGTAACATGATGTCCCAACTCCTGTTCTCAATGCTCTGACCAACGACAACAAGCAGTGCTATTTCAGAAATTTCAGCACAATGTCTAAATTGACATCAGCACATGACTAAAGGTGTGTTGCATTGTCTGAGCTACAAGTATTCAGGGGAAATATTAAAGGGCATCCCATTTGTACTCTTATGTAGGAAGACCAGGGTAATAAAGAAGGCATTTAGCACACTTGCCTTCATTGCTCAGGCCATCAAGTATAGGTGTTGAATGCCACATTGACGCTGTACATGATATCAGTGAGGCCACTTTTAGAATAGTGTACACAGTTCTGGTCATCCAGCTATGTTATTAAATTGGAGACGGTTCAGAAAAGTTTCACCAGAATGTTGCCAGGACTGGAAGGTTGGAGTTTTAAAAAGAGGCTGGGACATTTTTCACTAGTGTGTAGGAGGTTGAGGGGTGACCTTAAAGAGGTTTATAAAATCATGAAGGGCATAGATAAGGTGAACAGCAAAGGTGTTTTCCCTACATTGGGGAGTGCAAAACTTGGGAGCATTTTTTTTAAAGGTGACACGAAAAAGATTTAAAAGGGACCTGATGGGAAACTTTTTCACGCAGAAGATGGTTTCTATGTGGAATTAACTGCCAAAAGGAAGTGATAGTTGCAGATACAGTTACAACATTGAAAAAACATTTGGACAGGTGCACGAATAGGAAAGGTTTAGAGGAGTATGGACCAAACACAAGCAAGTGGGACTAGTTTAGTTTCCAGAAACTTGGTCTGAATGGATGAGTTGGACTGAAGGATCTGTTTCCATGCTGTATGACTCTATGACACTATAATAAATCATCTATTACTCATTTAAAGAAAAACAAGGAAGTTCCTGATCCATTGACGGGTTATCAGGGGTCAGCTGGCAGCACATTCCCAAAGTCACAATGTTCCAGATTTCAAGTTCCATTTCAGTGACTGCAAACAAAAATCATGACTGACACTCCAATGCAGTACTGAGGGGGTGCTGCACTGCCTGAGCTGCTGTCTTTCAGACAAAACATTAAACGCAGACCCCACCTGTCTGCTCTCGTGGATGCAAATGATCCCATGGCATTACCCTGAAGAAAAGCAGAGAGCTTTTATTCCCTCAATCATCACAGAAATAGATTACCTCGGCATTGTGTGTGTGTGTGTGTGTGGATGCTTGTTGCGAGCAAACTGACTGTCATATTTCCTACATTACTATACTGTCTATAGTTGAAAAGAATTTATTGGCTGTAGAGTGTTATATAAAGCAAGTCTTTCTTTTTCGCTTTTAAGTCATTAGCGTCACCTCAATGTGTGCAAATTGGCTGTGTTTCCAGCATTTCAACAGCGCCCTTGCAAATACTTAATTGGCTACGTTTTGTTACATCCTGAGGTCATAATGAGTGCTATATAAATGAAACCCTCTCCTCTTACTTTCATCACATCACATCACATCACATGAGGGCTTTCTAATGATGGCAGGTATTCTGCTCAGCGAAGATGGTATTTCCTCAAATATTCCTTTTCAGTAGCATTTTTAAATGGGAGTATTTGCACTTCTAGCCTATTGCAAATATGGCCCACGTGCTACTTTTCTACTAAATTAATGTTTAAACAGAGCTTATTCTTGGTAAATACTCGCTGAGAACATTTATTCTCAACACCATTCTTTGTAAGTCAGTCTGTCCAGTTATAACAGAGGTGCCAAAAATCTTCCCCCAAGATAAATGACCTTCCAGCAGGGGAGCTCTCAAATTCAGGTACAATTTTGGAGCTTTGTTTTAGCAACTATTTCAACTAAAACAAGAATTCAGAGATTAATTTCCTTACCAGATCAATAAGGCTCTCTTGTATTCTATTCAAGGTGGTTCTTAATCTGCTGCTAATGAGTCCCAGTCCTGTGGATTCATACTGAAAGAAAATAAAGCCTGAAATGTAGACCATGTAAAACACTTCATCTGTGAATGAACTCACTTACACCATCCATAAAATCTAAAGGGCCTTGCCCAAATAAAAAACAAGTTTGTCAGACTCCACCAAATTATTCAAAATCTATATTGAAAAAAGACAAAATGTTACAAATGCATAAATGTTTATTTGTACTCTTCCGCTGTTTGATCTTAGAAAATATTCATAATTGACATAAGAAATGAAAAATGCTTTCCATGATCAGGAAAATGGTAGTATCATTAAATCAAACAGCTGAATAATAATCACTTTCTCATAAGAAAACGTGTACATTCCTGACTTGCGATTTTTGCACCAGAATTGGGTGCCTTGAACCTAACAAGTATCTTCTCACTCTTAGTAATTGAACAACTGGTAATAACATACTAACTCTATTTATCTGCAGTTTGCTGCACCCAGCTCGATTCTCCACTTAGCTCCCACTTGCCCCTTTACTCCCTGACACTCCTGCCCAAGGCCTCGGTGTTCTTCTCATTGACGCTCGTACTACGGAGTCCACCTTTTTTTCCTTGTCCTTGTGTGCACAGCCTTTGACACACTGGACTGCACTATCGCCCAGTGGCTGACAGTTTTCAACCATCATCAGATGGGAGGAACTCTATTTGCTTCATTGCATTCGTACCTAAATTAATCCAAAGCAGCACTTGCAATAAATTCTTTTCCAACTTCCATAAAATCACCTCTGGTTTCATAGCTACCTGCTTCGCCTCAATATTATCTGAAAACAGAGCTTCAATTTCCACAATATTTAGTTCTATCTCACCACATCGCACTTAACTAAGTATTATCTCTAAATTGTCAGATCGTTTCTCTGACATTCAGTGAGGGATCAATAGAAATTTTCTCTTGTTGAATGCATGAAAAGACGAAAGCCATTCATTATCTTCGATACCCATTGCAAACTCCATTACCTAGCCACCGACTCATCCCTCTCTTAACAATGATCTAAAACTGCACCAGACAATACTGGCATCATACTTGTCCTAAATGAGCTACCAAGTACTTACGTGTACCATCATTCAGTCGGCCAATTTCTTACTTCATAATATGACCTGACGCTGTCCTACCTCAACTCATCTGCAGCTGAAATCTTAATTTGTGCTTCTGTTTTTTTTAAACCTTAAGTCTATTCCAACACACCAATCAGGCTACTCACACACTAGCTTCCTTTAACTTGAGAAGTCATTCAAAACTCTGCCAACTCTGTTCTAACTTGCACCAAGTCTGTCCGGCCAACACCCTGTGGCTCGCTAACCTGCTATTGGTTCCCTGTTATGCGATGTTTCAATTTTAAAATTCTCATCCCCGATTACAAATCTGTCTACAGCCAAGCCCCTCACTAGTGTTTATGTTCTTGCCCAACTGTATAACACTCAGACTTTTCCATTCATCCAAATTTGGCCTCTTGAACATCCCATATTAACTGCTCCATCCCTTGTGGCCATATCTTAAGCTGTCAAGACCCTAAGTTCTGGAATTCCCTCCCTAAACCTCTCCAACCTCATGCTGTTTTTCCTTCATGGAAGTCCTTTTAAAGCTTCTCTCTTTAACCAACTATTGCTTGATTATTCCCACAGCTCCTTACGTAGCTCAGTGCAAGACTTGGCTTTGTAATAAAAACTGAAAATACTGGAAATACTGAACAGTCCAGGCAGCATCCGTGGAGGACAAATGGAGTTGCTACTTCATATCATGGCTTTTCATGGGATTCATGATTGTAAATTGAAGAGTCAACTCTTTCTTTCCCCACAGATACTGTCAGGTCTTCTGAGTATTTCCAGATTAATTTCAGATTTTAAATTACTTTTAATTTCAGATATCCAGCATCCACAGTACTTTCCTGATTCTTCAGAATGCTCCCACGATGTGCCTTTGGATCTGCTAATACACCAAATGCATTATATGAAACCACATAGATGTTTGTTAGAATATTGATATCTGTGAGCGAACTTAAGAACTATTATAGTCTTCAGAACTTACCATGTCCTCCCGTCCAAAAAATGTATATACAGCATACAAGTAATAGTCAAATAGTTGTGACATACAATGGATAACATCAAAAGCAATTGGCTTCAAGATATTCATCATTTGCATGTATTTTCCTAGAAACAAGATGAAACGAAATTACAAACAAAAATAATTGGGTATAAGAAACAAAATTTTTCAGAATTGCTTCTCTCTTTTATTCAGTAATATTGACTTAATAGCAAAAAAAAATCTCATGAGAAACACCAATTTCCAAGAATGATTCTACGCATACTGTATTACTACCACACGAGTAGAGAGGAGAAATGGGCTCGCTCCTTTCTGAACAGAGAACACCAAGTAGAGATATGGGAGAGGTGTTTAAAATCACGAAAGGTTTAAAGTGTGGGGGGTGGAGAGGTGGGCCAGGATCCAGAGGGCACAGAATTAAGATCCTTCGCATACGCAAAGATGACAGAGTTATAGAGTCATATAGCACAGAAACAGACCCTTCAGTCCAACCAGTCCACGCCAAACATAATCCCAAACTAAACTAGTCCTAAACTTGTCTGCTCCTGGCCCATATCCCTCCAAACCTTTCCGGTTCTTGTATCTATCCAAATGCCTTTTAACCATTGTAATTGTACCCACATCCACCACTTCCTCAGGAAATTCATTCAACACAAGAACCACCCTCTGTGTAAAAAAATTTTCCTCATGTCTTTTTTAAAATCTCTCTCCACTCACCTTAAAAATGTGCCCGCTAGTCTTGAAATCCCCATCAGAGGGAAAGGGCAACTAACATCAACTCTATCTATACCTCTCATTATTTTATGAACTTCTATCAGGTCACCTCCCAACCTCCTATGTTCCAGTGAAAAAGGTTCCAGGCCACCCATCCTTTCTTATAACTCAAAATATTCCATACCCAGCAACATCATAGTAAATCTCCTCTGAACCCTCTGCAGCTTGATAATATCCTTCCTATAACTGGGCAACCAGAATTGGACACAGTATTCCAGAAGAGGCCTCACCAATGGCCTGGACAGCCTCAGCATAATGTCCCAATTCACATACTCAAACGATTGAGCAATGAAGGCATGCATGCCAAATGCCTTTTTGACCATCCTGTCTATATGCGACAAACTTTAAAGAATTATGTACCTGCACCCCAGATTCCTCTCTTCTACAACATTATCCGAGGCCCTACCATTAATGGTATAAGCCCAATTCTTGTTTGTTGTACCAAAATGCAATGCCTTGCATTTATCCAAATTGAACTCCATCTGCCATTTTTCAGCCCATTGACCCAAAGGGATCAAGATCCCTTTGCAAAAGAGATAATAGGTACTAGATAACAGGTAGATAATAGGACCCTTCTGATGAAGGGTCTAGGCCCGAAACGTCAAGCTTTCCTGCTCCTATGATGCTGCTTGGCCTGCTGTGTTCATCCAGCTCCACACCTAAGATCCCTTCGCAATCTTAGATAACCTTCTTCACTGTCTACTATGCCACCAATTATCTAACTAACTAACCATGCCTTCAATATTGTGATCCACATCATTTATATAAATGATAAGAGGGCCCAGACTGATACTTTTGGAACACCACTGGTCATCGGTCTCCAGTCCAAAAAGCAACCCTCCACCAATACTCTGTCTCCTGCTGTTAAGCCAATTATGCATCCAACTGGCAAGCTCACCCTGAATCCCATGGTACCTAACTTTACTAATTAGTCTACCATGCAGAACCTTGTCAAAGGCATTACTAAAGTACAAATAAACAATGTCTACTGCTCTGCTATCAACCACTTTTCGGTAACTTCCTGAAAAAAAAACTTAATCAGGTTTGCAAAACATGATTTTCCTCACACAAACCCATGCTGACTATCCCGAATCAATTATTGTCTCTCTGAACGCTCATAAATCCTATCTTTTACAATTACGTCCAACAATTTACCCACAACTAAAGTCAGAACCACGGGACTATAGTTCCCCTGGTTTCTCCTTACAACCTTTCTTAAATAAATGTATAACATTAGTCATCCTCCAGACATCAGGCACCTCACCTGTAGTTATGAATGATGCAAATATTTCTACAAAGGGTCTCGTCATTTCCTGTCTTACTTCCCACAACATTCTGGGATACATTAGATCAGGTCCCAGGGATTTGGCCTCCTTTATATTCTCTAAGAACTCCCAAACTTCCTCTTCTGTAGTGTGAATTGTCTTTAAAACCAAAGTTCATTTCTCTACATCCTCTAGCCTCCATTTCTCTCTCCACAGTAAAAACTGACACAAAATATTCATTTAGTATATCTCCCATCTCCTGGGGTTCAACACAAAGACGGTCTCCCTGATCTTTAAGAGGCCCTACCCATTCTCTAGTTACCCTCTTGCTTTTAAAGGATTCGTAGAATCTCTTTGGATCATTCTTAGCATTGGCAGATAAGGTTATCTCATACCCCTCTTTCCTTCCTGATTTCTCTCTTAAGAATGTCCCTACAATCTATATTGATTAAGAGATTCAATTGAACCAAGTTGTCGATATTCGAAATAAATTTTGTTTTCTTGACCAGAACCTCAATATCTTTATTCATCCATTGTTCCTTATTCTTACCAGCCTTGCCCTTCACTCTAAAAAGGATCAAAATGCCCCTGAACTCTCACACCCTTGAATGCCTCCCACTTGTAATGTCCTTTTACCTGGGAAAAATCTACTCTACTCAACTTTTGCTCAAGGTTCTTGACTCATTCCATTAAAATTTGCCTTACTCCAATTAAAAGCTTTAACTTTTATGGAAGGCTTATCCTTTTCCATAATCATATTGAAACTAATAAAATTATGATCACTACATCCAAAGTGTTCCCCTTTTACTTCAGTCACCTGCCCTGCCTGATTGCAAAAAAAGGTCTAGTTTTGCTCCTCTTCTAGCAGGAGCATCCACATATTCAAAGAGAAAATTTCCTTGAGCACACTTGACAAATTCTTCATCATCCAAACCTTTAACACTATGGCAGTCCCAGTCAATGTTTGGAAAATGAATTATTACAATCTTATCATGCTTACATATATCTGAGATCTCCCTACGTATTTGTTTCTCAATTTCTCTTTTACTGGTGTGGGATCTATAGTATAATCCCAAAGTAGTCATTCCTTTCTTGCTTATAATTTCTGCCCATATATTTTCACTGGACGATTTTTTAGAAATATCTTCCCTAGTTACAGCAGTAATGTCTTCCTTAATCAAAAATGCCACGCCCTTTCTTGCCTCGACTATCCTTCCTACGACATCTGAAACCTAGAACACTGAGCTGCCAGTCTTGTCCACCTCTCAGCCAAGTTTCTGTAATAGCTATGACGTCCCAATCCCAAGTCCTTTAACATGCCCCCCAGTTCATCAGCCTTACCTGCAAGACCCCTTACCTTGAAATAAGTGCAATTTAGTTCTTCAGAGTTACTACGTAGTTTGACTCTCTCTTGTCTTTCTTTTTAATTGACGTGCTCTCCTCACATTCAGAACCTACCCCATCAATCCTTCCATTTACACTGCCACTTAGAATTCGCCTTCTCTGTCAGTATAGAGTCTCCCTTAACAGAACGAGCAAATTTCCCTGTGAAGATATTGGTCCCTTTCCAGTTTAAGTTAGGCCCAACCTTTTTGAACAGGTCTTTTCTATCCTAAAAGACATTCTAATTGTCCAAAAGCATGAATCCCTGAACAATACACCATCTCTTCAGCCATTGATTTATCTCCTTTAACCTTTCATTCCTTCCCTTGTTTGAGTCTGGCATTGGGAGTAAACCAGAAATTACTACTTTAAAGTTTTTATTTTTTAATCTTCTGCCTAACTTCTTAAATTCAATCTGTACTGCTTTAATCTTTTCCCTAGATGTGTCCTCCCTATAATGTTTACATTTGTGTTTTGCCTCAATGTTCATTTTCCAGTCTTCCATCTCATAAGACAATGAATTAATACTGTGGTGGTCAACTTGTAAGAGTCCCAATTTGGGTTGGCAGTCTCTGCTATATTTGCTGTAGAAGACAGCAGTGGGCTGGCAAAGTCTATGATTCACTGTCCTCTGTACTCTCAAGACCCTCTTTGCAATCAGATAAGATTTTTGTCAGAGCAAATTAGTGCAGATGCTGGAATCTGTACCGAAACCAACAAATGTTGGAGATCATAGCAGGTCAGGCAGCATCCATGGTGAGAGAGCGCAAGCTAACATTTCAAGTCTAGGTGATTCTTCAAAAGAGGATTTTTGTTCCTGCTCACCTCTTCTAATGCCCTGCCAAACATTCAGCCTTCAGGAGGTTACTGCTGTAAGTGACTACTTCCCAGTTTCGGCACCAATTTACACTTACAAGTGTCCATCAAGCAATGGTATCGATGCTCAAGAAGTTATGATCCAATGATAAGCTCACTATGCAGAAGGGTAAGAGGATGAAAGGAGACTTGACAAAGATTATCAAAATTGTGTGTGTTATGGACAATGTAGAAAGGGAAAAATAGTTTTCAGTTGTGTACGTAGAGAGGAGACAGCACAGACATAAATCAACTGGTAAATTAAGCAAAAGTGACACGAGAAAAATCTTTCACGCAAACCCACATTCTTGGGGTGGCACAGTGGCTCAGTGGTTAGCACTGCGGCCTCACAGCACCAGGGTCCTGGGTTTGATTCCACCCTCGGGCAACTGCCTGTGTGGAGTTTGCACATTCTCCCTGTGTCTGCATGGGTCCCCTCTGGGTGCTCCAGTTTCCTCCCCCAGTCCAAAGGTGTGCAGGCTAGGTGGATTGGCCATGCTAAATTGCCCTTAGTGCTCAGGGATGGGTGGATTAGGTGGGTTATGGGGGCATGGGTCTGGGTGGGATGCTCTGAGGGTCAGTGTGAACTTGTTGGGCAGAAGGGCCCGTTTCCACACTGTCTGGATTCAATGAGATAAGTGGCTAAAATTTGGTATTCCTGGCCCGAGTGTGGTGGAGGCAGGTTAGTTCGAAGCATTTCAAAAGAGGATCAGACTTATCAAATAAGGAACATTGTGGGATAGAGTGAATGGTACTAAGTGAATTGCTCATTCAAGGAATTGGTACAGACATCATGGGCTGAATGCCTTCCTTGTGAATGCAACAATTCCATGATCCTGCAGTGAGGCTATTAATGAGAAATTAATAACCCATTTAAGGACCTCAATCAGCCCATTGCAGGTGACCTGCCTAAGGTTATCCTTGTAGCTGATGTAATTGTGGTGAGAGCTGGTGCAGGCAACACATTCATAGGAGATCATACAAGCTTCCCGATGGATTTAGAGTTACCATCCTTCAAATCTGCCATCAGAGAATAAAGTCCAGCCTGTCGTTCAGCCAAGAAATGCTACAGATATATCCAAGGCAGAGAAGGCAGAAACCATTCAGTTTTTACTCCTGCTGAGCATAGGTCACCCAGGTGTTATTAATGTAGAGGAGCTTGTTCAGGGCACAGGCATGGTCGACTCTCAGTCAGGTTGCTGCTGTCCCAAATACTCTTACTCATAACATCTGCAAATTTGTGATGCAGGTGTTGTTTTCAAGCGACAGATTGCTGGTGATTATGCAGCCAAGATTTGTGAAGCTATCAACAACCTCCACAGTCATCTTGTTAATGCAACATCCTTGACCAGACCATTTGTCTTCTTGTTCCTGAAAGTCAAATTCTCTATTGACATAAAACCATTCACCACTGCATGTATTTTACAGGATGGTCTGCTACTGTGACAGCACCAATGTACAGCAACTCTGATAAGGACTTGGTGCACCTTGGACTTGGTTCTGGTAAGTAAATAGATACCCTCTGTCAATCGGCAAAGGCATACTACAGCAAAGAAAAAATTATGCCAAACAGTGCCAGTGCCACGATCCAATCTGACCTGCTGGCGGTCTCAAAGTGTTCTGCCATGGAAGAGCAGTAAGATTTGAAATTCCCTGCTTGATGGGGCGGCGAAAACTAATTTAATCGTAACTTGCAAAACTGGATAAGCATTTGAAGATGTAGGCCAAGTACAAATGAATGGTAATTACTCAGTTCTTTAATAGGTTGATTGATTTTCTCCTGATAAATACGAATACAAACATGCCACTGACATATGGAATAGCAAGGCATTGCTTTACTTCAGCCAACGAGGTTCAGAGCTCGGGTCTATCAGATATTAACTCGGTTCTTCTGTCAGACAGCTGCATGCCCTGACCTGTAAGAACTGTTTTGGTTCAAACCCTAACACAGGACAGGGACTTGCAGCACTGTTACAAGTATCTTCTTTAAAGATGCGTAATGAGACATGTTTATAAAACAAAGGGACATAAATAATCAAGAGCACTACTCGAAAAACAATGATTAATCAATGTCCAGCCAAGGGTTTGTGTTCAATAACTACTAAACAGTGCATTAATTCATCATTCATGTCCGTTATTTGTGCAACATTGCTGGCGGAAACATGACTGTTTCATTTGCTAATAAAACTGTTCAAGGTAATAATACACTAAATGCCACATGCATTTTTAAAATCAATGTTTAAACAATCGGATAAGTTTCTGTAATTGAAGTTTGGTTTTACAGTAATTACACACTAAATAATAACAATGATGAAATAGTAGTTAGTTAAAGCTCATTTCACAGCCAATAAGATAACAGAATGCCTAATGGTGCAGAGTAAAAACATAGTTATATCATTAATTCTGTCAATTAAATCCCAATGAAGGAACAATGTTTCTTCTCTGCTGTATGGGCAAAAGGGAAGGAGTCTGGACAACCTTAGAACAATTCTGATTGGCATAAAGAGTGCACAGTTTCACACTGAATTGAATCTCAAAGATATCCAACATCAAAACAGAAATGTAGTGTGGGATCCTTGAAGTTTGATTAATATGAATGGAAATTTAACATTTACACATCTGTTCTGGAAAGAGTGATGTACAGATTAGGAAAGAAAATATTCCTATCTTGCAGCTGAATGAGCAGAGGATTAAAACAAAGAAATTATCCTGATATAAAGAATTCAAATACACCCATAACATGTCATTATGTTGGACTCCATTTCACTTGGAGTGAAATTACATATTTACTTTCACAGGAATCAAATTTCTGAGATTAAGCTTTGCATCAAAAGTAGAAAGTCTTTGTTGCATGTACAGTGGCACCAACATCACATATTAATGATTCAAGTAGTACTGCCATCAATCCTCCTTTCTACATTTTTTTTTTAAAATCAACCTGCAGACATTTTGAGGCAACTGCATGGTAAGTGGGACTTGAACTTAGACCTTCTAGCTGAGAGGTAGGGACACCACCCACCACAACAGCACTTTTTTTCCATACTGAGTTGAAGGGCCTATTTCACAGAAACACCAATCATAAAAGGAGGCCATCTGTCCCATTGTAGCTGCAAAGTCATAGTGGCAATCTCCCGCATTTTCCCCCATATCCTTGGACATGATTATCTGGATAGAAATCATCCATTGTCCTTTTGAATTTAGTTTTGCTTAACTGCAGTAGAGGATGAACCACTGAGTATTAATGAGAAGTAACTGACTTAAGACCTAGATAAGAAGCATGGGGCTGGATGAACACAGCAGGTCAAGCAGCATCATAGGAGCAGGAAAACTTGACGTTTCGGGCCTAAACCCTCCCTAACTCCACCTCCCTAACCTGTTTTTCCTCTCACCTCAAGCCACACCCCCATCTCCTATCTACTAACATCATCCCGCCCCCTTGACCTGTCCGTCCTCCCTGGACTGACCTATCTCCTCCCTACCCCCCCACCTACACTCACCTTTACTGGCTCCATCCCCGCCTCTTCGACTTGTCTGCCTCCTCTCCACCTATCCTCTCCTCTATCCATCCTCTATCCGCCTCCCCTTCTCTCCCTATTTATTTCAGAACCCTCTTCCCCTCCCCCATTTCTGACGAAGGGTTTAGGCCCGAAACGTCAAGTTTTCCTGCTCCTATGATGCTGCTTGACCTGCTGTGTTCATCCAGCCCCATGCTCGTTATCTCTCATTATCTCATTGCTATTTGCAAAACGTGCTGTTTCAAAAATTAGCTGGCATATTCTCTCCTATCATTGTTCATGTATTCCTTTGCCTTGTTTGTCTTGCCCAAGGGCATCACCTCAAACTTTATCTGGATTGAATTATATTTGTCACTAATCAGCCTATTTAACCAGGCCATCTATGTCTTCCCGTAATATAAGGCTATAGTTCTCGCCATTTGCCACCCCACCAATTTTTGTATCATCCATGAATGTATTCCAGAGCATGGGGCTATGTAACTGTGGGCATGATCACTATTGGTGGGTTACAGTCGGAAAACATGGGAACCCAAAATTATGTATACAAGTCAGGAAGTCATAGGTCTGAGGAGATTATAGGATAAGAAAGGATATGGCAATGAAGCGATTTGAAAACAAGATAAAAACTTTTAAAATCAAGATTACATTTTACCAGGAGCCAATGTACCCCCGCAAGCATAGGAGTTAGAAAGAAATGGGACTTGCTGCAAATTAAGAAATGGGTGACGATGTTTTGAGTAATCTGACATTTGCAGTGGGTAGAATGTGGGAGATCACCCAAGATCGCTTTGGAATAGCTAAGTCTCAATGTAGCAAAGGCATGAAGGGGAGTTTCAACAGATGAGCTAAGATGGGGCCAAAGCCAATGATGATAGCAGTGAAAACAAGCAGAGTGAGTGATGGTACGAAGAGGAGGTCAGAAGCTCAACTTGGGACCAATTCTGACATTTAGGTTGTGAACGAACTGACTCAATACAAGGTTAGATCTTGATGCAAAAGCTTCTCTTTACCATTGGGTAATATGTGAGAAACACCTGCTGCCACTCCATATGGTGATACATGTTAGTTACAACAGTAACTTTGTGTCAAAAAGTCAAGACTTCTGACTTTATTAAAACCTCTTTGTCTAAAAGCCCTCAATAATTTAGCAAACCCAAAAATTATCATTGTTGGTTCACGTTTTTAGATGCTGGTGCCTCAGTTATGGCTTCTACTTTTGAAGATGGTTTATGTAATCCCTTGGTACCAATGACTTGACTTAATATTCAATGGAAGGTTTTTCAAAAAATTATGTATGTCTTTCCTCACTCTTAGGCCATAACCTGCAAATCATTGCAGAGTAAATTCTGGAGATGATCTTTTTCTTCCCCTCCCCTGATTAAAATATCATTTAGGTAACATTGGACTCCATCCAATCCACTTAAATCTCATTCATGGCATGTTGGAATAATACAGATGCGATGTGATTCCAAATGGAATCTTGGAAAATCTCTTGTATTTGAATTGTTATTTACGTTACAATCATCAAGTATTTCTGTAATGCAGGACCAGCATTCCCCTGGAGAAAGGCTTGACTAAGTTGAATTCTACTGAAAAAGGGCCTCTAGCTGGTCCAGCAAATTGATCAATCGATTAAAGGCAAAGGATACTGCTCAGCACATTGCATTAGATTAACAGTGACCTTAAAATCAGCACAGAGGCATACAGATCCATTTTTTTCATCATTGATACAATAAGCAAGGCCCAATCCCATTCATTTATAGGTTTAAGGACTCCTACCTTGACCAGCCTGTCCTAATCTGCCTTGACCTTTTGGTCTGATTACATTAAGCACTAATGTAGCCTTGCAACATTTTGTTTAATTCTCATCCTTAATTTTCGATTTGACAAAGGTCTGTTCCGTACTTCCCAGACCCATCCTTGACACAAGGACCAGAAGGCTGAAGTGTTTAAAATCAGGAGCTTTATTAAGATGTTCACTTGATAGAGAGCAAGGTTAGATTAAGCTGTTCCCTGCCCAAAATGGTGATCATGTCATCATTACATCATGTTACTTGACTCTTAAAAAGTGACAGCCCATCATAATTACACAAGCACACAACAGGTGGGACCTTCACGGTGACCTTAGCTCATGTGAGAATTGAACCCCTGCCAGTGGCTTTACTCTGCAGTGCAAACCAGCCATCCAGCCAACTAAGCTAACCAATTCCTAGCCTCCAGTAACATTTGATCTCCTGTAAAATACTCTGCCTAGTTTTGGACGAAAGATCATTCATTATTTACATAGCTTATGTATCTCTGATCCCTACTCCCACTAAACTAAAAGAATCAAACTTTGCATTTAATCTCACTTGGCACTGCAGTTTAACTCACCTGGTGCAGATCTACATGACAGAATCATAAAATAGTACACCATTGAAGATGGCTGTTCAGTTCCTCCTGTCTGCACACATCAACACGTCATGTCAAGACTATAACCTCCCAGGCATTCCCACCAATACCATCCCCTAATATAGTATAGCATCAAGAAGAAACAGCAGATACAAAGCCCAGGTGAAATTTAAAGTTGTTGAAATTGCACAAGCAAGAAACCATTGTGCAGCAGGTCAAGAACTCAAGACACCACTTAAGGAAGATTTCCAAAAATAAACATTTAAACAGATGAAAGCTCGCAGTTGAAAAATGAAGTTGCATATTACGTTAATGAAAATAATGAGTAGACGCTCAGTTTCTTGAGGATCTGTCCAAATCTGCATCCTGAAATGAGCAAGCAATGTAGGCATTGCAATTTGAAAACCAGCCTTGGAGTAGGAGCTTGGCTGCCTTTGGGGTCAGGAGCAGATATAGATTTCACAATTTTGTGGTAGTGAAGTGATGGGTGAAGGCAGATTTCAACCCCTTGAATATGAAAAATGTTGTTAGGCAATTGTTTTGCTAAGGTGAAAGAGACTGCATTAACTCCATCCAGTCAAATTACATCATGTAGTCTTGGGGGGAGGAAAAGAGGAGAAAGGTCATTGTCTTCTGAACAGCTAATTGTGTGTAACCTTACCTCTTGCAGTCATGTAGCAAATTAGGTCTTAAGTCAGAGATAAAAGGTACTGCAGATGCTGGAGAATCCGAGATAACAAGCATGGGGCTGGATGAACACAGCAGGTCAAGCAGCACATAGGAGCAGGAAAACTTGACGTTTCGGGCCTAAACCCTTCTAGCAACACTGAGCCCTGCCAAGTCTTCACCATCCCCCCAGACCTCCCCCTTACTGAGGACGAACGGTCAGTCCTCAGTAAAGGGCTCACCTTTGTCCCCCTCCACCCACATATCAACGAATACCGCTCACGCTTGGATATTGAGCAGTTTTTCCGCCGCCTCCGCCTCCACGCTTACTTCTCCAACCGCAAATCTAACCCTCCCTCTACTGACCCCTTCCCCCGCCTCCAACACAAGCCCTCCTCCTGGACACCACCCCAAGGCCTCCTACCCTCCCTCGACCTCTTCATCTCCAACTGCCGTCAAGACATCAATCGCCTCAACCTCTCTACCCCTCTTGAGCACTCCAACCTCTCCCCCGCAGAACGTGCAGCCCTCCGCTCAAATCCCAACCTCACCATAAGACCCGCGGACAAGGGAGGGGCAGTCGTAGTATGGCGCACTGACCTCTACATTGCTGAAGCCAGGCGCCAACTCTCCGACACCTCCTCCTACCGCTCCCTGGATCATGACCCCACCCCCGAGCACCAAACCATCATCTCCCAAACCATCCACAACCTCATCACCTCAGGTGACCTCCCACCCACCACCTCCAACCTCATCGTTCCCCAACCCCGCACCGCCCGCTTCTATCTCCTTCCCCAAATCCACAAACCTGAATGCCCTGGTTGACCCATTGTCTCCGCCTGCTCCTGCCCCACCGAACTCATCTCCACCTACCTAGACTCCATTTTCACCCCCTTG
>JAHRHZ010000013.1:39939613-39971957 GCA_024137785.1 Ginglymostoma cirratum
CTCTGAAGTAATGAGATAATAACAACTTAATCTGTTTTTTTTTCAAAAATGATATTTGCTTACAGGACCATTTTAGCCAATAGCACCAAGGCTAGCATCTCTGTTCTTGTGCAAATTAGTACTGCAGAACTCCTTGTTTCCAAAGAAAAAAAGTTCTTTCACAGGATGTGGATGTTACGGGCTAATCCAGAACTTGTTGCCCATTCCTAATTGCAATTGAGGAGTTGGCAGTTAGCTATCTTCTTGAACTGTTGCAGTCCATGGGAATTGGGTGCATCAATTGTATGGAAGGGAGTTCCAGGATTTTGACAAACCACGGGGAAGAAAAGGCAATACAGCTCCAAGTCAGTATGGTGTATGGCTTGGAGCAGAACTTGCCATGCTGGTATTCCTGTGCAACTGCTACCCTCTTCTTTCTAGGTGGTACAGCTCGCAGGTTTGTAAGATGCTGTGGAAGGAGCTTTGTTGAGTTGTTGCAGTCCATTTTTTATATGTTACACAATGTGTAAAGGGTAGTAAAGTAGTCAAGGGTGTGAAATTTTAAGGTAGTGTATGAGGTACTAATCAAGCTGGCTGCTTTGTTCTGGATGGTGTCAAACTCAGTGTGGTTGGAGTTGCATTCATCCAGGCAAGTGGAGAGTATTCCATCACAATCCTGACAGGTGAACTGCAGATCTTAAACAAGCTTTGGGGAACTAGGTGAGTTACTCAGTGCAAAATTCCATGTCCTTGACTTGCTCTTGTAGCCACAGTATTTAGGGGCTGGTCCAATTCAGGTTTTGATCAATGGTAACCATGCCCTGTAACATAGAACCTGTTCAAAAATACATGGTTTATGACCACACACAATGTACAAAAATAAAAGAATTGAATCTGAGCTTAACACTTGGTTTTCTGAGAGTTAACTGGATTCAGGTGAAGGACAGTTAGCATTCTGGAAGCAAAACCTGTACACTTCAGTTATGGATTATAATTGACCAAATCAAACTATCTTTGGTGGAATCTGTGTTTGTGAATTTTCTGCAAAGAGAAGTAACAAGCAAGATCATTCTTACTCTGCCCTAAGTAACTTGCTACAACTCAATCTCATTTCCCAACAGAAGATTATAGTTATCTTGAAATAACAGAATTAATCTCATGCAGCATTAATCAGTTGAGATAACTGTTGTCTAGCTTCTGTGTTAAACAAAAAATTACTTTTAAAAATAACTGGTTGCTAGAAGCTTCATTGCTTAGGATCTGTGGACCAATTCTCCTCAAAGTATTTGGGGGGAAAAGTACTACCTTACTTATTGTGTTAAGACTAATACATTCTTGTCAGTAAAATGTGAGTGAGAGGGAATGGGTAGTAAAGATGCTAATTAACTACTTTTGATATTTCATCGTTAACTGCAAATAAGTGATTTGCTAGTTTCATTTAAGAATTACTGAATTACTCAATTATTGTGTTGGAAGTTTCTAAAATCTTTGGAGGGGAGCAGGCAGAAAGGAAAAATGATTTACTGAAAGAATCATGCTACTGCACAGGCTGTCAGGCAGCAAAAGACTGAACAAAGAAGCTTTAGCTTTAAATGAGGTTGAGATCAGTCAAAATGGCCCAGCGAAGTGGGTACCATGGTATAATGAGCTAAGTAATCTTTATCTTATGACACAAAGATAACTTTTTACAAGTGGAACAAAGGGAATTGATTGTAACAACTGTTTTTTATTTTGATTAAATGTTCTTTCTATCTTTTTTCAGATATTACAAAAAAAAGTGCATGTAAGACAAAGATCCTACCCAGACAACAAGTGATGTTCTTTTGTTACATCCTCATTGTACTTACTTGTACAAGTAGATTAAAAGACAATGAAGTAACTTCCACCATTCTGGTTAAGACACAACTGACATGACCAACTCGAGAAACTATCCACAGCAGAGATGAATTAACAAGTTTTTAGACCGCTGGTTACTGGTGCTATTTACTCACTTATCGGTGTCTTGTACCGAAGTGAAGAGACTCCAAGTTCAAATTCCATGACAGAACTTGACTTTAAAATCTAAAATGGCACCTTTCAGGACATGCTGTATTTTTAACGCAGCAATTTTTTTGGGTATGAGCAACTGAGCAATGTGTATGTCTCAATCTTTGAATAGATTTTCTGGTAATCCAGCTCTCAATGAACGGAATAAAATAGATAAAGTTGTTGTTCACTATCCTCTACTCTTTAGGCTGGCGACTGGAACAGCCGCTGGACCAAATAATCTCCTTAGAAGATAGTGAAAGCTGAGACTGTACATTATAGCCTGTACCAATAGTAATGAATCAGAATCGTGCCCAACATTATCAAATTTAATTTTGGATTGGAGAACAAGTTGGTCCATTCATAATGCTTATCTCTTCAAATAGGTTAGAAAATGTTGTGGAAGACTTAATTTACCCAGAGCACTGTGAACATTCAGAATTCTCTAGTTCAAAGGGCTGCAGAAGTTCTCTAGTTGCTAGATTTCTAAGTACGAAGAGAATCTGAGGATTTGGGGATAAGGCTGGGACACTGGAGTTGGTATGAGAGACCATGGACTAACTCAATAGCACAGCAGGCTAAGTGGCTGTGTGGGTCTACTCATAGTCCTTCAGTTCATTAAGATGTCAAACATCTGAATTACTATGATAAAAGCAAAACAGAAGTAGGTCATTCAGCCCATCGAGTCTGCTTCACCATTCAATGAAATCATGGCTGACCTAATACTCCCCAACTCCACTTTCCTGTCCTTACCCTATAAGGCCCAACTCCCTTACAGATTAAAAACCTGTTTTAGCCTTGAATAATACTTAATGACCTCTACAGCCCTCTGCAGTAAAGAATTCCACAGATTCACTATATTTTGCGAAGTTCTTCCTCATCTGTGTCTTAAATGGGTAACCCCTTATTCTGAGATTATGCTCACTGTCCTAGAGTCTTCCATAAGGGGAAAACAATTTTTCCAGATCTACTACCATGTTCTCTAAGAATCATGTATGTTCAAATAAGGTTGCCTCTCATTCTTCTAAATTCCAATGAGTGCAGGCCCAATCTAATCAACTTGTTGTTATAGGACAGATCCTCCATAACTGGGGAATCAGCCAAGTTGAAACTTCTCTGGCCCACACTCCAATGCATTATATCTTTATTTGGATAAGGGGCCCAAAGATGTTCATAGTATTCCAGCTGTGTTGTAACTGGTGCCTTGCGTAGTTTTGGCAAAACTTCCCTCCTGTTATACTCAAATACCTCCAAAATAAAAGCCAACATTCCATTTGCCTTCCCTATTGCCTGCTAAACTTGAATGTTAGTTTTTCATGCATGAGGACTCCCAAAGCCCTCTGTCCTATTGCTTTCTGTGGTCTTTCTCCACTTAAATAATTTTCAGCTCTGTTGTTCATCCTGGCAAAGTGCAACCTCATATGTTCCAACATTGTATCCATCTGCAACATTTTTACCTATTGACTCAACCTGTTTACTTCTTTCTGCATTATCCACGGCACTTGCCTTCCTACCTCTTTGTGGCATTCGTAAACTTTGCTACTGTACATTCAATTTTGTCATCCAAGTCATTAACAAATATTGTAAATAATTATGGCCCCAACACTGTGCCCTGTGGCATGCCACTAGTTACTGGTTGACACCCCAGAGTCTGAAAATTCACACTACACTCGAAACATTTCTCTCTCATAGATGCTGTTAAACACTGAACATTTCCAGCATTCTGTTTGTTTTAGATTTACAACACCTGCAGTGTTTTGCTCTCAAATCTATTACATTCCTGATGATGCATGACTAATTTTAATCTCTACGTAGAATTCTGACGATGACTCAACCTTTAGATCACTGGAGCTCATAAGATCATTAACATTTTCATCAACTGGATGTTCTTAAAAAAACACTTAACCATATCAGAATTCATTATAAATAAAGTATCACTCAAGAAGAAGTGCAAGAAATAAATATTGGCAGGTAATGTTAGAAAACAGGAAACTCATACAACATGCAAGTTCAGCTTCCAGTTTCACCAAATTATTTCACTCCTAATTCAATTAACAGCACCCATCATTGTGTTAATTGCTTGTTTATTTAGGACAGCAAACCTTGAATATTAGATGACAACTTACAACCTGCGCGATGAAAACAGCTATGGAGACTTCACAAAGGAAGGAAGGACTAGTCAAATTTGCAGAAATTGAGTCCGGCGTTCAAGAGGTTTAATTAGCAAATCAAAGATTTGACCTAACAGCTTGGTGTTGAGAAAACTTTCAGAAACAGAAGAGGAAGGGCTAGACAAGGATTCAGATGCCCCAGATAATTCAGGCTCTGCCATAAACTGTGAGGTGGGTTGGGCAGGGCAAGTATGGAAAGAAAGACACAGAAAATTAGAGAGAGGGCTGGACAGCACAAGAACCCATGGCTAAGGCAATCTGCCGAGGCAGGCTGAACTAGGTTGCATAGAGTGTTGGACAAGTGTAAGGTGCTGTGGGGGCAGGACACCATTGTATGTCAATGACATTCATTACCAATACAATTACTCTCATCTCAAAGTTTTCATACTCACCAACAAGCCTTATTACATTCAGAGTAGTGTTTGTTAAAATGAGTGTATTGCCCTTGTTCAGATAGTAGTCCGACTTCTTCCTACCTTTCAGGGTTTCTTTGGAGACGCTAATTAAAAAGAGAAATCTAATTACCGTAGGTCTAATGAAAAGTTTAATGGAAAATCTGATTGAATGAGCTAGTTGAAAAACCAGCTGTTAGATATTGTGGTAATTTCAGGCTGATGGTGTACATCAGTACTTAGTGATAATTGTCTCCTAATCAAGGATTAATACAAAAAAAAAACTTTAATAAGCTTGATTAATAGATAAATATTATAATGCTGTTGCAAACAGTTATGTTAAAAACGCCATTAGATTTTTGAAGGATTCTGTATAAAATTTTCTTGCATCACTTCAGACATACAAGTGTTTACAAACTAAATTTAGAACAATATTCCACCATTAACATTAGAAGTGGAGACCAGAACCAAGTTCCTTCCAAATTATTGGCAGATTCTTCCATTTGCAATTTTAGAAGTTGGTTTCCAGGTGTCATGCAGATTACGTTTGAAGAATCCTTTGAAAGGCAATGGAGCATATTTGATTGTAGACAAAACCGTACCATTCTAATCAGGCACGAAGGCACAATTTTTCAGTCCTGTGGTGGGTAATTTGAATCAGGAAGTTTCCCAGCTCACCATAACTGAGCGATCTTTACTCGTGGGGGTAGCGACATAAACGAATCAGGGTCACCTTCCCCAGGCGAAAATCAGGAGGCGGCCACAGGGTCATCTGAGTGCCAAGACAGGTAGTTTAAGAGGATCATCTTGATCTTCTGGGATCTTGCCTTAGTTGTCTCATTGAATTTTAGAGTTCCATCCCTTAATATTGACATTCTATCTTGCATTCTCCCACTTCCAAACCAGATGCCAAGTTACTGCTAATCCATGACCCCAACCACACTACTGCATACTATTAGCAGACTTCAGGAATGTTGTTGAGATAAAATACAGTTCGAAATACCTGTGGTAGCCACTGCTATATGAAAATAAAACCAGCTTTCATGAAAGACCACTCAAAACATTTAAATCTCAACTACTTAATCAAACAAAACAATTTTTGATTCATAACAGAGAGAAAAAAAAATCAAGAGATGATGAGTGCATGTAAAAAAGCAGTACATTAATCCTGGTGTCTTTAATCATCATACAGATTGGGATAGTCACATTGGCTGAGACAGTCACAAGAAGAAATTCATTGGAGGATACAGGGGAGAGTTTCCTCCAACAATAAAGTTGTGGATCCAACCAGGAATCAGGCTATTTTGGATTCGCTGATGTGCAACGAGGCAGATTTATTAAATGATCTCATAGTAAAAGATCCCCCAGGAAAGAGTGGATCATAACATGGCAGAATTCAGTATTCGGTTTGAGAGGGAGGAAACAACAGTGCTAAGCTTAAATAAGGATAATTACCAAGGAATAAGGGCAGAGCTATCTGGAGTGGATGGGAAAGAAATTTAGCAGCAAAGACAGTTGCGGAAAAATGGCAGATATTTAAAAAATATTTCAAGGCTCACAGCAAACATATATCCTCATGAGAAAGAAGGAATCTAGGAAGAGGATAAGCTAACAACAGTTAACCAGGGAAGTTAGGACAGTGTCAAATTGAAAGAAAAACATACATGGCAAAGATGACTGGAATGGAGAGGTAGTGGGTATGTTAGTATTTCTAAAAATAAATAGAAATATCTTGCACAAACCAAACTGTTTGTCAATAATCTTTGCATATTTATTCCAGTAAGTTTGGTTTTTGTAATAACCAGGATATTTATTGTTGACTGAAGCAAGGTATTCTTGTTACTGGAAATTGAATTTGTCATGAAGTGTGGAGGAGTGGGATTAGAAAAGGAGAGTGTATCAGACGAACCTCATTTATAACAATCTATCCTAAAAATTCACGATTTCCACATGGCAGGTTGAGCTATGTGAGCGAGAGCGAGAGCGAGAGCGAGAGCATGACAGTCCAAATGAGATTAGTTTTGAATTTAGTAGAGTTAAGACTTCTCTCAGAAGTGACATGTCTTGTCCCATTTCTCCTCCACAGCCTGTAAAATGGTTTCTACCAGAAAAAGAGGGAAGGTACTGGTAATTCTGGGTTTGTCTACCATTTTGAAAGCTTCACAGATTCTTCATGATTCAGCAAAAATCTGGGCCCAACACTTACATTTACTATAAGAAAGATGGGCAAGTTTGGGTTGGGTGTGGGATTAAATCTCAGGGATCCGTTTCCTGACCAAATCTACCCAACTGAAGTTTTAATGAAGACGGGAAGCCAGACAGGCAACAAACCTGATCCATGGAAGAGTTTACAACTTTAAATACAATAGCAAGATGGCAAAACTTAAGGTTTTAAAACAGAGACGAAAAAATGCTGCAGCATTGTTTTTCTCTCTACCAGAGTTAACATTTCAAGTCCTGTGACACTTCTTCACCGGACTTAAAATGTAAACTTTGTTTTTCTCTCCATAGATGCTGCCAGACCTGCTGAGTTTCTCCAGCATCCATAATTCTTTATTTTACTTTGTTTTAGCGTTTTATAACAGCTTAGGGCAAGAAAAAGTCCCATATTTTGGAATAGTAAAGTCTAGAGGTAACAAAAGAATGACGGAGGGTTTCAGTACCAGATAAGCTCAGTCAGGGTAATGTTATTGCAGTGATAATAGACAAACTGTGCTATAAGAAAGCATATAGGTTTAATTTTCGGGTTGGAACTGACACAGAAGTTGGACTGCTATATGGCTAAAATACTAGATGAGTATTAATAATCTATGATAAAGGACATCCCCTACACCTTTTATGTCCAAACCCCAATAAAAAGGATGATTCTCTTTCACCCTGACCTTTCTACTAGTATAAAAATCAAGTAGGGCACATTTTAGCTGTGGATCCTCCTTCAAGCAAAGAGATTGTTACTTTGGGACTTAGTGACACCAGGAGCCATTGAATTAAGGAAAGAATGCCTGTATTAGCCCTCAGATTACTGCTGCTGCAATATGCTGCATTGTAGATGCAGGACAGCCAGAGACATCAAGAGTCTGCAAACAAAAAACATCTTAAGAGAACCAATAACATTGGTTAATATGGGATTAGGAGAGGAGGTTGGGTGGACAGCAGGTGGGAATAGTGTTGAGAAAGCAGGAAATGTGTTTCATGCACAAGATGAACTTGAAAAGGGCATGACAGGGCATAGGAGAGAAACTCGATGAAGATGGGAGTTCAAGGCCAGGAAAAGGGGAGGATCTAAAGGAATTTTAACCTGATAGGTGAGGGAAGGGATGGAGGCATCTGATCAGTTGGTTTTGATATTTGTGACAGATCCATGAGCAACTTGCACTTATTGTTAGGGGGAGATTGGACAGAAGTTTTATAAAACTGTTTGCAATATACCAAAGAAGCTGGGCATTGCCGTTGCATTCCAGGATGATCCTGAAATCGTGAGCAGCTTTAGCAAATATGAGCAAGACCCAACACTAAATGGTCAAGTTAGATTTGGCAGTTGATTATTAAACCACTTGTCTGTCTTTCAAATGAGTCCCTTGATCTTTCAAAACTAGAAAGAAGGGCTATACTAGTAGAAAGGCAAGGGTGAAAGAGAATTATCCTTTTTATTGGGGATTGGACATAAAAGGTGTAGGTGAGGGGCCATCCTTCATCATAGATTATTAATTAACCCTGTTTCAACGTAGCACTAAATCAAAGATACTTTGCCCCTAGCTGATTTCTCAGTTAAATGTATGCATGCTAATTGGGGTTTGCGATTTGGTTTCCAGTGGTAAAAAATTTGACTTGTTTCAGGCCTTCCTTGGTTGGTTTAAAACTCACCCCCAAACCTGACCCAAAAGAGACCCTCCAGCAGTTGACAAAGAAATCTTGTGATCCTCATACAACGCTGTATTGTTGAAAAGCCAGTGACTGGTTCGTCCAAAAGCTTTTTACTGTGTAAACCACTGGTGTTCAAACTCTTTTTGCTGAAATGCCCCTTTTCAAATGGATTCAATGTCATGAGCTCAAAAATTACCGTACCTCAATCATCATTGGCTGTCCCTCAATTCAAAGACAACATATCCTCAGGCTTGCAATTGGCTTGCAATTTTCTACCATAGGTCTCAGCGTGACTCAACAAACCAATTCTTTATACACATATCTTTGGCATATGGCAGTGTTTTCTTCCTTCTCTGTCCTTTGGTCACCAGTCTGCCTCATCATTATAGCGCTTGGACTCTAAGCATGATTCAGTTTGATTGACGTTTTCACCATAGTAAATGTTTGGTAGCAAACTCCACCCAATCATTAACATCAATGCTGCTGCACTTCAAGGAGAGCTTCAGCATGTTTTGGAAACACTCTTATTTCTTCCCGTGAACTGTTGGCCATTTCAAAGTTGAGAAAACACAACTTGGAGGTGGAGATGCTTTTCAGCCGTTGAAACATCACTGCAGTTTACTTTGCAGGAATTTTACCCGAATGCTTGTGGAACCAGTTTCAGGAAAGACACTCGTGTTTGTTTGACTGTTCTCCCATTAAATTCAGAGGATGTGGCAAAATGCAGCACAGGCATGATGGGAAAACGGGTTCCTTCTGCACCATAACAATTGTGAATTTTGATATTGCTTTTGTGTGTTACTAATAGAGAGTTTGGTCTCACTGCAGTATAGGAAAGTGGTGCTGACAACTGGTCTGTACACTGCGGCATCTGCTGTCTCTCAAAGATCACCATTGTCAAACACGTGATGGCATCGTTTGTACAATGCTGAGTTGGTGCATCTGATCCGGTGACTCTAAGTCAATGGTTGTCTTTTGCCCAGGTATGAACAGTGCTTGACAAATTCCACATTCTCTCCTTCAACAAGTATGGGAAGTCAAACTTTAGCTGATAAGGCTCCTTGACAACATAAACTTATGAAAACTCTGCTTGTAAGGACTGCTTTACTAATACTTGTAAGAAAACAGGTATTTCTTTATAAATATCAGTCAGCGGACACAACGGCTCCTCACTGCATTCTGTCTATTCTTCATAAGAGCATAATTGAGAGAGCAGGAGCCGGCGGAGTGAACACTCGAGGTGCAGAGGGATAATGAAAAGCACGAGGGAAGCACAGCACTCTTCTAGTCGCTGTTCACTCATTTAACCTTGAAAATGGCACCTTGAACTGTTGTCCATCTTTCCAATCTGTCAGTAGGCCCTGTATTATAGGTCTCATGGAAGGTACCTCCAGTCCTCAGTTTGAGAACCACCAGTATAGACAGCTGACTAAGAAATATATTCCCCAAATATTAATTTTGACTTAATCCATTATAAAAAAATTCTGTAACTCCATAAGTATTTCTACTGTGAGACCTTTTCAGATTTTACTGTGTCAAATCCTACATGTAACTAAACGTGGCTTAACAATATGACCTGACAGTGTGGATATAGAGAATGTGGTGGTAACTGCACATGATCTCTTGTATAAATAAGGGGAATTGCTAGCTCAAGTCTTCTTATCTGACTGACAGCATGCATGGTGTGCTGCCTTTGCTTATCAGATCATGTTAATAGATTAATCTGGTTATTATGCCACCAGCATTAGACAAAAGTATTAGATTACCTGAATTGTAACAACGCCTATAAAAGGCGTGGAAGTGCAGTAATGTAAATAATACAAACATTGAATATGATATGTTGGCAAACAACACAAAAACATTTTCTAGCCCTTAGGTAAGGCTTGTGTGCCAAATTAACAACACCTATGTACATGCAATTACAACATTTTCAGCATACTACCTTTTCACAGGAATGTCACCAGTCTGCTCGTCCACATAGTCTCGTTTAAGCTCTTCTGGAACATCACTGTCACTATCGTAGTCTTGATAAACACTTTTCTCCAACTCATCAGATTCATACTGTTGACAGAAATGATTCTCAGTTCAATTACTTAGAACTACGAATTCATCTAATGAAGTATCGACAAGAATGTGCTGGTTAAATTAAGATTGCACATGCTGTACTTGAAAACATTGACGTGCGCGAGATTTGAACATTTCAAGGCTGCCTTTTCAATCTAGGATAAACTGAAGGGGGTCACGTGACAAATTCTGTAGATTTCTTGGCAGTAAGCTTCGATGATTCGATTATTGGAATTAAAGATGGCTCAGATATTCCTGGGAAGAAAGCTGTAGTGGGCTTATACATGGAGACGATGGCAACAGCTTGAGTGCTAAATTAATACACTGTGAAGTCACAGAAAAACGTTGCAAATCTAAGATTGTAAATAGTTGTGCTTTAAACTGTTTTGTATTTGAAAGAGACTTGGGCTCTGAAGGTTAACTAGTTGGCATTTCTACCTTGATACAAGGCCTATCTGATTCAAATTTCCACAGAGATGGGCTTGGAACAAGTAAGATCTGTTTTTTCACCTGAAAACTCTCAGACAAGATTAGTCTCCCAGAATCTGGGAGGCAAGAGCATCCATAAGCAGCAAGCCATTGTGGTTTATAATGCGTTACTGTGAATTAGAGCTCATGCTTGGATTGAAAACACCAAAATTCATGAGGAGTTAAAACAAGGCAGGATGATTTGCCTGGTTTGTACTGGAGGAAAAAAATCTAAAAAAAAACCCACTGTGAAATACAGTTACGACCAAAAATCCAGAGCATGAAAAAGTAATAGAATAGAGATAACTCTGGAGCTGAAATCACCTTGAACTGATTCTAGGAGAACTAAATGTTAACTTAAAAGGAGAGTGTAAAGTATGCGAAATGTGCTTCCAGTTGTACTGAAAAGACAAGTGGAATGTTCTGTTATATGATTTCAATTTTACATTGCATCCAGGAGATATTTAGTCAGTAGTGCTTTTTGTATGTTGTTACTGTAAAAGCCTTAAAAGGTAACATCTTATCCAGTCATCTTTTCAGCTATTAACTAGATGTTCAAATTTATTTTTCTGTTTTAGATGTTATTGTTCCTTACAGATATCGTAATGAAATCAATGTTATCCATGCAAGAAAAGGAAATGAAGCTAACAAAAGTTTGAACAATGTTTCACTAGCTGGAGCTTAAATATACCATTAGTTCACCTGTGGGAACTGTGTTCAGCTCTAGATTGATTCATCAGATGAAAATACTCTCCTCGAAACGGTACAAAAATGGATTTGGTGATTCTGACCATTGGCTATCCCAGTGCTGGGAACAAAATTGCTTGCATTCAATCACCAACAAGTGATCTTACCAAATAAAATGAAAACACCAATCATGTTTGAAGTTGAAAATAAACCTTTACAACAGCAAATCAACATGGTCATACCCCATTAGCAGCAAGAACATCTTCTGTTTCATCATCTTTGATGTCTGCCTGGTGTTCAAATGGATTTCCGCCATTTTGATACTGGTCAAATAGAGATCCCGTTGTTGCTGATGTTGTTGTATATTGCTTGCTGGGTGACATAGAAGGGGAACGTGACTGCCGCATAAATTTAAACTCCTACAAGCAATAGATTTGTATTAAAATCATTCAAATAGAGTAGGATTTAGGACTAATGATAGCAAAAGCACTGCATTTCAATCAAAGCAAATAGGTCAGGATACAATTCTACGGAATGTATAATCAATGAAGCAAAACTTATAGTAACTTGTTGCACTGGTAGCCATATGCAATGCTTGTGGAATATCTATCACGCTCAGTACAGCACAGTCCTGATTGACTTTGAAGCTCTGTGCTCTTAGACATTCCTCAAAAAAGGTCAAAATCCCACAGCTCGATGGCATAGCATTTTAAAGCAGTCAAGGCAATTATAATCAATGTGGATTATTGTATATTCGGAATTATCCACAGACCCAACAATGAACGATTGCAAATCATCTATACTGAAAGAACTTAACAATGCTAGCATTGTATTTTGTGCAACTAAATAAGCAATTTGATAACTATGAACCGAATTATATACAGTATGAGACTAGCATCTTTGAAATGACTATCATCGCATTTTTACAAAGGTTATGGAAAACTCTGATTCTGTTTCTGCGTAACTTATTAAGATGAGAGAACACTGATCATTACATAATGCTATTTCACATCAGACTCTCCATAAAGAAAAATGAAAAATGAAAAATGATCAGTACGGGTTTTCGGGTAATCCGAAGTACGTATCAACAATTAGACGATGAACGTACAGATACAGGATGTGAACGTGTTATATAACTGGACAATGTAATCATGTGCATTAGTTTCAATATGATTGGATAATATAGTTATGTGCGCTAAACTCGCATGTACACTACATGAACCTGGTTGGACAGAGACGTGAACGAACAAATGTGGAACCTTTTGGTTGGGAATTAATTGTAAAATAGTTCATTGGAAGCTTGTTATCTGTAAAGTAGAAAAACTTGGTTCTTGTAATCAATATTTGAGCTGTACTGCATTTTCTCGATATGAACACCTCCCGTGCACACATGAATAAATTTTAAACAAAGGGACCGATGTCTCATCTGGTCTAAGAGGAAGTATTAAAAATCACAATTTCAATGGGATGAAGACAGTATAATTGTAATTGGTATTTCAGAAAGACAGACTTTGAAATAAGAAGAAGCAGTGAATATACAAGTGATGTATTTTTAAATGCACTATCCAGGAATTCCGGGATAAAAGTACAAGAGCAAGAATAAACCCATGTAACAACAGGAGATTGAACATCATAATAAGAGTGCCCCCTCAAAGTCTGTTTAGGGACAGGAATATTGTTGCTAAGTATACTGTTAATCAAGAATAAAGACTGAGATAATGATTGTAACGTATTTGAAAACCATAACTACATCTAAACAAAAAGTTGTATGACTTTTCAGTGGTGCAACAGTATTCGATTACTGTAAAAAGGTACACATCTCAATCACACTGTTCAGAAAATGTCATTTATTTCAAATGCAATCAAGGACTGTTTTCCTACTAAGGAGGAGGGAATCTTCAGGATGTGTATAATTATTAATGAAGATGAAATAAATATTGAAGATAATCAAAGGGAATAAAGCTTAGAGATCAAGTGGGCTGTAGACAATAAGGATCTTTGAACTAAGATCTAAATAGGCAGCAACAAAGGGCTTACATTACAATGTGAATCACAAAACTTCAAACCAAACACAAAGCTAGGAGCCAATCATTGTGCATCTGAGAATCATATATGAAATGTGGTGAAATAAATTAAACTTATGGAGTAATTTTCTGCCTTTACAGAGGAGACAGTTTCAGTACAATCCAGGTATAAATTCATAAGGAGAAAGACAGCACAATTAAATGCAGAGTTTCCTGAATTACGAATGTGTGTATACATGAAGCAGATGACAGATGTCAAATGCTAATATAATTGAAAACAGTCTTCATATCAAAGGTTCAGGGACAAGTGGAAAACAAACCAGAGAAGCAAATAAACTTTGAAAAGAGACTTGCTAAGAGAAAACAGAACTCAAAAGTTTTCTTTAGTCTGACAAATAGTAAAAAGATGGTAAAAGGAAAGATGGGGACAACTGAAGGACATGAAGGAACTTGATAAAGGGAGAAAACAGGATACCAAACGGAGTCTTTAACATAGAAGATAATGTTTCCCAAGTTATAGTGAAGGAAGAGGTTGTTGAAAGACTGCATGAGCTAAACATTGATATGAAGACAGTATTAGATAGGCTTGCTGCACCTAAAATTAATAAATCGCCAGAAGTGATGCACCCAAGGATAATGAAGAATATGATATTGGAAACTGCAAAGACACTTGGCATAATCTACCAACCTTCTTTTCATAAAGTGTTGGTGCCATGGGACTGGAGATTTAAAAATGTTACCCCTTTGTCTCAAAAAGGGCACCAGAATTCTTATGAACACAGCTGACAGCAATACTGGACATGTCAGATCCCAGAGTAAAACCTGAATTGATGACGGTAGTTTTTTTTGCACCTTGGTTACTGTGGTGGTCAATCATTGAACGTATTCACACAAGACCACCAATACACTTACTTATTAAAAGAACATAATTTATTACACAATAGAAAAAACCATATATGGACAAGTCAGGAAGGTCTCATCATAAATAGCAAAAACAAAGATTGAACCTTTTACCTCGTAAGATCCTTTACTGACATTAACCCTAGTTAAGTGTCACTCCTTCCAACCCTCTAATTTCTTGCTCAATGAGGTTGTAGGTGTCATCTTTAGGTGACTTTCTGTACATGTGCCAGATTATTAATTGAGACACAGGCAAATTCACTGCATTTTTCTGACAGACTATTTGGAGGCTGCTAAACCAGCACATCTGATTCTATGGTTCTTTCTTCTAATCTGAACCTAGTTTTGGCCTCTGGTCTCTATCTGTAAATTGTAAATGCTCAACTTCACAAAACTTCAGCAATTACCTCACCAGAGTCATTTAGCTTGAGTCATGAGTTTTATAAGAAAGGCTGTTTTGACCCAATGGTAAAAGCAATGAGTTTCTGACCCTTAAGAAGCCACCTTCACAGAACTAAGGACTAAAACCCAAAAACCCATTTACCGTTAGTTTAGAACACAAGCTTCAAAATAAAAATCACATATTATATGCTTTTATCACTGGATATGCCTAGCAATTACTGACCAATTAGTTTAACATCAGCAGCTGGAAAACATTCAGAAACTATAATTGAGGACAAACAATTTGCTTGGACAAAGGAAATCCAGCATGGATTTGTTAAGGGTAAATTTATTCAACTTGCTTGATTCAGTGTTTTTTGATGATGCAATGGAAAGGCTTGATGTGAGTGATGCAGTTGATATAATGTACAAGGACTTCCAAAAGATATTCAATAAATTGTCAGATAACATGCTTATCAGCCAAAGTAGAGCCTGTGGAATCAAAGGGAAGTTACAGTATGGACACAAATTGCCCAAGTTACAGGAAACAAGAAAATAGCAGTCATTTCTATTTTTTCTAAAAAATGGAAGAAGTGGGTTTCTCAGGGGTTGATGTCAGCAGTAGTATGCAGTGGTACATAGTGGCATACAGAGACCGAGACTTGTCAGGGAGAGGCAAATGCGGTAAGGCGAGCAATGGAGATGCGACTACCAGAAAGAGGAAGGATTAAGACCCAAGGATTCAGTGGCAAAATAAAATCAAAACAAGATTGGAAGAGTAGGTGACTGATAGGAGACAGATCAGCAATTAAATGGGAATTAAAATGGCAGAAGCTGAAAGAAGAATTCCTTTGAGGATTTAACAAAGCTTGACAAACTCCATTTCTAATTGATCACTTACATGCAATTGCAAAATACTGAAGTTTGATTTCACAGGACATAGTTCCCAAGTTTCATTTTCTAAAAACATTCGCAGCTCTTCAAGGCGTATCCTACAAGAAGAAGTTCACTGTAAATTCTCCTTGTCTGTGAAATCACAAATCCTGAATTCGCCAATCTGCACCAAAAACTCTCAAAAATAAACATCCATGATTTTTAATTTTTTTTCATCATTTACAGGGAGACTCAGGAAAAGAGCTCTCGCAGGTACAGAGGAATGAACGTAATCTTTTAATTATAACAGTTTTATTTTGTACAAAAAAATGGTTTAGGATGGTAAACACACTCACGTTTATAAATTTCTCTCTTCCTTCTTTCCACCTACCAAATGTCAGCTTTAGAACACTTTAAAGCAGTTTTGAAAGTAAACTTCATAACAGCTTCAACTTTTCCCCTCATAAAATTATCATGCTTCATCACTTTAAAATTCACCAGCATTTACATTTCAAAACTGTACAAAATCATATCTGTGTTCACAGAATGAGGGCAGCACGGGGGGTCAGTGGTTAGCACTGCTGCCTCACAGCGCCAGGGGCCCGGGTTCGATTCCAGCCTCGGGTGACTGTCTGTGTGGAGTTTGCACATTCTCCCCGTGTCTGCGTGGATTTCTTCTGGATACTCCAGTTTCCTCCCACAGTCCAAAGATGTGCAGGTTAGGTGGATTGGCCATGCTAAATTGCCCATAGTGTTCAGGGATGTGTAGATTAGGGGGATTACAAGGGGACGGGTGTGGTTGGGATACTCCAAGGTTTGGTGTGGACTTGTTGGGCCAAAGGGCCTGTTTCCACACTGTAGGGATTCTGAATTAGGAATGCAGCATAAAGTGCCTTTTTTTGGACCAAGCCCAAATGGAAGTAAAGGCCTGGATGTATCTTCACATTGGCACTCAAAGATGAGCAACTACGGCACTAACATGTTCAAAACATTCTAACCTTTTTAACACAAACATGTTGTGCATGTCTTTTCATTATTTTACATTTACCCACAGTCTTATGTGAATAAGTTACCACACACAACACTGTCCACAATCAACTCCTAAATTCAAGAATCCCCAAAATGCATTTGGGAGCCTCTCAAACATTGGCAGCTAGATTTTCAAGTGCAGCAAGAAACATTTTTTTTCTCGCAAGTTGAAGTGAAATTTTTTTGAGTCTTTGTTAAAGCGGAGGTGACCTACTTATGCGTTCTATTTTTTAAATGCATTTTTGTAGCAAAATTGAAAGCTCCCCAACATGGATTGCCTGATTTCCTGCTGGACCTTCTGGCACAAATGATCACACCGTTTTGGGTACAGGGACAATTCAGGACTTAAAAACAGGATAGGTCCATGGAAAAAAGCCAGAAGATTTTTTTTTAAAGTGAAGAGCCAAGAATTTTATTTGGACAGCTTCAAGTAATTCTGTGGATGGTAGAAACCATGATTTTGATGTAGATGTACTTCACGCTAATTTAAAAGTCTATTGTTTGAGTGGTTTTGTACTGCTGCTATGGTGGCTGTAGTACAAGGAGCAGCCTGATGGTCACGCAGTCCATCTTGGAGGGTGCTAGTTTGAGAAGTAGTTAATCTGCAGTTTAAATATTACGAAAAAACTGAAAGAACTGGGGATGCTAGAAATCTGAAACAAAAATAGAAATTGCTGGAAAATCTCAGGTCTTACAACATCTGTGGAGAGAAAACAGTTAACTTTTCAGTGACTCATCCTCTCAAGTGATGATAGCTGGACCTGAAACTTGAACTCTCTCTTCACAGATGCTGCTAGACCTGCTGAGATTTTCCAGCAATTTCTGTTTTTGTTTAAGTATTACATTTACTTCTGGGTGTCTGACATCAATCAGAATATATTAGTTTGGAGAAGGAGTAGCACAAATTCATCAGAACGACAGTCAAGGCTAAAAGCATTAAATTAAGGACATATCACATAAACTAGTTTGATATCCCTTAAACTAGTTACGGGAGTGATATAATTCACGTGTTTGAAACAATTAAACAAATTGATAGACTAGACAGTGAGTAACAACTGCTTCCAGGAGGGAATAACCTTAAAATTAAAACTAAGCCATTCAAAGATGATGTCAACAGGTATTACTTTGCCCAAAGTTAGTGAAAATCCAGCTTTTCTAAATAAAAACCTATGAAAGGCTAGATGAATTAAAAATTACAAAACTTTTCTGAAGTGATACAGAACCAAAGAGAGGAGCTAAGTAAATAGGTCACCCATTTATGGCCTTTTTGCTGCAGAGTGACCTCTGGGCAGAAGGTCCAGGTTCAAGTCCTGCCCGCCCTAGATGTCCGAACAGGTCGATTAACAATAACTATAGACCACCCATCATCGAGCAGATTAACAGAACAGGCATCAAGCGTTGAAGGGCAAACTCTTCTTGTGTATTCTTCATAGGTGAAGAAACAGAGACAAGGGAGGTAGTATGAAAACTTACAGCATGCAAGGAGAAATAGTGTTGGCATGAAGATGAGAATGTATTTTAATTCAGGCAGGTGAGAGACCTGCTCTGTAGTAAGGAACCATTTCTTCGAGGTTGGTGGGGGTGGGGAGGGCACTCTGGAATGACTTCAATTGCTGTCGTTAGGATCGGACTCCCAGGATTTTGACCTAACAACACAGTTCAAGCAAATTGCTCGCCAACATTGTAAAGGGCAATTAGGGTGAGGCAATTAAAGCTGGCCTAGCCAGCAACACCCACATTCACATTCAAGACCAAAGTAGAAAGCATTCTTGTAGAAGTAAATAACTTTTACCTGTGATAGCTTTTAAAATAATTCACACTTTGTTTTCGAATAGACTCCTGCAGCACCTCTGATTTACTGCCACAAAATTCTTCACCAACTTGCATCAATCTGGTTTGCAAACAAATAACAGTGAGATTTTAAATGAATTTAGTACATACAAATACACGGAATCAAAAAGAAAAGTGCTGGTTCTGTACGAGTATTGTCCAATACCTGCTAATAATGTCCAGTACAAAAATAAAATCGTCATACTTGAAACTGGATAAATCTGTTCCAAGCAAATATGTTTTTGCTTTTAATTGAACATCCTAGAGAACAAGAATACGACAATCAAAATCAGTACAAGAACTCAAAATTAAAATCATTAAGTTCATAATTTAAGAGGTTAAAGTCAAAGTAGTAAAGCAAAATTAAATTTTATTGCTTGTAGAAAGACTTGTAGATTTTTGGGTTGTTATGGTCATACTCACGACAATATTAGACAGACATACCAGTTTCCCAAATCCCATAGCTAAGTCAAAAATGAACTGCATCGAATGAGCATTACACTCCTATTCAAATCCATGTAACTGGTTCAGCGCTTCATTTTTAGCTTTCAGTTACGACCAAGATTCATTTGTAGATCAAGAATTTGATTCTCTCAGCTTGAAATATATTTAAGTTTCAGCATCCACTGTTATATAGAAAAGAGAATCCCTGTTGTTAACGACCCTAAAATAAGAAATTTCTCATCTCTGCCTTAGATAGGTAATTCCTTATTCTGAAATTATGCTCTTTATTTCTAGATTCCCCTCAAGGGGAAATACCATTTTAGTGCAAACCCTGTCAATTTTGCTCAGAATTTTATATGTTGGAAGAAAGTCATCTCTCAATGTTCTAAACCTCAATGAGCATTGGCTTAATCTGCACTCTTCCCCATTATCCCAGAAATCAATTTTACAAACCTTCAAAGCATGCATACCACTCTTTAAAGGATGAGACAAAACTGTATGCAGTACTGTAAGTGTGGTCTCACACATGCTCTGCACAGTATAATCAAAGTTTCTACTTCAATGTTACCATCCCCTTGTGATAAAGGTCAACATTGCATTTGCCTTCCTGATTACTGGCTACACCAGCATATTAACTTGCTAGCCATGAATGACAACACCCAGATCCCCGTTATTGCACCTTTCTGTGGTCTCACTCTATTTAAATAATAATTTGGTTTCCTAATCTTCTTACCCTCGTGGACAACCTAAAATTTTGTCATATGATATTCCATCCGCCAACTTCTGCCCGCTCACCTAATTGATCTATCCTAAACAATTTCAACTGATCCTCTTCACAACTGGCCTTCTCACCTATCTACAGATCGTCATCAAATTAGTCTACGATACACGCTGCACTTCCAAATTACTGATTTAGACCTGAAATAGTTAAAGCCCCAGCAATGATTCCAGTGATATTCCACTAGTCATAATTTGCCAACTTGAAAATGATCCATTGATCGTAACTCTATTTCGAGTCAGCCAATTCTCTATACATGCTCATATACTAACCCCAGCTCTTAAGATAGTAAAGTAATAGAGATACTTATCATTCAAAGTTAGAATAGTGATAAATATTAGCTCAGTTTCTCTCTCTCCAAATGGTTTCAGAGCTGTTAAATTTCTCCTGCATCCTTTTTTTTTAAATTTCAGATGTTCAGCATGTTGCTTTTCAGATGCCAAGAGCTCTTGTCTTATGTGGCACCTTATTGACTTTTGTAAATTCAGATACACTAGAACTAATGGTTCCCCTTTATCCACACTGCTCATTACATCCTCAAAGAACTAATAAATTTGTCAAACACAACTTTTTCCTGTTGCGCTGACTTCTGCATGTGCCTCTCACACGCATAAGTGTGCAGTAACAGAGGCTCACTTGCACATTCTAGATCCAGTCATCTCAAATGACCATTTCTAACTATACAGCGCAATACAAAATCACGTTTAAGTTGAAATGGAGAACTACCAGCATCACAGATGTTTGTAGATTAAGATCCAAACACAATCATGATTATATAGAAAAAAAGCACATTTACTTGCCATATTTGGTAATGTTGTAACACTACTTTGCAATCTCACATTCAAGCTCTATACAAGAGCTAATTTACAGAAAAGGTTATGTAGCAAAAAAGTGCCGAAGATTTCAAACCCACAAGACTTTGTGATGGAATGAACAGGAATCCTTTAATGAAGTACTGCAGTTCTAAAACAGCAAAATTCCTAGAGATATAAAATAGAAAACACCTGGTCGATTGAAAAATAAAGATCTTTCACCAAATGAGGCACAAACCTGCCAGATACGAGAAAGGCCATGTTCCAATTTCTTTTTCACATAACTTCGATTAAAGTTGGCATCATCTGTGGAAATTTCAGTACGGCCATCTGAATAAATAAAAAGCACATTTCTGCTAAATTCAATTTTTTTTCTTATATTAGGTATACAGATCTTAATTTATTTCATTCTTTTCAACGCATATCGCTGCTGTCATATGGCCTTTATTTCAACCAACCACCAATTTTGTCAGAGCTAGGCTTTTTTTTCTGTATTTACAGCACATGCCTGATTTGTGTCATGTTGTGAAACGATCCATCATATCAACATCTTATCAAAGCTGGTCAGTAACTAAATGGATGGGAAATAAATGGTATAAATTATAAAGAATTATAACTCATGCAAGTTACATATCTATCCAAGGACTATCATGAGATTTTAAAAGTCACATTTGATTCCAAAGGTAAGCAGCCTAATAAGTAATTCTGTACTTCAGGCTGAACTGAGTGTACGATTAAGAAACATGTTATACTGCTCGAAGAGAGGAATTGAAAGGGTATATAATTTTAATACAAAGATTATCTCAATTGACTTCTGTATCTTTGTTAAAGCATGGGGAAAGGAAAAAATGGGTTATTTGTGATGGCAGCTGCCATCAGTGACCCTGGTGGAAATGGAAACATGCTGTAGACAGAGCTAAGTGGTTCCACTTCCGTCAATAGGAGAATACTGCTCTTGCTCGATCACCACTTGTATGGGTGCATCATGACTTCAAGGAATGCAGTAGTTGAAACAAAAAGGTCACTACCAATTCTTACTTCAGTAAATGCTATCTTGCCAACATTATACACATGCCAAGATCAAAAACTAATGTATCCCAAAATGTTGTGGGAAGCGAGAGCGGAAATTAAAAGACCCCTTGAAGAACTATCTGCATCATCTGTAACTACAGGTGAGGAGCCTGATGACTGGGGGGGTGGCTGATGTGGTACCTTTGTTTAAGGAAGGTTGTAAGGAAAAACCGGGGGAACTATAGCCCTGTGAACCTGACTTTGGTTATGGGTAAATTGTTAGAGGTGATTATAAAAGATAGGATTTATGGACATTTAGAGATGCAAAAATTGATTAGGGATAGTCAGCATGTGCGAGGAAAATCTTGTCTCACAAACCTGATTGAGTTTTTTGAGGAAGTTACCAAAAAGGTTGATGGCAGAGCAGTAGATGCAGTTTATTTGGATTTCAGTAAAGCATTTGACAGGGTTCCGCATGGGCGACTAATTAATAAAGTTAGGTCATATGGGATTCAGGGTGAGCTTGCCAATTGGATACATAATTGGCTTGATGGCAGGAGACAGAGAGAAACGGAGGAGGGTTATTTTACGGACTGGAGGCCTGTGACCAGTTGTGTTCCACAGGGATCGGTTCTGGTCCTCTTTTGTCATTTATATAAATGATTTGGATGAAAATATAGACAGCATGGTGAGTAAGTTTGCAGATGACACTAAAATTGGGGGTAGAGTAGACAGTGAAGAAGATTTTCTAAGATTGCAAAGGAGTCTTGATCAAATGGGTCAATGGGCTGGAAAATAGCAGATGAAGTTCAATCTGGATAAATGCGAGGTATTGCATTTTGGTACAACAAGGATCGGGCTTATACAATCAATGGTAGGGCCTTGGGTAGTGTCATAGTTCTTTACAGTTTGTGTCACATATAGACAGGATGAGTGAGAAGGCATTTGGTGTGCTTGCCTTCATTGCACAGTCATCTGAGTATAGGAGATGGGACGTTATGCTGAGGTTGCACAGGATATTGTTGAGGCCCCTTCTGGAATACTGTGTCCAGTTCTGGTTGCCCAGTTATAGGAAGGATATTATCAAGCTGGAGAGGGTTCAGAAGAGATTTACCGGAATGTTACCATGTATGGAAAGTTTGAATCATAAAGAAAGGCTGGATAGGCTGGGACCTTTCTCATAGGAGTGTAGGAGGTTGAGAGATGACCTGATAGAAGTTTATAAAATAATGAAAGGTATAGGTAGAATTAATGTTAGTTGGCTTTCCCTAGGATGGGGGATTTCGAGACTAGGGGGCACATTTTTAAGGTGAGTGGAGGGAGATTTAAAAAAGACATGAGGTTTTTTATTTACATAGAGGGTGGTTCACATGTGGAATGAACGTCCTGACAAAGTGGTGGATGCGGGTATAATTACAACATTTAAAAGACATTTGCATAAGTATACTAATAGGAAAAAAGTTTGGAGGAATATGGGTCAGGAGTAGGCAGGTGGGACCAGTTTAGTTTGGGATTATGTTCAGCACGGACTTGTTGGACCGAAGGGTCTGTTTCTGTGCTCTATGACTTGGACATTATTCCCTAAATCATGTGTTCACCCTCTCCCCTTTCTCCCTTTTCACCTCAATACTTTCCAACTTTATTAGCATGTCGGTTATTGTTCAGTCTTCATTCTATTGAAGACTTAAAAATCTTAAATGCCTCATTTGCCCTTTGCAGATACTTTTAGTATCTTGTTTTATTTGTGTTTCATTTTGCTTATTCAAAAAACTCTGCAGAAAATTCTGTCACTGGACATGAGCGTACTTGCCAACATCAGCAACACTGGATGCATTTATTGTTGTGCGATATAATCTTGTAATTCAGAGTTGACCGTATTTACAACCGAGGTAGGCTGACAGTCCAACAGAGCGTATGCAATTCAGGTTCCTTCCCATATGATTAGGAAAGATGAAGACCTGACCTGGCATGGAATGGAATGTGACTGAAAGTACGTGGCAAATGACAATGTTGAACTGGATCATGGAACAATGGTTTTGAAGATTAGTACAGTCAAGACTGACCTTTGTCAATATAATTTACATAGCGCTGTACTTGCAATTTAGAGCTACAGTTCACATTTGTCTTAACACAATGAGGCCTGTTCTCTATATATAAAAAAGAACTTCTTTTTATATGATGACCTTGATTACCTCAGTATCTCCAAAACTAATTTCTCTGCAGTTAACTGGCTATGGAGTGTCACCACTTTTGCAATGTTGGAAACAAACCTGCAAACTAATGTGGATTAAAATTGCACCAAACAACAATGATATAAACAGTCAGATAATTGCCTGGAATTCCCAATTGGTAGAACCATTTCTGCAACATCAACTGGAGTTGCATGTCAGGACTATATGGAGACCCTGAGGTAGAAACTGAGGAAACTGACCAGGAAATTAAAATTTCTGATGGGCAATTCCCCTGCGTTTGAAAGCTACTGACAGAGACCCTCAAAGTCGTGAATTTCCAAGGGTTTTGACTCACTTACTTACATGATATCCAACTCCCTCACCGACCCTTCTGCCACCCTGTCCCCCTCACTTACCTTGCATACGTGCCTCTCTTTAGTAGCTGCAAAAGTGGTTTTGAGACCTATAAAAAATTTGATTCCTAAGATACAGCAGCCAGTGCCATAAAAATAGAGCATGTCTTGGCAGTGCTGCTCTGGCACTGAGTAGATTTTGACTCCATTTTCTCTGGCACAGTCTAAACTCGGAAGTCTGGCTGAAAAATGACTGACATATAACTGGGCAATCTTAAAAAGAGGATTGCATTTGGTCAAATTCTCTCAAACAGTAATTTGAAAATCTGGGCCAGTTTTAGCCATGATGATTGGCAGTGTAACAGTGGATAATGGGAGAATTACCCTGACCGTCTTCAAATATCACTACAGACTCTTTTAGATCTCAAAGACAACATTTCAATCAATACATCACTCCCTCTTTAAACATTAAACTCAGGGAAGCTATCACTAAAAAGTTAACAAGCTGACAGACATGGAATCAATGTAATTGAATTTTTTTTAACCTTCATCATTTTGTATTATTATAAAGGATTAATAAAATATTGTGAAAACCACAATCTTAAGTGTATGTTTTCAGGAAAAATGAATCTTTATACATGAAAATTAGCAAGAATACCGTCACTTGCAATAGAGGTGATTTTAGGAGTAAGTGCCATTGAAGGTAAATATTAATACGATGAAAGTCACCTTTTCAAAAACCTTTTACTATTTTGCCATATGGCTTTCACTAAACAACATAATTGTGCAATTAGGAGAAGTTAATAGTTCTTGTACTTTTAACGATTTTAGCACAAATGTCATTGTTAAAGTCATATGCTGAAATATCTATTTTCCAGATTATGAAGAGACTACTGACTAAAACAGATTCAGAAATTTTCTGCATCCTGACAACTGCATACCCACAATTCCTAGAACTTGGATGAAAGTTAGCTGCCTCTCCATTGACTTCATGCCACAGATTTCTGCCAAGCTAGGAACCTAACAAGGAAAAATAGTATTGGAAAAAAAATCAATTTTTGCTTTCCTCTACTGTTTTTATTATGCTTTTCCAACACATAAGTGGAAACTGCCTTGCTCAGCCAGTGTAACAACTTGAATTTTGGTAACGGTATTTCTATTTGAGCATTAGGAAACCTCTGCTCATTACAAGAAGAAATTTCACAGACTACTTTGTGATTATTTCACTTCAAAACATTATGCACCATGTTCTGTTGACGTAACAATTCAGAACTTAAAACATCAGTTGATCAAAGTAAGCTGTTTGATGTATTACATTATAAACTTATATATTTGCTGTTTCATTCCACTCCCTACCAGCAGCTGGGACAGACTCTTCATTGTCATGTTCATCATGCCACGACATGGTCCGATAGTAGCTTAGCATGACTTCCCACAGAGCTTTGCAGAGGTCCGATAGGCACGGGATGTAGCTGTCTGGAGTAATATGCTGTCGGAAACAACAGAGTTGGGAAACAATAAAGTTGGGAAACATTGCACAGAACTAGTTGGATATTATAAATACAGAAGATCTAAGTATGGTCTCATATTTAGCTGCTGAGCATACACTTAGAGAGAAATGAGTTTCTCTCTACCCTTCTGTTCAAGCTTATTTGCATATCAAACAAAATCCACAACAGTAGAATGCGGAGGTTTTTGCCCCTGCACTCAACTCGATTTTAACACAACGTCTCAAAAATTAAGGGCAATATTTATAATGACAGCATTCCCAGATTTTCAGTACCAAGTGACCGATTAAAAGCCTTGCAACAAAGGTCTGTACTTGACCCACGACGGGATCAAATGCAACCAGCATCAGAACATCTGGGGCATAAATGTGACAATATTGCAAGCCGCAAGACCACAAAACCAAACTGGACAGAGAAACATTTTTCACGACTTCCAGTCTAAGACTGAGTGAGGTACAGGAAATCAAAACAGTAGTGAAGTGTTGGATTTGGAATCAAGGGAAGAAATAAAACGAGCGCAGAAAAGTTAAGGCAATATGACCAGACAGACTGTGCTTTACAGGAATATACAAAAACAAAGTGGACAGCAAAATGATAGGCTAGGCAGGTGACCTAATGCAAAGATCTAAGTCCTTTGGATGCCATAAAAGAAGAGAATGAGGTGAAGGGACACAGCTTTAACAAGTTAATTCTATTATTTGGGATTCATATTCACCTATTCTAATATAAAGGGGAATGCACTCAAGACCATAGTCGCAGGGAACACAGATTTTGGAAGGCTGTAAGAAACTACCAAGATAAAGGAACCAGGACCAATGAAAGAATCGCAACATAAGGATGGGAATTTTGTATATTGAGGTTTCAGTGTGCTAGGAGTGAGGTAATATAATCAGCAAGGACCGGAATAATGGTTGAGTGGCATTTTGTGTGCATTTAAAAAAAGCCACATGACTCCATACATGCTCAAGTTTATGGAAGGTGGAAGATGAAAATTCATCCAAGTGAACACTGAAGTGGTCAAGTCTGGAGATAACAAAAGCCTGCATGGATGGGTTTGGTGGGAAGCAGTCAGCAGCAGATAACTGATGCAATGGTAAATGTGGTGGAGTGGGGTATGGGTTGGAAGTTTAACTCAGCATGCCAAGCTAAGCAACAGACAGTATCCAGTGAAAGGAACAAAATCAATAGCAAGTAAATATCTCACAAAGGATCACTGGACTTGAAACATTAACTCTGTTTTTATCTCCACAGATGTCACCAGACCTACTGAGTTTTCCAACACTGTCTCTTTTCAAGTGAGCATTTTGAGTGGAAGTGAAGACAATGTCATCAGTCTTCCCTAAATTAACTGTAGGAAATTATGACTCATTCAAGGCTGGAAACTGGATAAGCCGGTAACCATGCTGAGGCGGTGGAGGGGAGTGAGAGAGACAGTGGTGAGATAGCTCTCTCAGGATATTATTTACTGTGGAATATCTTAATAAGATAAGTCGTTACACAAGGATCATAACTGAATGCCAACTACTCAACTCGACCATGATACTTCATATGAATCTCACATTTCTGGTGAAAGCATAAATCAATCTTCATAGAAACAGCTTCAAACTGTCATCTGGTTGATGTCACAAAGTGCATGAACAGTTCCCAGTGAAAACAATAAATTTTCTAACATCTCTCAGTTTTTAACAAATTATTTGCATTCACCTTCACTCAATGCTTCAAATTTAGTTCATTCAAACTGAAAGACACAGACATGTGAAAGCCCTCTAGAAACTACCTCACAACCCCATTTTAAGTCTCTGAGGCAGAGGGGTCAGGCATTTTTAATCACTGTTGCAAGCTTGAGGTGAACAGCTTGCCATCAGCTCTCACACGTTCGCCCGAATCTTAAGCAGTATAAACTAAAACAAATGACATCTGGAACCTTTGGTGCTTACAAAAAGTGAACCACTTCTGTGCAGCTAATTAACACATCAAAATATTATTGTGATCTCAAGTTAACCTTCAAGATCCTGGTTTTTTGTTGCAAAGAAATTTCTGCTTGCAATTACATCTAACCCTTACAGACTTAAGGCTGAAAGACTGAAATGTTCTAAGTGGGGGAAAAAATAGTTGATCACAGAAACCAAGGAAAACTTCCATTCATCAACTGCTTTTCTCACCCAAGTAGGGGTGACCAGATTTTCACAAGCCAAAACCACAAGACATGGAAAAGCCATGACAAGTTGGAGGTGGGAGGCAACCTCTCCCGCGTTATGTCCAACCAGAACGGCAATGTTATTTTCTGGATTGTTAATAGGTATCAATAACAGTGCAACTGTTGGCGCAAAGAAGATCCTTTATTCACCTTTATTCATTGATGGGATGAGGGCGTTGCTTGTTGTGTAGCATTTATTGCCCATCCCTAATTGCCCAGAGGGCAATTAAGAGTCAACCACATTGCTGTGGGTCTGGAGTCACATGTAGGCCAGACCAGGTCAGGATGGCAGTTTCCTTCCCTAAAGGACATTAGTGAGCCAGATGGGTTTTTCCAACAATCAACAATGGATGCACAGTCATCATTAGATTCTTAATTCCAGATATTTATTGAAGTCAAATTCCACCATCTGCCATGGCAGGATTCGAACCCGGGTCTCCAGAACGTTATCTCGGTCTCTGGATTACCAGTCTGGTGATAATACCACTAGGCCATTCCCTTCCCTCAGTGATAAATCCCTTGGAGACATCAAGTGGGTTTGGGCGAGAGAATACTGGTTTGCTGCATGCACTGTATTGTGATGTCGTGTGAAAGATGCAAAGGTGCTTACAAGCATTGATTTTTCCTGGCCCTGACACACATGAAGTCATGTGACTGACAAATTGGCAGAATGGGAGGCAAGCATAAGCAGGTAATGGTATCTGGGAACAAGTTTAAAGTAGTTCCAACACTTTTTAAAACAAAAAAATTAAGAAACATGTCAAAATTTTGACTAGTGTGCACACCTTAAGAAATGAATGACAAAAGACGCCAAGACGTGGGTAAGCCTGCCACTGTGCACCCATGGTATGAAAGAAGATAACAATAATTACTATGATAAAACGTGACAAAAGACACACAAATTTGGTAGGCGTAGATGCATGCCATATCAAGGAATTCATACAAATAAACTAAAAAGGTAACTTCAGCTAGTGCTCTTATGTTAGAGCTTTGAGATTGATCAGAGGTGTTGCAGCATAGCTTAACAGTTGTAGTGCAAAGCATTTATAGTTTCAAGAAAAACTCAAAAAGGACAGAAATTGTGAAAATCCAAAAATATAATGCTTTGACTCAAAAGTATTACATGTGTACAGACATAATTCTAGTGCGCCGCATATTTTACACAGAATTATGATATAGCTGTAACATGTTTCTATGCCCCTTAGTCTCAACAGGGCAACAGGACGATAAGAAATCGCAACAGGAGTAGGCTGTTCAGTGCTTATGGGATTCAATAGCATCATGGCTGACTTGAAACTCCTCACATCACTTTCCTACGTTTGCCCCCTAACCCTCAACTCCCCCACTGGTCCAGAATCTCTCTCAGTCTAGGAGCAAAAGGCATAAAAGTAAGGTGTCACCCATGTAAGACAGAGACAAGGGGGAATTTCTTCTGAGGGTAGTGAATTTGTGGAACTCATTCTTTATGCCCTCTGCAGTAAAGAGTCATGAAGTACATTCAAGGCGGAGATAGATAATTTTTTTTTAAATCTGTAAGGGAATCAAGGGCGATGAAGAAAAGGCAGGAAAGTGGAATTGAGGATTATCAAAGCAGCCTTTATCCTACTGAACGGAGAAGCAGGCTTGAGGGGCTGAATGGCCTACTTGTGCTCACTCCATGTGTTCTATGTTTTAATGATTAAATAAAAACTGAAGACTGTGTTTGTGGAGACGTTGGTGGATTCATTCAGCAGCCAAGGCTATTTTGAGTAGATTCCCAAACAATCCAAAGATGAGCCCAAGTAAATTGCATCATAAAATCTTTAGCTCCAGGGATAACAGTTTTCCGAACATTACAGAGTTTAATCACGATATACAAGGGGTTGAAATCCAGCATTCTGATCAACGTACTCTGCAAGGTAAAACGGGAGTCACAGAATTATACAGAACGAAAACAGACCCTTTGGTCCAACTCTTCTGCGCCAACCAGATATTCCAGTCTGACCAAGTCCCATTTGCTAGCATTTGGCCCATTTCCCTCTAAATCTTTCCTATTTTGGTACTCATCCAGATGCCTTTCAAATGTTGTAATTGTACCTGCCTCCACCACCTCCTGTGGCAACTCGTTCTATATATGCATCACCCTCTGCATGAAAATGTTGCCTCTCAAGTCCCTTTTAAATCTCTCCCCTCTCACCTTAAACCTATATCCTCTAGTATTGGACTCCCATACCCTGGGAAAAAGACTTTGACTATTCACCCTGTCCACGCTCCTCAAGATTTTGTAAACCTGTCATCTAATTTAAGTAATCCACTGATAATCCCAGTTACCAAGGATACATCTCATTTGTCCAGTAACTTTTGGTCCCAGATTAATTTCAAGCCCTTAATCACACTCGCAGCAACAGCACCCCAGAAGACCAATAAATCTTTGGTATTGGTCTCGATGGAGCAATTGGTCAGTGTTTTCAGCTGTTAACTGAAAGGCTGATGGTTCAAGACCACTCAGGGGCAAAACCCTGAATGTTTTTGCCCTGCCAGCATTCTCCTTTACTGTCAGGGCAGATTTTGGGGCACCCTCTTGTGACGCAGTGGTGGTGTCTCTACCCAAAAACTGAGGGGCCTGGGTTCAAATCCCACCTGCTTCAAAAGGTGTGTAATAACATCTCTGAACAGGATAATTAGAAAAATAAGTTAAATTTTAAAAAAACATTGATTTCATTATCTTTCTACATCTATCAATCACACAGACCCAAACAGCACTTGTCCAACACTGATAAAATTATTTATACGTTGGTGATAGTGCTGAGATTCTAAGGGGATTCACAACTTAGTTCTCATCAGACAATTTTCATGAAAAATAGCTTGGCAAATGCTTCCTTTTTAGACTAAGACCTACTATTTGTATGTTATTTATTAGTTGAGGATTGTTTCAATCCACCATAAAGATCCACATAATCTGTGCAATTAGAATAAATTAGTTCATTTTTTAAGGACAAATGAACTGACAGGATATATAAATTCTAACAACACTAGTATGGCGTTGATGAGGTACCTTCCTTATCTGCTGCAGTCCATGTAGTGAAGGCACACCCGCAATGCTGTTGGAAAGAAAATTCTCGGATTTTGACTGAGTCTTGTCAGTGTATGACTTAAGTCTACTGCCTTTGGCCTTCAAAGTGGTGACGGTTACAGTAAGATATCCTTTCCAGACACCAACTATGATAAACTGACTGCTTTGTGCTAATTATTAAAAAGGCGTCATCCTTGGATCAGGTTCTAGAACAAAATGAAGTCTGTCATCTCTGGTCGCAATTCAGAATATTGTTCGGGCAATTTGATACTTGAGCCTGCACTGACGAAGACCAAAATTCACTCTCCTTAAATAATCAAGGCTTGTCTTAGTGGCAAGTATGACTCAAAAGCTAGAAATGATTTGATATAAGAAAACAATTGTGATGTATTTCTGATTATGTTGGTAGAACTGGTCTTCAAAACAATATTTGTTTAAAACATATGTAAAGATTACAAAAACCCAAGTTTTTACAAATAAATTCTGGGCTAAAATTGTCATCTTTTGCACTGGTCTTGCTGGTTTCAGGTGAATAGTGTTGAAAAATTCTGAAGAAAATGGTATCACTTGGTCATTGGTCTTCAATAATGGATTGAATTGAGTGACTGAAGTGCAATAACCTTGGGTTTCAGTCTTCTTTGTGTATGGAAAATACCAATTTCCAGTGACTCAAATTTCCATCGTATGCACAGTCTGCAAAATGTTAAGGCTTATGCTGTTTTTTCAACATCCTCTGTGCTGTGCAATGAGGGATGGGCAAGAAGTGTCGGCCTAGGCAACAATGGTCATGTGCCATGAACGAATATTCAAAATAAATTTGATGGTCCTTCGACGTTTTTCAACATCTGCCCCATTTTCAACTGAATCAACCCACATGCTCAATGGCTAAAACTTGTTTGTTTCAAAGAATATATTCCTTTGGAAACTGAACCACATATTTGTCAACTAATTTCGGTCTCTGCAGAAATTCCAGTACCCTCCGATATCAAGTTTCAAGAAAACCTGTGTAATAGACAATAATCCAAGGCCTCATTAAATAAAGGATATCCCAGAGAAGGGAAACAGCAACATTAACCACGAGGGCTAATATTTAACATTTGCTGGCATTCTTAAAAACAACTTCTGCAGCTCTTAAGTATCTCTCAACATCACTTCTGAGTTTGTAGAGTAAAAAGTAACATGTGGAAATGGAACAAGGTTCTTTTTGGAGTGCTCATCAACAATGTAAAATAACTTGTTTCAAGCCTGTCACAAGTACTCATATGACAAGGCGTGGGGCTGGATGAACACAGCAGGCCAAGCAGCATCATAGGAGCAGGAAAAGCTTTCCT
>JAHRHZ010000013.1:39972357-39997880 GCA_024137785.1 Ginglymostoma cirratum
TTTCCTGCTCCTATGATGCTGCTTGGCCTGCTGTGTTCATCCAGCCCCACGCCTTGTTATCTCGGATTCTCCAGCATCTGCAGTACCTTTTATCTCTGATACAAGTACTCATATGTTTCCTTTCCTTATATTTTCCTTTTTCAGACCACCCACCCTGACCTCTCAAACTAAGATCGCCTGGTTTGCCTTTGGAACCATGCCTCCGAGGGAGCAGTAGATGCTGAATTTCAACTTCTCCCATGACTGGAATTTCCTTAACACAAAACATCATCCTATTCTGGATTGTAAGCCACCTTGTGGAAAATGCTTTAGGTAATACTCTTTCAAAGGTTGGCAGTTTGTCACCATGGCTATAAATCAACTGAATTCAAGTGCTTATGTTATCAAACAGAATCAGCTAATATTTTTATTACTATAATATGTTGCAGATGAACAGCTTAATCACTATATTTAATTATTAAAAAGTACATTTAGAACAATTTACAAATACCACATGAATTTGCAGTGAAACTAACTAAATTGTGCACATTGATATTAATCCTACCTTAAAGTAAACTACTATTCCAGTGTTTTCTCAGCACAATGCCAATTTCAGACTCATTTCTTATGGTAGATTTGAATGCTTCAATGTGCCTATTTAATCAATTGAGTTACTTGTACACAGAATAATTCTTCAAGTGCCATTAATATGTTTAAGAAGAGGTTGGCTTAGCTGTTCTACTTAGAATAATGAAGCATGTATTACTGTATCTATTTCTACATCACACTTCAACAATAATACATCACTGTGAAATGTTCACAGTTGACATTGATATCAATACAGAGTACAACTTTGTTTGGAACACGCAAGCAGTACACGTTTTAGAGTCTGAAAAGCTCAACATAAATTAATCATTGAACCATACATGCAATTAGCAGGTTAGTTAACCAACGGAAAAGACATGGTGGCCATACATAAGAAAATGACATATTCACAGTTTATTGGTACTCAACAAAAGCCTCAGCTTTATTCCTGTGTCCCCACCTTAATGAATTTCAGGCATGACATGATGTCAAACTCTACTTCCGCTGTCCTCACCTTCGTGCCCATTTCTTTGGACAAGAGTCCTCTCCCCGTTCCATAGACCCTTTTGCCTAGTTCCAACACACACTCTCCACCTGGACGCCTTCTTCTGGCCTTTCACCTGCACTCAATCTGTTCATTAAGAACTGCTGGCATGATATTAATCGCCTCAATTTCTTTGCCCCCCCCACCTCACTAAATCCAACATACCTCCCTCCGAACTGGATGCACTCCGTGCGCTTAGATCTAACCCTGACTTTGTTATTAAGCCTGCTGATAAGGGTGGTGCTGTTGTAATTTGAAGTACTGACCTCTACCTCGCAGAGGCTGAGTGCCAGCTCTCCGATACCTCCTCCTGTCTTCCCCTGGACCATGACCCCATCATGACACATCAAGACCATTGTATCAATTACGGTAAATGATCTCATTTCATCTAGTGACCTCGACCCACACCCCCTAACCCTCCCCAACGTCCTCCACTCCGCCTCCAATCTGATATCCCCCGCAGCCACACACAGCTCACTTCTACCTCCTTCCAAAAATCCACAAACAGGACTGTCCGGACAGACCCATTGTTTCAGGCTGCTCCTGCGCCACAGAACTCATCTCTTCCTACCGTGACTCAGTCTTCTCTCCCCTGGTCCAATCCCTGCCGAGGTATATCCTTGATTCCTCTGACGGTTAACACCAGTTTCAAAACTTCCAGTTTGCAGGCTCAAGCCACCGCCTCTTTACCATGATAACAAGCTGTGGGGCTGGATGAACAAAGCAGATGATGAAGACGAAGGGTCTAGGCCCGAAACGTCAAGCTTTCCTGCTCCGATGATGCTGCTTGGCCTGCTGTGTTCATCCAGCCCCACAGCTTGTTATCTCGGATTCTCCAGCATCTGCAGTACCTTTCATCTCTGCCTCTTTACCATGGACATGCAATCATTTTACACATCCATTCCCCACCTGGAGGGTCTTCGGGATCTCCACTTTTTTCTGGAGCAAAGACCTGAACCCATCCCCACCAACCACCACCCTCCTCCCATTTGTCCGAGCTCGTCCTCACCCTCAACAACTTCTCTTTTAGCTCCTCTCATTTCCTTCGGGTCAGAGGGGTGGCCATGGTCACCCGAATGGACCCCAGTTGTGCCTGTCTCTTCGTGGGATACGTGGAACATTCCTTGTTCCAGTCCTATTCCAGCCCTCACCCACAACTCTTTCTCTGATATATCAATGATATCATCACTGCTGCTTCCCTCTCTCATCAGGAATTGGAAAAGTTCATCAATTTCGCTTCCAATTTCGCCCCTGCCCTCACTTTCACCTGGCCCATCTCTGACTCCTCCCTTCCATACCTTGACATCTGTTTCCATTTCTGGGAATAGACTGGCCACTAATATCCACGATAAACCAACTGACTTCCACAGCTACCTGGACAAAACATCCTCACACCCTGCTTCCTGTAAAGACTCCATCCCATTCTCTCAGTTCCTTCATCTCCTTCACATAGTTGGCCTCATCTGAACCTTCGACAAGGAAGACTCCGAACTGTCCACCTTCTTCCTCAACCGAGGATTCCCCAGCACCGCAGTCGACAGGGCCCTCAACTGGGTCTGACCCAGATAACAAGCGTGGGGCTGGATGAACACAGGTCAAGCAGCATCATAGGAGCAGGAAAACTTGACGTTTCGGGCCTAGACCCTTCATCAGAAATGGGGGAGGGGAAGAGGGTTCTGAAATAAATAGGAAGAGGCGGATAGAAGATGGATAGAGGAGAGGATAGGTGGACAGGAGGGAGACAAGTCGAAGAGGCGGGGATGGAGCCAGTAAAGGTGAGTGTAGGTAGGGGGGTAGGGAGGACGGACAGATCAAGGGGGCGGGATGATGTTAGTAGATAGGAGATGGGGGTGGGGCTTGAGGTGGGAGGAGGGGATAGGTGAGAGGAAAAACAGGTTAGGGAGGTGGAGATGAGCTGGGCTGGTTTTGGGATGCGGTTAGGGGAGGGGAGATTTTGAAGCTTGTGAAATCCACATTGATGCCATTGGGCTGCAGGGTTCCCAGCCTGAATATGATTTGCTGTTCCTGCAGCCTTCGGGTGGCATCACCGTGGCATTGCAGGAGGCCCAGGATGGACATGCCGTCCGAGGAATGGGAGGGGAAGTTGAAATGGTTCGCGACTGGGAGGTGCAGTTGTTTGTTGCGAACTGAGCGCAGGTGTTCTGAAAAGCGGTCCCCAAGCCTCTGCTTGGTTTCCCCGATGTAGAGGAAGCCACAACGGGTACAGCGGATGCAGTATACCACATTGGCAGATGTGCAGGTGAACATCTGCCTGATGTGGAAAGTCTTCTTGGGGCCTGGGATTGGGGTGAGGGAGGTGGTGTGGGGGCAGGTGTAGCACTTCCTGCGGTTGCAGGGAAAAGTGCTGGGTTGGTGGGGCTGGAGGGGAGTGTGGAGCGTACAAGGGAGTCGTGGACCCATCTCCCCCCTCATCCCTCTCTTCCCTCCCACAGCAGTGATAGGGTTCCCCTTGTCCTTATCTACCATCCCACCAGCATCCACATCCAGAAGATCATCAGACACCATTTCCGCCACCTCCAGCGAGATGCCACCACCAGACACATATTCCCCTCCCCTCCCTTGTCCACCTTGTGCAGAGACTGTCCCCTCCGGGACTCCCTGAACCACTTTTCCTTCACTCCCAATGCCCCCTTCACAGCCCCATGGCACCTTGCCCTCTAACTGGCAAAGGGCCCAACATACCTTCCAGGTGAACCAACAATTCACCTGCACTTCTCAGAATCTCGTCTACTGCACTCGCTGCTCTCAATGTGGTCTCCTCTACTTCGAGGAAACAAAGTGTAGACTAAGTGACCGCTTCACAGAACATCTATTTGTCTGCTTGCAAAAAAAAAAAAGACGCTGAGCTTCCAGTTGCCTACCACTTTGACACACCTTTTCCCTAGGCAACATCTCTGTCTCTGTCTCTGGCTTGCTGCAATGTTCCAGCAAAGCTCAAAACAAGCTGGAAGAACAGCACCTCATTTTCTACTTGGGGACCCTGCAGCCCTCCAGATTCAATATCGAGTTTAATAATTTTAGGGGCTAAACTCTCCCATGCCTAGACCCCTAGCCCACCCACCAAGCCTTGTTATCACATAGCCTGCCATTACACACTACCTATTGCTGATCACAAACAGTCTCCATTAATAGCCATTCAACCTCCGAGCCAGATTGTTACCAACTCTTTTGTCTCTCCAACTGCTCTTCTCTTTCTCCAGGCTCTATCCTTTATCCTATCATTTACTCCCTTCCCCATTCCCCCAATTTTCTGCGTATAAACCAGTGTTTTCCCAGCTACCATCAGTTCTGAGGAAGGGTCACCAGACCTGAAACGTTTACTCAGAATTTTTCTTCACAGATGCTGCTAGGCCTGCTGAGCTTTTTCAGCAACTTTTGGTTTTCTTCTTGATTTACACATCCACAGTTCTTTCGGTTTTTTTTCCCCCTCAACTACTGAATATCTTGAGTTAACATCAGAAGTGATATTTCAGCGATGTATTTTTCTTCAGTGTTATTAAGTAAAGTTAAACAATAGATTTGAAGGGATAAATTGGATGAGCATTAACAATTGGTGCAATGTGTTTGGTAGGATAACAATGCCAATCAAATAGCATGCCAAAACATATCCTTTCTTACAACATAAGCTTTCTGAGCCCCAAAAGTGAGTAACCCGAATGTTCCCAGCAAAGGAATTAAAGTTGAGTGACTAACGCTGCCCGTTGACACTCTCGTCGCACACAAGATGGGAAAAGCTCCTCCAGCAAGTATAATACTCCACTTCTCTCTTTTGTCCCAAGTCAGAAATCATTGCAGCATCATAGGAGCAGGAAAGCTTGATGTTTCGGGCCTAGACCCTTCTTCAGAAATGGGGGAGGGGAAGAGGGTTCTGAAATAAATAGGGAGAGGGGGGGGGCGGATCGAGGAAAGGATAGGTGGAGAGGAGGCAGACAAGTCGAAGAGCAGGGATGGAGCCAGTAAAGGTGAGTGGAGGTGGGGAGGTAGGGAGAAGATAGGTCAGCCCAGGGAGGACGAACAGGTCAAGGGGGCGGGATGCATTTCCAAGACCAACACCACAGACACTACCATCACTGCTGCTGCCGCTGCCTACCCCGCTCCGCCCACCGCCAACACCACTCCACCCATCACGGATACGGGTGCAACTCTGCCCACCACCTCCACAGCCAGCAGCTCCAGAGAGACAGCAACACCGAGCCCTGCCGAGTCTTCACCACCCCCCAGACCTCCCCCTTACGGAGGACGAACGGTCAGTCCTCAGTAAAGGGCTCACCCTTGGCCCCCTCCACCCACACATCAACGAATACTGGTCACGTTTGGACATTGAGCAGGTTTTCCGCCACCTCCGCCTCCACGCTTACTTCTTCAACCATGAACCTAACCCTCCCTCTACTGACCCCTCCTCTGCCTCCAACACAAGCCCTCCTCCTGGACACCACCCCAAGGCCTCCTACCCTCCGTCTCCAACTGCTGTCGAGACATCAATCGCGTCAACCTCTCTGCCCCTCTCACCCACTCCAACCTCTCCCGCGCAGAACGTGAAGCTCTCCGCTCAAATCCCAACCTCACCATAAAACCCGCGGACAAGGGAGGCGCAGTTGTAGTATGGCGCACTGACCTCTACATTGCTGAGGCCAGGCGCCAACTCTCCAACACCTCCTCCTACCGTCCCCTGGATCATGACCCCACCCCCGAGCACCAAACCATCATCTCCCAAACCATCCACAACCTCATCACCTCAGGTGACCTCCCACCCACAGCCTCCAACCTCATCGTTCCCCAACCCCGCACCGCCCGCTTCTATCTCCTTCCCAAAATCCACAAACCTGAATGTCCCGGTCGACTCATAGTGTCCGCCTGCTCCTGCCCCACTGAACTTATCTCCACCTATCTCGACTCCATTTTCTCCCCTTTTGTCCAGCAACTCCCTACCTACATCTGTGACACCACCCACGCCCTCCACCTCCTCCAGAACTTCCAATTCCCCGGTCCCCAACACCTCATTTTTACTATGGACGTCCGGTCCCTATACACCTGCATTCCCCATGCAGATGGCCTAAAGGCCCTCCGCTTCTTCCTGTCCCGCAGGCCTGACCAGTCCTCCTCCACTGACACCCTCATCCGCTTAGCCGAACTCGTCCTCAGCCTCAACAACTTCTCTTTCAATTCCTCCCACTTCCTACCGACAAAGGGGGTGGCCATGGGTACCCGCATGGGCCCAAGCTATGCCTGCCTCTTTGTAGGTTACATGGAACAATCCCTCTTCCATACCTACAGTGGCCCTAAACCCCACCTCTTCCTCCGTTACATTGATGACTGTATCGGCGCCGCCTCGCGCTCCCACGAAGAGCTCCAACAGTTCATCCACTTCACCAACACCTTCCACCCCAACCTGAAGTTCACCTGGACCACCTCTGATACCTCTCTCACCCCATCTCGGGCAACCACCTAGAAACCGATGTCCATTTCAAGCCCACCGACTCCTACAGCTACCAAGAATACACCTCCTCCCACCCACCTTCCTGCAAAAATGCCGTCCCCTATTCCCAATTCCTTCGCGTCCGCCACATCTGCTCCCAGGATGAGACATTCCACTCCCGTACATCTCAGATGTCCTCATTCTTCAAGGACCGCAATTTCCCCCTGCTGTGGTCGAGACACCCTCGACCGTGTCTCCCGCATTTCCCGCAACTCATCCCTCACACCCCGTCCCCGCAATAATAACCAAAAAAGAATCCCCCTCGTCCTCACGTACCACCCCACCAACCTCCGGATCCAACGCATCATCCTCTGACACTTCCGCCATCTGCAATCCGACCCCACCACCAAAGACATTTTTCCCTCCCCACCCTTGTCTGCTTTCCGGAGGGACCACTCTCTCCGTGACTCCCTCGTTCGCTCCACACTCCCCTCCAGCCCCATCACACCCGGCACTTTTCCCTGCAACCGCAGGAAGCGCTACACCTGCACCCACACCTCCTCCCTCACCCCAATCCCAGGCCCCAAGAAGACTTTCCACATCAAGCAGATGTTCACCTGCACATCTGCTAATGTGGTATACTGCATCCGCTGTTTCCGTTGTGGCCTCCTCTACATCGGGGAAACCAAGCAGAGGCTTGGGGACCACTTTGCAGAACACCTGCGCCTGGTTCGCAATAAACAACTGCACCTCCCATTTCAACCCCCACTCCCATTCCTCAGACGACATGTCCATCCTGGACCTCCTGCAATGCCACAACGATGCCACCCGAAGGCTGCAGGAACAGCAGCTCATATTCCGCTTGGGAACCCTGCAGCCCAATGGTATCAATGTGGATTTCACAAGCTTCAAAATCTCCCCTCCCCCAACTGCATCCCAAAACCAGCCTAGCTCGTCCCCGTCTCCCTAATCTGTTCTTCCTCCCACCTATCCCCTCCTCCCACCTCAAGCCCCACCCCCATCTCCTACCTACTAACCTCATCCCGCCCCCTTGACCTGTCCGTCCTCCCTGGACTGACCTATCTCCTCCCTACACCCCCACCTACACTCACCTTTACTGCCTCCATCCCCGCCTCTTCGACTTGTCTGCCTCCTCTCCACCTATCCTCTCCTCTATCCATCTTCTATCCGCCTCTCCCTCTCTCCCAATTTATCTCAGAACCCTCTTCCCCTCCCCCATTTCCAATGAAGGGTCTAGGCCCAAAACGTCAAGCTTTCCTGCTCCTATGACGCTGCTTGGCCTGCTGTGCTCCTCCAGCTCCATACCTTGTTATCTCGGATTCTCCAGCATCTGCAGTTCCTATTAACTCAGAAATCCTTGCATTCTTTCATTCCAACAAAATTTTATAATCACACTGTTTTTATTCCTGGCTTGTCCTTTCTTCCTGAGCAATGCCACAGGGCATCAAATTCAGATAATATATTCAGGAAAATTCAGTAGGTTTAGTGAGTCCTGAACTCAATGCCAAAACAGACACTCTTGTATTTAAAAACTTGCTGAATTTATACAATCAAAATACCATAGCTACAATTTGTGTTAGACAGACAAATTATTTATATCGTTAGATTGAAGTGTAATAGAATTAAGCCTTTACAAGCCTTAATATAAATATGGTATGATGCCAAAAAAAAAACATGCTCTGAACTTGAAACATGGTGTACAAGGTTTTTAAATGATGCTCTTAAAACAGTTATTATTAACCCGGGTATGCATTGTTATTGGCAAGTATCAGTGGCTGCATAATCAGACAGCACACAAAGCAAAGCACATATTTAAACCATCTGCCATTTAAATCCAACTCCCTGCCAATACCAACTATCACCTACTTTACATTTCTTGGGAATGAATGGAAAATGAACACTACAGCATAGCTGAAGATCTTTGGCATTTTTAGCATTGCAACCGAATGTAGACTTGAATCGGAAAGAAAACAATATTTTGGACTTTGGTCGATGTTTCAAACCTTCCTCAGAATTTATTTTTGAACGTACAATATCTCAATTGGGAATTTTTTATTGAAAGATTAGTTGAATGAGTACACAAACTTAAGAATGAATTGAGATTATTCTGATGAAAAAAAAAGTGCTATTGCTGAGAAACTGGCATGACGTTGCTAACTTAGCTGCTCTATACGATAAAATCTGACATAACACATGTGAAACGTTGAGAAGCATATAACATAAGGCCCAGAAGGTAATGCAATTCCTCCCCTTTGCGCAAGAAATTATCCAGCCTAATCTTATTCGAGACAGTGTTGGTAATTACAACGCTTCAAGTCGGCATTGAAACATTATTCAAAAGACCATATGACATAGGTGCAGAAGTACATCATTTGGCCCATTAAGTCTGCTCCAGCACTCTACGAGGCCTGCAATCATCAGCAAACATTCCCACTTCTGATAATACAATGGAGGGAAGGTCATTGATAAAGCAGCTGAAGATGGTTCAGCCGAGGACATTAACCCAAGTAACTCCCGACTATTTAGCTCCCAGTTTTAAGATCATACCTCAGTAAATGATCGGGATTTCTAAGGCTTCTGCTTCTAATATTCTATGAGGCAGTGAAGTCCAAAACCCCACAACCTTCCAGCTCAAAAGATTCCTTTAACTGATACCACTTCACGACCAACCTTGCCGCTAAAAAGAATTGGTTCTTCCCACCCGTGCCTTTCAATTTTATACAATGTCCCTTTGCCACGTTATTTCCAAGGAAAATGACCCAACCTAACCATTCCTTCCTTATAGCTGGATTCTCCATTCCTGACAATATCCTCATTAATCTTCCCTCTAGGCTCTATAGCGCAATCACATCCTTCCTATAACTCTGTGGAGGAAAATTAGTATTATTTAATTCAACTTATCATCAGCTTTCCTCCAATCTTGATTATGTATATTGATTACAGTAATTTTATCATGACAAGTTGTTCTGTGATGATGTTAAGAGATGAAGTTACCAAAAAGCTGCCAAAACACTAAAAACGATACTGAAATCTGCATCGGTCTAAACATCATTGATTTGAAGATACAATCAGCATTGATTTTGTTGTACTAAGACTTGAAGTCATCTTCAAAAGTAACATTAAAAGCTAACTATAGACAGAGAATTTGCTCTCCAAGGAAAGTCACACTACATAACAATAACATTCATACCGTGCAAAGATCTTTATATTGAAGCTTCTGAAACTTGGTGTCAGAATTTCCTGCACACAATTCCACGTATCCAAGGACAACCTGGAACACTGTGTTATGGATCGCCTGAGTGAAGTGCATGTGTAGCTGGTCCATTGCAGTCTACAGAATGTTTAAAAAAAAATGTTAATTGTAATACTAATCAATGAATTGCTTGATGAGGAATCCACTGTTTAGGGATTTTTAAAAATTCTTTTCACCTCATTAAGAAAACTTTTTTTCAAGCCCGATGAATTGTGAACAGCAAGTTATCCCATGAATTCTAAAGTAGTAGCAGAACCAATATTCTTTTCAATAAACAGTTTAAATAAAGTCACTCACAACTTTTAAAAAAATTCCAACTAAAGCAGTTCATTTCACATATTACAGAACCACACATTCTGGGTTGCTCTCAAGTGCATGTTATCAGGGTGCTGCAGCTTTTTTCTCAACAAATAACTTGTCTATCCTATTACTTACAGCAAATTGGGGGGGGGGGAGGGGGGAGGTCGGAGGTGGAGGTGGTGAGGAGTGGTGTCAGTTGACTGGATGGTTGGTTTGCAAAGCAGAATGATGCGAGCAGTGGGGATTCAATTTCTGCACTGGCTGAGGTTGCTAGCAAAGATTCTCCTTCTCAACTTCTGTCACCTGAGGCATGGAGACCCTCAGTTTAAACCACGAGCAGTCATCTCTCTCTCTAATGAGAGTGCAGTCCTATGGTCCCCTTGAACTACGATGACTTTATCTTTAGTGGACCTGTCACTGTGGATTAGGATCCTTTGCATTTGTCATCATCTAATATGACTTTGGAGAGTTCAAAATATGAATGAGAATTATTGAAGCTTGTCACACACTCAGCTCATCAAAACTACCATGCAACCAAATGACAATGCCAAAACCTGTAAACATTTAACTTAATATTTTATCGCCTTAAATAGAAGATAAAGAAACTCTGGAGAAATGTCTTGTGGTGACCTGGAAGGGCATCACCAGTTTCTCAGATCTGATGGAATTCACACTAGGTGGGATTATTAAAGTACAAGGTTCCACTAATAACTGCAAGGCTTCCGAGATAATTAATTCACTTCTATTCACTAAAGTTACAAGCAAGCATAAAATCATCTACTATGCAAAACCAGTCATAAATCATTAATAATTGACAGACTTGCAAATGAGGTCAAAAGGAGGTTGATAATGGTAATGGTTGTGGCTCTGTTAGTGCTGGGATTGCATTTTAGGAAATGTGGAAGGTCTTGAAGTGGTCTATGTATCTTGCCTGGCAGCAGAACATTTAATTTCTAGGAAGCATCCTTCATGTTAGCATCCAGCCGAATTGCTTTTCTCCTTCCTTTTTTGAAGAAAGCAACGTTCTTCCTTAAATAGCAATCCATTTTATCTATTATTTTAAATGGCAAATTGTATTTATTGAGAAGGGAACAAATTTGAGAAATTTGAACTTTCTCACAGCTGGCTGAACCATCCTCTTCTAACTGTTCTTTACTGGCATCCTGCTGGGTGGAACTGCTCTCATTTGGCTCCAATGTCAAATAACCAGAGAATCATTGTAACAGGTTCTTTCGCAGCACCACTACCTCTGTATCACAGAGTCAGAGTCATACAGCACGGAAACAGACCATTCAGTTCAAGCAACCAAGTTTCCAAACTAAACTAGCCCTCTGCCTTGGATCTATATCTCTCAAAACATTTCCTATTCATGTAACTATATTGTAACTGTACCTGCATCTACCACTTCCTCTGGCAGTTCATTCCACAAATGAACCACCCTCTGTCTGAAGGTTGCCCCTCAGGTCCCATTTAAATCTTTCTTCACTCACCTTAAAAATATGTCCCCGAGTTTTGAACTCCCCCAACGTTGCAAAAAGACCTTTGCTATTCACCTTATCTATGCCCCTCACGATTTTATAAACCTCTTTAAGGTCACCCCTCAACCTCCTACACACCAGTGATAAAGTCCCAGCCTCTTTTTAAAACTCAAGCCCTCCAGTCCTGGCAACATTCTGGTGAAACTTTTCTGAACCGTCTCCAATGTAATAATATACTACCTGTAACTAGACCAGAACTGTACACAGGACTCCAAAAGTGATCTCACCGATGTCTGTACATCCGCAATAGGACATCCCAATTCCTACAATCAATGGTCCGAGCAATAAAGCCAAGCATTTAAACATCATCTTAACCAACCTACCCTCAACTCTACTTTCAAACAACTAGGTATCTGAATCCACAGGTCTCCATTCTACAACACTACCTTGGGATCTACCATTAAATGTAGAAGTCCTGCCCTTGTTTCTTTTACCAAAATGCAATAAACTCACATTTACACAAATTAAACTCCAGCTGCCACTTCTTAGCCCATTGGCCCAATTGATCAAAATCCCTTTGTAATCTTAGAAAACCTTCAGCAAATTCGGTGTCATCTGCAAACTTACTAACCGTGCCTCCTGAATTCTCGTTCAAATCGTTCGTACAGATGGCAAAAATGGACCCAGCACTGATCCCTGCAGAACACCGCTGGTCAGAGGCCCCTCAAACCAATTTTGTATCCAGTTGGAAAGCTCACCCTGAATCTCATGTGATCTAACTTTACTAATTAGTCTACGATGCAGAAGTTCGTCAAAGGCTTTGCTAAAGTCCATGTAGACAATGTCTACCTGTCCTGCCCTCAATCTTTCTGGTCATGTCCTCAAAAAACTCATTCAAATTTGTCAGACACAATTTACCACACACAAAGCCATGTTGACTATCCCCAACTAGTCCTTGCCTCTCCAAATGCATGTAAATCCTATCTCTCAGAATCACCAGTCTATAGTTCCCACGCTTCTCCTTACACGCTTTCCTCAATAAAGGCACAACATTAGGCACTTTTGAATCCTCTGGCACCTCCACAAGAGTCCTAACAATTTCTTCCCACAATATTCTGGGATACAGTTGATCAGGTCCTGGAGATTCATCCTCTTTTATGATTTTTAAAGACATCCAGCACCACCTCTTCAGTGATGGGTACTGTTTTCAAGACATCAATATTTATTTCTCAGAGTTCCCTAACCTTCATTTCTTTCTCCACACAGTAAAAACTGACACAAAATATTCATCTCGTACCCCTCGCATCTCCCGTGTTCCACACATAGACAACCATGTTGATCTTTAAGGGACCTAGTTCTCTTTGCTCTTAATATACTTGCAGAATCTCTTTGCATTATCCTTAACCTGATCTGCCAAGGCTCATGTCCTCTTTTTAGCCTCCTGATTTCCCTCGTGAGAATGCCCCTGCACCGCTTATACTCTTCCAGAGGTTCACTCCATCCCAGTTATCTATACAGGTATTTCTATTATAACACATCTTTTGTTAACGTGACTTGGTTGTAATGCAATTGATGAATAGTGGCCGCTGTTTGGATAACACAACTTTCTACTATAAAGTAGTGATTTCCCTATAAGACAATTTTCTATGGAGATTTTCTATAGTGCGAAGTCACACAAGAACATAATTATCATGCTATAGGAGAAATACCGGTACTTAACATACAACTCCTCCTTATTCTTGACCAGAGACTCAATATCTTTATTTATTCATTGTTCCCTATTCTTACCAGCCTTATCCTTCACTCCACTAGGAAAATACTGCCTCTAACTCTCGCTATCTCACTTTTGAAAGTCTCCCACTTGCCAGTTGTTCCTTTACTTGTCAACAGTCCACTCCTATAAACTTTTGAAAGTTCCTGTCTCATACTGTCAATACTTGCCTTACTCCAACAGAGCACTTTAACTCTTATACAAGGCCGATCCTTTTCTATCACTATTTTACAACTAATAGAATTATGATCGCTGGTCCCAAAGTGCTCCCCGACTAACACTTCCGTCACTTGTTCTGCCTTATTTCCCAGACGAAGGTCAAGTTTTACTCCTTCTCAAGCAGGTATATCTACATATTTATAAAGAAAATTTTCTTGAATGCATTTAACAAATGTCTCACCAACCAAGCCCTTAATACTATGGCAGTCCCAGTTATGTTTGGAAAGTTGAAATTCCCTACAATTACAACCCTATTATTCTTACATGTAGAGAGATCTCTCTACATATTTGCTCCTCAATTTTCCAACTGACAATTGGGAGGCCTATGGTACAATCCCTTCAGGGTGATCAGCCCCTTCTTATTTATGAGTTTCACCGGATGATTCCTCAGAAATATCGTAAGTATAACAGTAACGTTTTCCTCAATCAAATCACCATTCCCTTTCAATCCTCCTTATAGCTTCCAAACCTTGAAACATTAAGCTGTCAGTCCTATCTCTCCCTTAGCCATGTTTCTGTAATAGCTATGATATCCCGGTCCCACATTCCCATACATATCCTGAGTTCATCTGCTATATTTGTAAGATAAACTACATTTATTTCAATGCAAAGGTAATTCTTCAGAATCATCTTGCTCTCTGACTTGCTCTGGCCTGCCTTTTCTAATTAAATTGCTCTTTTTAAATTCAGAACCATCCTCATCTAGTTTCACTACTAGTTAAAATCCATCACCTTTCTGGGACATGTTAGGCCTGCTCTCTCAATAACCCTTTCCAACATCTCCCAATGCTCTAATGCGGATTTTCCTACAGGTAGTTGCTCCCAGTTCATATCAGCCAGATCCTGTCTTCTGTTATTAAAATTGGTGTTGCCCCAATTTGGAGCCTTTATTTCTGATCCACCTTTGCCTTTCTCCAAAAGTTACTTTAAGTATTACTGAATTATGGTTGCTATCACTGAAATGCTCCCCCACTGACACATCTATCACTTGCCCAGTTTTGTTCTTGACAATTATGTTCAACATCACCCCTTCTCTTATAGGGCTTTCCACAATTTGGTTTACAAAGCTGACCTGGACACATTTTAAGAATTCTGCCCCTTCTAAGCTTTTCATACGTTGGCTATCCCAGTAAATATTGGCCAAGTTGAAATCCCCAAATATTATTAAGCTGTTATTATTCTATTTCTCGCTAAAATTTGCCCATGTGTCTGTCTACCTATCTCTCCCTGACTGTTTAGGGGTCTATAGTACACCGTCTGCAAATTGAATGCCCTATTTTTGCTTTTAGGTTCACCTATATGGCATTGTTTGAGGAATGCAAGATATCTCCCATCCTTAATGTTGTAATTGCTCCTCGATCAATATTACAATACCACCTCCTCTTACACACTATCATATCTAAAGGTTATATACCCCGGAATATTGAGCTAACAGCCCTGTCCCCTCCTCAACCGTATCTCCATGACAGTAATGATATTATATCCCCATGCATTAGTCAGCACCGTCAACTGATCTTCCTTACTTGCAAGACTCCCTGCATTAAAATAAATACCATCCAGCACTAGCATGCTCCCTTGTGCCTTAACCTGGCTATATTTATACTTCCTCCTCAACTGCTCTGATTGTTCTTTTCTTGTCTGTGCATTACCCCATTACTGTAATTCCACTCTGCATCCAATCCCCTGTCAAGTTAGTTTAATCCCCGCCAACCACACGAGTAAAACTTCCCAAGTAAGGATGTTGGTCCTATTCCAGTTCAGGCACAACACATCAGATTGCACAGGTTGCACTTTCCCCAGAAATGAACCCAGTGATTGAGGGATCTAAAGCCCTGCACCCATTCCATCCCTTCAAACACGCATTCAACTGTTGTGTTCACCTATTCCTAAACTCATCAGCACTTCCTATCAGGAGTAATCCAGACATTACAACCCTTGAGGTCCTACATTTTAATCTGCTGCCTAGCTCCCAAAATTCTTGCATGACCTCATCCCTCCTCCTACTTATGTCATTGATTCCAATCTGAATCATGTCCTCGGACTGTTTGAATTCTACCCTTCAAAATGCCCTACAGCCAGTGATATCTAATACCCTGGTCCCAGGGATGCAATTTACCATCCCACAGTAACATCTACTGGGGCAGAGAGTGTTCTGGCTGAATGCTCCAGACTCAAACTCAATATTTTCAATTACAGAAGAACTGTTCTTGAGAGAAATGCAGTCTAAACATTTCCTGAGCACTTGTCTGCCACCCTTCTTCTGAATGAACAGTACACTCCCTCTCTGACTCCAATTCCTTAACCTACTAACGCCCATGGCTAAAGATATGCTATCCAAATAACTATCAGCTTCATGGATGCAGTTCTGTGCCTCCAGCCAATACTCAAGCTCCAAAACTCGGCATTCGAGTTGAACAAAACGGCAGAAGTTCCTGCAGAGATGGTCATCCAGACCGCCAGAAGCATTTAAGATTTCCCACATATTGCAGGCCATGTAACAGAATGGGATGGGGTCCCTTGTGATACCATGGCTCAGACTTAAACATACTTCCAGTATAATGGTGGGAGAAAGGACGTTTGATGAGGACTCGTCTACTGAGGTAGTATGGGCTGAGGTTAGAAACAGGAAAGGAGAGGTCACCCTGTTGGGAGGTTTCTATAGGCTTCCAAAAAGTTCCAGTGATGTAGAGGAAAGGAAAGCAAAGCTGATTCTGGATAGGAGCGAAAGTAACAGGATAGTTGTTATGGGGGACTTGAACTTTCCAAATATTGACTGGAAACGCTATAGTTCAAGTACTTTAGATGGGTCAGTTTTTGCCCAATGTGTGCAGGAGGATTTCCTGACACAGTATGTAGATAGGCCAACAAGAGGCGAGGCCACATTGGATTTGGTACTGGGTAATGAACCAGGCCAGGTGTTAGATTTGGAGGTGGGTGAGCACTTTGGTGATAGTGACCACAATTCGGTTACGTTTACTTTAGCGATGGAAAGGGATAGGTATATACCGCAGGGCAAGAGTTATAGCTGGGGGAAAGGCAATTATGAGGCGATTAAGCAAGATTTAGGATGCATAGGATGGGGGAAGGAAACTGCAGGGGCTGGGCACAATTAAAATGTGGAGATTGTTCAAGGAACAGCTACTGCGAGTCCTTGATAAGTACGTACCTGTCAGGCAGGAACGAAGTGGTCGAGCGAGGGAACCGTGGTTTACTAAAGAAGTTGAATCTCTTGTCAAGAGGAAGAAGGAGGCTTATGTAAAGGTGAGGCGTGAAGGCTCAGTTAGGGCACTTGAGAGCTACAAGTTAGCGAGGAAGGACCTAAAGAGAGAGCTAAGAAGAGCCAGGAGGGGACATGAGAAGTCTATGGCAGGTAGGATCAAGGAAAACCCTAAAGCTTTCTATAGGTATGTCAGGAATAAAAGAATGACTAGAGTAAGATTAGGGCCAGTCAAGGACAGTAACGGGAAGTTGTGCGTGGAGTCCGAAGAGATAGGAGAGGCGTTAAATGAATATTTTTCGTCAGTATTCACAAAGGAAAAAGACAATGTTGTCGAGGAGAATACTGAGATACAGGCTATTCGACTAGACGGGATTGAGGCTCATAAGGAGGTGGTGTTAGCAATTCTGGAAAGTGTGAGAATAGATAAGTCCCCTGGGCCGGATGGGATCTATCCTAGCATTCTCTGGGAGGCTAGGGAGAAGATTGCAGAGCCTTTGGCTTTGATCTTAATGTCGTCATTGTCTACAGGAATAGTGCCAGAAGACTGGAGGATAGCAAATGTTGTCCCCTTGTTAAAGAAGGGGAGTAGAGACAACTCTGGTAATTATAGACCAGTCAGCCTTACTTCGGTTGTGGGTAAAGCGTTGGAAAGGATTATAAGAGATAGGATTTATAATCATCTAGAGAGGAATAATTTGATTAGGGATAGTCAACACGGTTTTGTGAAGGGTTGGTCGTGCCTCACAAACCTTATTGAGTTCTTTGGGAAGGTGACTAAACTGGTGGATGAGGGTAAAGCAGTTGATATGGTGTATATGGATTTCAGTAAAGCGTCTGATAAGGTTCCCCACGGTAGGCTATTGCAGAAAATTCGGAGGCATGGGATTGAGGGTGATTTAGCTGTTTGGATCAGAAATTGGCTAGCTGGAAGAAGACAGAGGGTGTTGGTTGATGGGAAACGTTCATCCTGGAGTTCAGTTACTCGTGGTATACCACAAGGATCTGTTTTGGGGCCACTGCTGTTTGTCATTTTTATAAATGACCTGGATGAGGGCATAGAAGGATGGGTTAGTAAATTTGCGGATGACACTAAAGTCGGTGGAGTTGTGGATAGTGAGGAAGGATGTTGCAGAGCTGGGCTGAGAGGTGGAAAATGGAGTTTAAAGCGGAAAACTGTGAGGTGATTCACTTTGGAAGGAGTAACAGGAATACAGAGTACTGGACTGATGGTAAGATTCTTGGTAGTGTGGACGAGCAGAGAGATCTCGGTGTCCATGTGCGTAGATCCCTGAAAGTTGCCACCCAGGTTGATAGGGATGTTAAGAAGGCGTACAGTATGTTAGGTTTTATTGGTAGAGGGATTGAGTTTCGGAGCCATGAGGTCGTGTTGCAGCTGTACAAAACTCTGGTGCGTCCGCACTTCGGAGTATTGCGTACAGTTCTGGTGGCCGCATTATAGGAAGGATGTGGAAGCATTGGAAAGGGTGCAGAGGAGATTTACCAGGATGTTGCCTGGTATGGAGGGAAGGTCTTATGAGGAAAGGCTGAGGGACTTGAGGCTGTTTTTCATTAGAGAGAAGAAGGTTAAAAGGTGACTTAGAGACATACAAGATGATCAGAGATTAGATAGGGTGGACATGCGGAGCCTTTTTCTTTGGATGGTGATGGCTAGCATGAGGGGACATAGCTTTAAATTGAGGGGTGGTAGATATAGGACAGATGTCAGAGATAGATTCTTTACTCAGAGAGTAGTAAGGGCGTGGAATGCCCTGCCTGCAACAGTAGTAGACTCGCCAACTTTAAGGGCATTTAAATGGTCATTGGATAAGCATATGGATGATAATGGAATAGTGTAGGTTAGATGGGCTTCAGATTGGTTTCACACGTCGGCGCAACATCGAAGGCCGAAGGGCCTGTACTGCGCTGTAATGTTCTATGTTCCCTTATGTTCACATTTCTCTCCTTCCCTTGCCCTTCTTTTGGTTACTTGTGTTACTTTATTGTTTTGCTCCTGACTTTCACTTATTTCTATGGCTTAATAATACTTTTCTAATTTATAGCAATTTACAGATAGTCCATAACAGAAATCTTCAATCAGACAAAGAGGTCATTGACATGCTATGATTTTACTCTTGCTGTTTTTGTCCCCAGAAAGAACTGATGGCAGGACATTTCATGGACAGCTCCACTTTGATGCTGATTGTAGGACATATTTCCCAGACTCGCAAGAATCACCTCTTATTTCATCTACATGCCTCACCCCGTGACATTATCCGAAACCAGTGTAGTTTTCACATGTACAGTGACGACACACAGTTCAATCTCAATAGCATTTATCAATTCCTGCAACGTTATCAGATTGGTCATTTACCAACTGATCCTTCATAAGCGGAAATTCCACCAATTAATTATTAGGAAGACTGAGGCCATTCTTTTTGGTTACTCCTCCATTGTCAAACTGCTAAATCCATCTTTCTCTTCACTAACAGTCTTCGACAAAGCCAGCATAATTATAATCTTAGTACAGATTTACCTCAGGGATTGGATTCAGATTTATCATCACTATAAAAGCAACCTCATCACATCAGCTTATCTGCAGCTGAAACCCTTGTCCTTGCCTTTGTCACCTCTGGACTTGGCTAAAATTAATATATTCATTGGTCTCTGCATTCTACCTTATGTAAACTTGAGGTCATGCAAAGCTCTGCTACCCAAGTTTGTTGTCCTGTTGAATACCCAACAAACAGGTGTAATTAGGTAATTCTCACCTTTTAGAGTCGGGGATGTGGAAAACTTGAGGTGGAAATTTGTTCAATTTGATGAGAGGGCTTGAGTGCACTCTATAAAGTCTAAAGTTGTGCAATTAGTTTGCAACAAGATTGCACAGCTCTTTGGGAGAAAATGCAGGTGAAATACAAGACCTTTATTTAGAACAATTACAGAAAGCAGGCAGTCAGTACAACAGATTCAGGTAACACACAAAATATCCAATCCATTCAACTCAGCAGTTTGCAGTCATTAGAGATGGCCACTGATTTCAATGCTTTAGAAAAAAGCTGAACAAAAGAACTGCCCAGTTTTCAAAAACTGTATCATTTGCAAAATCATGCCAAAATGCACAAAGCATCAGGCATTTCTAAACATTCAAGTCCAGAAAATAAATTAACGCCACTAGGTGAATCAAATGATTAAGGCTTTTTTTTAAAACATAAATACCACAATACTAAATTGTATTTACCTGCGTTTTTCCCAGCAATCTGTAAGCAAGTTGCACCTTGGTATAATGACTGACTTCAAAGTGCTTGCAGGTTTTTGACAGTGCAACATCTAATTGTTCCTAAATTTTAAAAACAGTCATAATGAAATACAATGAAATAACGATCAACCAAATGTAGATCAATGACTATTTTCACTTTCAGTTATTTGGATGAAAATCAAATTTAAGCTTTGAAATGGCTGAAAAAAAGTCTGAACTTTATACTGAACTCAGCTTTCAGTTATATTCTCTAAAAGAACTGAAAAGACAAATATAATAGGTGTGACAATATTGCAAACATTTATCCTCCACCAATAAATATTACTGAATTCCAAATTACAGTCAAAAAACAACAGCAACTGATTTCTGTTCAACAGTAGTTTCAAACTGTAAGTGACTCTTTGAAGCATTATTTTTAAATGCTCGTTTCAGAAAGTTAACAATAAAAATACCAACGAGCAAATTTACCAAGAACTCAGGTGAAATCACAAGTACGGACCATTTTATAGTCATTTCTCAAATGTGGGTCAATGGCAAATACTAGACAACCAAATATTAATGTGAATGTAATAGAAAATGATAGCTTCTGCTAAAACCATATCAAATTTTTTCTCCTGAATTTTTTGAAGACGACCATTCGGGTACTTTTACTGGTGAAGTAACAGAAACAATTAGTTATTGCCAAATTTGAGCAATACCAAAACAGGCAGTGCTTCATTTTGAAAGTGGAACAGGAGAATGGGAGCAGCAAAACCATTTGCCAACATAATATTGTGATACCAAGTTCCAAGAGTGATGTGTTTACCAACACTAACAACTTTTTTTTGTTTAAATTAAGCTTTGTTGATGCCCGGTTAACAAAATTATTTTAAACGTATAAATGATCAACATGAATTCATGGATATGTGCAACATTTGGGAAATAGCCTGCTTTTCAACAGTCATTTGATAAGCCTTAATTAAAAATATTTTATTTAAAATCTCTACCTCTATTTGTTCCAATGTATCCTGTAATTTTGAATTCAGTTCACTATAAAAAAAACAAAAATATTAGCTCTTCTTTATGTACTAATAAAATCACAAATGCCAATGTCATCTCATTCTGACGATTAAATGGAATTACAAAGACTGTAAGCTAGGTAATTAGCCATAGTCCATAACGTACCATAGGCTTCTTTTCCAATAGAAAGATACAATTGGTTATGGAGTTTAAGGGGCAGAACTCAGCATCAAATGTGGAGCGAGTGAGGAGATCACAAGCCAATATAAGAACTGAATCAATATTTTTAACCAATGGGCACAGAAATGGTGAATTTAACCCACAAGTCTATGCTGGTATGTGCTCTAATTCCACCTATTCCCACTTTACCTAATCTAAATTATCATCCAAACCCTCCATGCCCTTCTCTCTCATAGGCTTAATTAGCTTCCTTGAAAAACATTAACGCTATCAAATTCAACCATTTCCTGTGATAATGACTTTGCACATTCTCATTACACTTTGCATAGCCAATTGCTTGGAAATTCTTTATCAGATTTCCTAGATGCATGGGCCTCCAGATATGTTCTTTTTCCAGAAGAGGAAACATTTTCTTTGTACCCACTCTCAAAATTGCTCAGTTTAAAGATATCTAGGATGTCACTCCTTAGCATGCTTTTTCCCCAAAAAAGACCCAGTCCAGAAGTTATTCCACGATATGTATACATTTTCATTTCCGGCATCTTCCTTGTAAATCTTTCCTCGGCTTCGTCAAGTGCTTTCTTATCACTTTTATAGTATGGTAATCAGAACTGCAAACAGTACTCTTAGGTGTGGTCTAACTAAGGTTCCATACAGATACAGCCTAACTTCCCTTCTTTTTAATTCCATTCCTCTAGAAAGAAATCCTCAAACCAGACTTGCTTTTAACAACCTTGCCAACTTGTGGTGCAACTTATGGATATTTGTACTCTCAAACCCCCACTGGTCTTTTACTCCACCTACACTCGCACCTTCCAAGTAATCAGTGACCACTCTATTTTTTTGTACCAGGATTTGTCAATGTTGGATTTAGTTTACCAATTATTTGCCCATTCTGCAAATTTGTCAATGTCCTCCAGTAATTTGTTGCACTTCTCCTAGGTATAGGCTATCCTCTTCAAATTGGCACCAACTGCAAACTTAGAAATAGCGTTTTCATCCCAAAGTTCAAATTACTCATGTAAGTTAAGCACGGCAGTCCTAGGCACTCATGATTGTGGAGTACAATTTCCTCCTCCTGTCATTCCAAATAACCACCCATTACTGCATTCCAATCCCTTCTGTCTTAAAGCCAGGGAACAATCTATTCTGCCATTTGCACCTTTGCGGATGTTCACCCGCACATCTGCTAATGTGGTATACTGTATCCGCTGTTCCCGTTGTGGCCTCCTCTACATCGGGGAAACCAAGCAGAGGCTTGGGGATTGCTTTGCGCAACACCTATGTTCGATTTGCACTAAACAACTGCACGTCCCAGTCGCGAACCATTTCAACTCCCCCTCCCATTCCTCAGACGACATGTCCATCCTGGGCCTCCTGCAGTGCCACAACGATGCCACCCGAAGGTTGCAGGAACAGCACTTCATATTCCGCTTGGAAACCCTGCAGCCCAATGGTATCAATGTGGACTTCACAAGCTTCAAAATCTCCGCGCCCCCTACCGCATTCCAAAACCAGTCGAGCTTGTCCCCGCCTCCCTAACCTGTCCTTCCTCCCACCTACCCCCTCCTCCCACCTCAAGCCCCACCCCCATCTCCTACCTACTAGCCTCATCCTGCCCCCTTGACCTGTCCGTACTCCTTGGGCTGACCTATCCATCCCCTCCCTAACTCCCTACCTACACTCACCTTTACTGGCTCCATCCACGCCTTTTTGACCTGTCTGTCTCCTCTCCACCCATCTTCTCCTCTATCCATCTTCCATCCGCCTCCCCCTCTCTCCCTATTTATTTCAGAACCCCCTTCCTCTTCCCCATTTCTGAAGGAGGGTCTAGGCCCGAAACGCCGGCTTCCTGCTCCTCTGATGCTGCTTGGCCTGCTGTGTTCATCCAGCTCTACACCTTGTTATCTTGGAAGTAAAAAGCATTGTTCTTCATTGCTCATAAAATTTTAGATTGACATAAATGATTGAGATATGCACGTGATTAAGGTGGAACCTGTATTACCATAACCAAATATTTAAACATGGAATTCACATTTTATAAGTTATCATTAAAAAAATGAAATTCCACAAATACAATACCTGATTCAGGAACAGCGAGGCTGATCAGCAGTAATTCTAAAGTTAGTATGATGTTAAAAACCCAGTTAAACATCCTTCAACAAGGTGAAACCTTTTAAAATAAGTTTTCTAACAGCAAGACTGATACTTGACTATAATCTAGTGGAAGTTCACCAGCACGTGTGGCAAATGTTCAATCCATTTTAATGGTCATGTGCAGATGTCTGATGTTATTGTCAGTTTCAGAAAGGTTTTAAAGACAAACATTATTATTATGGTAAAATCTGGATGGTTATATTAGAAAACATGAAGGCAACAGAAAATTGTTATGGATAAACCATTGAAATGTACTGATCTGCAAAACATTTTACATATATTTGATCCCTGAGGCAAAGCACAAAGGTTAGATCCCTCGAATATGTTCGAACAATTTAAGCATTCTTTCCTGTAGCTAAGCTCCTGGACAGTCATTCTTCTTCAATTCACTAAATAATTTATTACAAAATGATTTTAACAAAACTGGTTGCTGTAATAAGTATTAAAAGGGATCATGTTTCTACAAGCTTGAAAGTGAGGCTGTAAAAATAAATTCCCTCATCTCCTCATCTACAATCTTTTCAAAGTCATAATGGGATATTAATTAATCAAGTGATTTTTAATTTATTTGTTCATGGCACATAGGCATCACTGCCATTCCTAATTGTCCTTGAGAAGCTTGTGGTGATCATTTACCTGAACCATTTGCAATCCATATGATACAAGTACAGCCATTGTGCTGTTATGAAGAGGGCTCAGGCCTGACCCAGCAACAGTAAAAGAACAGCAATACAGTTTCCAGTTAGGACAGTGTGTGGCATGAAGGGGAAGGTGCTCCTTTCCATCCACTGCTGTTTGTACTTCTAGATGGGAAAGTTTGCAGGGTTAGAAGGTGCTGCCAAAGGTGCCTGATACAAATGTCTCTCGAGTTGAACTCATGTTAGATTGAGTCTTCTGAGTAATACTATTGATTAACACATTTTTAGAAAATGACAAATTCCCTGTACATAAAGATTCAAACATTAGCAACTTCTTCAACACATTTTACATGTCACGGATTGTCTTAAGATGAAATTTGATATGTGCAGAATATCATAAAAACCCGAACATTCTCTAGAAAAAACCATAATCATGTTCATTTTAGGATGCTTAAATTAGCTAATTAATTTGTTTCATAAATTCAGGTTCATTTCTACAACTGGTGAGTCCTCTGCCTTCAGTGTTAAATAACAATCAAATCTCCACTCAATTTTGAGCAGGTTATTCATAAACAATAAGACATTGATGATGATAAATCTTAAAACTACACAAACACGGGAACATCCAGCAGAAACCAATATGGTTCAGTAAGCCCACTGTTCCATTTGTTGTCACATGATTCCATATCATTTGGGCCTTTTAATCTTGTCACAAATCCTGAGGTAACTGAATAACAAATACACATTTAAACATTACTCTGAAATGTCTCCCTTGACAATGCAAATATTGGGCAAAAAAAAAAATCAGACAACTATGATCTATAATCCAACTGCTGTTGAATTTCTCTTGCTTCTATTTATGGAGCTCCTGATCCCATGTGATTTGCTAATTACTCTGACAGATGTCATGCCACATTCAAAGATTTATACAAATGCTTCCCCAGGTTACTCCATCCCTATGCAACTTTGCCCATGAAACTGTCCTTCCATGGCTGTGAGCAACAATATCCCCAAAATGAAAATTTGAACCTAAGGAAATAACAAACCCAATTAGAGGTGGAAAAAGCTAGTAACTTAAATTTTAAAAGGAAGCTCTTTCCAAGAAAAGTATTTTGACAACTTCTTCTTTGTTTTTGTTGAGGGAGAAACACCTGACTAACTTGTATTAATAGGTTCACTTAATAACAGATAAAACATTTAGCTAATGACAATGTATGTTACTCTGATCTTTGTTTTCTTTTGCATTGGCCGATGAGAGATGTAGACCCTCGGATGCAGCTGTGCAGCTTAAGAGGGAACATTTGATGACAGTTTGCAAGGATCAAGACTGTTTGTAAAACAATCCTTAGCATCCAGAGATAAAAGGTACTGCAGATGCTGGAGAATCCGAGATAACAAGGCGTGGGGCTGGATGAACACAGCAGGCCAAGCAGCATCATAGGAGCAGGAAAACTTGACGTTTCGGGCCTAGACCCTTCATCAGAAA
>JAHRHZ010000013.1:39998280-40012934 GCA_024137785.1 Ginglymostoma cirratum
TTTCTGATGAAGGGTCTAGGCCCGAAACGTCAAGTTTTCCTGCTCCTATGATGCTGCTTGGCCTGCTGTGTTCATCCAGCCCCACGCCTTGTAATCCTTAGCATCCAGTTGCCTGCCACTTCAATAAACCAGTGTCCCCATGTCGACATTTGTGTCTCAGGCCTATTGCAGTGTTCCAGCAAGACTCGATGTAAAAAGCTGGAGGATCTTCTCCCCAGGTACCTTACAGCATTCAGGACTCAATGTTGCGTTTAACAAGTTCAGAGCATGAACACTTTCTTTCACATCTACCACTAACTCCCACACACCAGGTCCAAATGTCAATTTTTCCTGCTCCTATGATGCTGCTTGACCTGCTGTGTTCATCCAGCCCCATGCTTGTTATCTCAGATTCTCCAGCATCTGCAGTACCTTTTATCTCAGGTCCTGTTATGAGATGGGTTGCTTTTAACACAGCCAACCCATTTTCAACTACTCATAGTCCCCATTATAACATATCCAGCTTGTCTTCTATCCTGGCTTACAATCCCTTTGTCTGCCTGCCTATCTTTTTTCTTCCTCTCTCTTTGGGCTCTGTCTTCACTTATCCGCTCACTTACCCTCTTCACCATCACAAATACCATCTTTTCCTAACTACTATTAGTTCTGAAGCAGAATCACTGGACTCAAATGTTAACTGTTTTCTCTCCATAAATGCTGCCAGATCTGCTGAGTTTCGCCAGCAATGTGTTTTTGTTAGTTTCAGATTTCCAGCATTTGCAGTTCTTAGTTTAATTCAACAGTCTACCCCAACAACATATATAATGAAATATAATAATATTATATTAATTTCATGAATTGCTTTCTTTGGACTTTCTTTATGTGACAATTGTTATACAAAATGTCAGAGTAAAAGTCAATTGGTAATGCATATCTATATATACATCCAGAAATTATTTCAAATACACAGTAAATAGCCCAAAGATGGCTTCAACAATTATGAGACAAGGCTTATCAATAACCTTCCCAAAAATTATCTCAAGTCAAGACCAAGCAGACAACCAGCACCCAGATAATATTCAAGACCTTTCAGACAGGAAAAATTGTTATAACCTCTAGTGATCATATTGTCAAGAAAAAAAAAAAGAATTGCAAGCTACACCCATCCCATGAGATGAATTACTTACTTTCTATTTAGCTGATTGCCTGACCTATTCCAGGTGTTACCTCCAATGCAAGGCTTTACCCTAAAGGTAATTAATTCTCTTTCCCTGGAAGGTCTGGGCACATGACTCCCACAGTACTGAACCCAACTGCCTTTTTACCTAGACAAATTTGAAATAACCCAGATATTTTAAGGAGCAGTGCTTCTCCATACAACATCTACTGACAACAACTGACATCCCTAATCGTGGGGTGCAAAGGAAAAGCCTCTGGCTTGTAAGAAGCACGCATCAAGATATAGGTGTGCTCTTGCAAACAAAAATTTCCTTTCATCAAAAATGGCGAAGTAGAAGTCACATTTCAGAAAAAAAAAATCTGCAGAAGACTTTAAAAGAGATATTTCAAGAGAAGAAACTGCTTGTAATTCACTTGCTGGCTCGCCAGTCAACCCACCCTCATGAAAAGAGATTCAAGTCTGCTAACTCCAACTTTGGACTTTTCACTCCATCTTAAAAGCAAGGATATTGATAAATTAGCATCCCTCAGTAATTTGCATTTAAGTCACTGCAAACTGAATTATCATTTTACCTGTTCTGATTCTATACCTCCCTGCATGTTTATAAAAGTGCACGCATGTTGTGAGATTTCCACCATGTCTGAAAGAGGCAGAAAGTGAAATAAATCCCAATTCTTTTATCAGTGTTGTATCCATCTTTGAAAAGTCAGTCTATTCAACAGTAATTATGGGAGAAATATGTCACATTCTTTTAAAGGAAAAAGTAAATCACAACCTTCTTACAGACAGATGGTGAGAAGAGGGAGCCAGCTGTGTTTTAAATCTCAATCTGTCCATAATATTTGCTTACAAATCTAGACTCAATATATCATAGTATCTTCTATCAAACAAATTGCTGCCCATCTCAAGTTCACATTACTTAGTCAGTGTGATTTATGGTAAAAATGGAGACAGTTCAGCACATCATGCCAATGCCAGTCAGTACTCTGTGGAAGACTCAATCAAGTCTCATTCCTCTGTTCGACACATGTAACCTAACAAATTTATTCTGTTTAAGTACCTATCCAATTTTCTTTTGAAATCACTTGTCACCTCTGCTTCCACTACCTTTGTGGGCAGCAAGCTCCAATTAATTATAACTTACTACATGAAAAAGCTCTTCCACATATACATTGCGTATTCATTGCCCAAAATCATAACCATGCTCCTTAGATCTTCTCCATTGGCTAATGGGAACAACATTTCTTGGCTCACATTTATCTAACCTGTCATAATCTTGTGCAGCTTTACCAAGTCTCCCCTCAAAATCCTTCGCTTCAAGGTGAACAACCTTGTCCACTTGTAATTAAAACTCCCCAATCCCTGGAAACATTGCAGTAAATCCTCTCTGCACCCTTTCAGGGACTCTTGCATTGTGGTGAGCAAGACTGGATAAAATACTCTACTTATGGGCTGACAGGAGCTTTTTAACAATTCAGAATAGCACACCTACTTTTGCAATTTTTCTTCTATTAACAAATAAAGCCCACAATGCCTTACGCTTTGTTAATTATGAATCTTTATGCCTTGACACATTCAAAGATTGATGAATATGCACCCCCAGGCTTCACCTTCCCCAAACCAGCGTTCCACAAACATTTTTTCCCAATGAGAGTGCATTTTAAGGCTTGAACACTGTTTTAACTCCTCAGTAAGGACTGACAGAATGGGTGGGGTACCATGAAAACTAACAGTGACAACGACCTGAAAGAGTAGGCATCTACTTGATCAAAGCTCACTGGCGGCCATTACTGTTACAGAACTGGCAAGCCCAAAATTACAACTCATTACCTCAACTGTAGTCCTGGCAGCATCTGTGAAGGAAAAAACAGAGTTAACGTTTTGGGTCCGGTGACCCTTCCTCGGAACTGTTCAAGTTCTGAGGAAGGGTCACCGGACCGAAAACGTTAACTCTTTTATCCTTCACAGATGCTGCCAGACCTGCTGAGCTTCTCCAGCAACTTTGTTTTTGTTTTTGATTTACAGCATCTGGAGTTCTTTCTGTTTTTACCTCAACTATAGTCACAATCCCAGTTTGGGATTCCTGCCCACACACCCTGCCATTGTCTGTACTTCCTTTGCCTTCTGCTACAAAAGCTATCACCTCATACATTTCTTTATTAAATTCCATCTGTTATTTGTCTGCCCATTGTGGTAACTTAGCTATTCTCTAATACAGTTTTAGCACCATCCTCACTGTTCATTATTTATTCTCTATAAAAAAACAGCGGTCCTAGTACTGACCCTTCGGAACACCAATGCCCACCACCCTTCAGTGTGAAATGCAGCCATTTAACATAACTTGCTGTTTTCGAGCCTTAAGCCATTTATCCATATTGATTCTGATACTCCAATTCCATGAGTTACAATAATGTTTACCAGCCTTTTTGAGAGATACTTTGTCACTTATTTAAAATCCATACACATTGTATTCAACACATTCCTCTTCAACTTGTTTCTTGATCAAAAAATGCAATCAGGTTAATCAAGCACCATCTAATTTTCCTGAATCCATGATGGCTCCCATTAATTAACTCAAATGATTCCAAAAGTCTGTCAATTTTCTCCCCGATTATTATTTCTAAAACCTTTCTTGGTACTGACGTTGAACTAGCTGATCTGTAGTTGATGCCTTTGCATCCTCTGTTGAATAAGGATTGGCCGTTCTCTTTCATGTTTGCTTCATCTCATTTGTCTTTTTTTTCTCTCCCTCCAGAGTTATTCGCTAATAGACGGGGTATTTAGATTCTTGAACTTGAACACTCAATGTACTGGCGCCACTGGCAACTTATTTTCCTATTGAAGTAGAGGTCTTTCTCGATATCAACAAGTAGCTATGGTTGAAGAGAACACTAGGCTGCACTAACTAAACCGAAAAAAGGTAAACGACAGCTTTTCAAAGCCTCAGGTCTCATGCATTCCGAAGTTTAATTAAGGATTCAAATTGTTTCACCAGGACTGAATTTGCTCAACTCAAAATATGAGCTAGGACTGAAGAGTCTAAGATTTTTATTAATAAGTTGTTTAGTCTAAAATATTATCCATGAAACACAATTGAAAAGGGTTAGAGAACAAGTATTATACGATAACTGAATGTTCAGTGATTGCTCCAGAATGTACAGCTTTTCCCCAATTTTTCTACATTTCCCTTGTTCTTGATGCTGCTGCTAGGACATGGCATCCCATCACAGTCCACTTGTCAAATCAAGGTGTACCCACAAATCTTGCCAATGATTGTGGCTGATCCATTGACAAATATCAGCAGTCAGCAAGTACACAGAACAAAGCTGAACAAAAGTCAAGAAATCTGTTTATAAAGCAAATTCTGAAGTGGTTGCACCAGATACTAAAATTGTGTGAAACCTAATGACATATGGAAGTTTTTTTTTTTACACAAAGAAAGATTGTAACTGTTCTGATATGATTCAAATGACAAGATAAAGAGAGTGTGTCAGTTTGGAGATCTTGGTTAACATTTAGTATGTCTTGCTCTTATGTAGAATTAGTGTCAAAGATATGAATCATATATCCATCTGTCATATAAATACAGCCCAACAGATATTTTTCAAAGCATTTTGCTATTTTCTGCATCCTATGCTTAAAGCTTTCAGGACATGTTTTGACCCTGTGAACTCCAGTGCTGCTTTCCTTTAAAATGATAGCATCAACATTTCAAAGTTAGGCCCAGGAGTTAACAGAAGTATTACACATACTTGTTTAACCACACGAAGATTTGAAAGCCACCTAACAGATTGTCTCAGGGGGTCAGGATGCATTTTTGTGCACCAAAACATTCTCATCAGATTTACTAGTAGTTTCTCTCTTCATTTAAAAAGAGTTCAAAGTCTGGTAAAACAAAACCTTGAACGACAGACAGAAATCTCTTATTTGATTTATGTTTTTTTTAAATAGATCAATATTACCTTATGCAGCTGTAGTGTTTGAATGTGCTAGCTGCTTTTTGACATTCCAAACAGAGTTGTATTGCTCCAGGATAATCTTCTTCCTTAAACAAAACAATCACAAAAGCATTCAGAGCTCAACAAAACCAATAAAACAAATTTTCAGTTGTAAAAAATTCCAAAATTGTTAATAAATATAAGTCCAGACTTCACGGCATTAATACAATACAAATAAATAAGATGACAATGAGGACATATGGTAGAACAGAACACTGTCCTTTTACTACGATAAGCCAAACCCAGTATCCATGTCCTGATCATTCAGGTGGATGAAAACCATCATCTGGGTCTCAGAGGAGCTCTGAAGTGTGAGGTTTTGTATTTGCAACAAAGCACAGGAATACAAACCAACTGGAGGGTATACGAGGAGCAGAGGAAGTGAAACACCTTGGAGTGGATGTCCATAGGCTCCTGAAGATGACAGGACAGTTTGACAACATGGTAAAGGAATATGGGGATACTCTTCTCTCATTGGGTGAGGAACTGAATACAAATACTTGGATGTAATTTTCAAAATGTATAAAACAAGGGTGATGTGAGGAAATAATTTTTCACACACCAGTGGTTATGGTGCAAGATGCACTGCCCAAAAATGTGGTTGAGGCAGGTTCAGTTGAAGCATTCAAGAGGACACTGGACAGTTTCTGTTGAAAAAATCATCAACAGGGACATGGGGAAAAAGAGATTGGCAGTAGGTAACGGAACTGCTGCAGAAACGATGGGCTTAATGGCCTCCTTCTACACCTTAACAAGTCTGAGAGTCTGTTCAACATGCTGGTTAGATCACAGCTGGAACTGTGTACACAGTTCTGATCACCAAATTACAGGAAGGAGATAATTGCTCTAGACAGAGTACAGAGGAGACTTACAATTATCATTTATCTGGTGACTTCCTACAGAACTTAATCATGTGCACAGGACAGAGTAGTCTGCTTGACTAGTGCCTCATTCACAAAATTAAGAATTTATGCATTTGATTATCAGCATCTGTGGCTACAGTGTGTGCCACTTACAAGATACACTCTACTGACTTAGTGAAGCTTTTTCAACAGCACACAAACCCAAGATTTCTACCATGTAGTTGAACAAGAGCAGTAGATGCAAGGGAATACCTCCATTTTCAGAACTCCCACAATCTGAATTGGAAAAAATATTGTTGCTTCTTCATTGTCACCAGGTCAATGAGAATTGTGAGTAGGAGGAAAAATTGGATAGGCTTAGGCTATTGTCCTAGGAATAAAGGCGGCTGAGGGGATACATAATTGAGGTATGCAAAATAATGTGGGGTCTTGGATAGAGTGGACAGGGAAGACCTGTTTCCCCCAGTGGAGAGGTCAATTACCAGCAGGTACAGATTTCATGCGACCTGTAGGGGGAATGGAGGGGTCAAAAGGAAATGATTTTTCATGTAAAGGGTGGTAGAATGGAATTCACTGTCCAGTTTGACAGCAAAGGCAGAAACGCTTAACTCATTTAAAATCAACTCAGATCTGCATCTCTGTAATCTACAAGGCTGTGGCCGAGGTGCCAGAAAGTGGGATTAGAACGGGCAACTCATTTATTCAGCTGACACAGACATGACGTGCTGCATGGTGTCTTTCTGTGCTGTAACTATTCTATGGCTATTGCTATGCCTCAGTCAACATCTTTCTTTAATTATGGATTAATGGTGACCAAAAAGAACTGAGCTGCCAATTTGCTATGATCTAAGTGAGCCATGGAACCATTTTTAAGAAATTAATGATCTAATTCTGTTTCTCTGGAACCAATACTATCATAATTGGATTTATCATTTATCTGGTGACTTCCTACAGAACTTAATCATGTGCACAGGACAGAGTAGTCTGCTTGACTAGTGCCTCATTCACAAAATTAAGAATTTATGCATTTGATTATCAGCATCTGTGGCTACAGTGTGTGCCACTTACAAGGTACACTCTACTGACTTAGTGAAGCTTTTTCAACAGCACACAAACCCAAGATTTCTACCATGTAGTTGAACAAGAGCAGTAGATGCAAGGGAATACCTCCATTTTCAGAACTCCCACAATCTGAATTGGAAAAAATATTGTTGCTTCTTCATTGTCACCAGGTCAATATCTTGGAACAGCCAAGTGTGGGAATTCCTTTACCACCTGGACTGCAGCGGTTTAACAACATGCATGAATTCCTAAGTGCATTGATTTTTTTTTTTGTTATAAAAATTAAATCATGGAATGGGGTCGTAAGGCAGCCAAACCAAGTGAGGATGCAGATTTCCTTCCCGACGGTGTTAATGAACCAGATGGGTTTTTTCATGACAATCAACATGGTTGCCATCAGATGAGAATTTAATTCTTGATGTTTTAAAAATTATTTCAAACTTCAGCATCTGTCAAGGTAGGATTTGAACCTATGTTCCCCAGAGCATTAGCCTAGGATTACACATTTAGTGACATTACTATGTCACCACATTCCCACTTCAAAATGCAGAAACACTTGAGAACATTCTGAAGGACAATTATGATGGGTAATAACCACTGGCCCAGCAGCAACACACACATCACCTGAATGCACAAAGGAAATCTCAATATCATGGTAGTAAATGTAAATGTATATTTCCAGTTTCCACATACTATTTCTTTCAACTCGTTGTGGATGTCATTTCAGCTCAAATATCCAGAAATACCATCAGTACTCCACAGCATCATACTGCTTCTTAAATGATTCCAAGAATTTCACATCCATTTTTTGTTGAATAATCAACACAGCAGAATGCTTTCTTTAAAAGGAGTCCTTAATCAGTCTGTTACACACTTGGACCAGTGTCCTTTAATTACTGTAAATTTTCTGAAATAAAAACGATTCTCTCCCTCCAGTCCCCCTCCCCTCCATCATATAGTACAGTGATCGTGGATACAGGCAGAAGAAACAGAGGTGATACAAAGAAACTATTTTTTATTATAGTTATTTCAATTTGGAATGCACAACCTGAAAAGCTGGAGGAAGCAAGTGCAATAGTAACATTCAAAAGTAAAACTGAAATACTTGAAGAAAAAATACTTTACTGCTTTGAGTCGAGAACAGAAAGGTAGGAGACACTGGGCAGCTCCATCAAAGAGCCGGAGCATGCACAATGGGCCATGCTATATCATTCTATGAATCAAGTCTAAACCAAAGAAAATAAATTCTGTTGCCTACACTCACATGAAAAAAACAGAGTAAGGTAAATCAACCCAACTGCTATCCATAGCAACATCTCATATTAATATTAACTGGCCATGATAAGCATGGGCTGATTTGCAGCTTGTTAAAATTGTAATGTGGAAACATTTTGTAAGAACTTTTAGCTAGGTGATGGCATTCATCTCTTTAAAATGAGACTATTGCAGTTGTCCTTTGGTTTGGACACCCTAGGTTGGGAAAATATGCAGTTGTCTCTCTCGCAAAAATGAAGAATAAATATCGAACTCTTATAAAACTTTTAATTCCCCAAATAACTTTTCAACCGTAGTTGACCAAAATCTGAATCCTCAGACTATGAGCAAATCAAAAACCAACTTTCAAAAGCATCTACTTAAGACTTTAAAAATACAATAAATAGCCAAACGAAAATCACTTCTATAATGATGTGACTGGACTTTGCAGTGACCCTTACACCAGTTTGTCACAAGTCAAAGTCAGTCAGATGCTCAATACTTCCTGAAGCTCCTGACTGAATAGGAATGCCAACTATTGCTTTACAAGATGCCACCAGGATACATTGTCTCCAGGGGGAAAAAACAACCCTACACAACAGAATTACAAGTCACGCCATCCGATAAAATGCTTAATGACTTTCCATTTAATCTCTGGCATGAGGCATAGACAGTTCTTAATCTGCAATGCAAGCCTTCCTCTCAACCGAAAATGGATAAATTGGTTTCAGTGAATTTGAGAGAGATGTGTTTGGCCGAATGGGGGACTCTTCTGTTGTAAAATGATATGAGGTATAAATTTCTTCGACCAGTAACTTAAAATGTGTTAAAGCAAATCAGTAGCTTTTTTCCAGATTTTCTTTTCCACTGACCTTCAATTCAATTGGTAAACTTAAACATTTTTCATCTTCTGGAGGCAAGAAAACATACTTGAATGTTAAAAGAGGAAAGAAGAACGCAAAGCAGTAGTCAAAGTACAAAGGACAACCCAAAAGAGAAAAGCAATTTGATGCCATAAGAGTGCAAGGTGTCCAAAAAGGAATGAAAAACAGAAAGGAATGTGTGCTTCTCTCAAGTCACGTAGTAAGAATTCAAGAACTTCTCAAACTGTGCATTCAATATAATGCGGCATATATCAGGATCACAATTATTAGTTAGATCTATCAACAAAGAAACACCATAGTAGTAAAACATAGAAAATATATAATTCAACATACAAATGTTGATACTTGACAGAATTAATGTTCAAGCAAAAAAAAAAACAGAAATTATAAGACAATTGTTAGGAGAATTGCTTTGCAAGAGATCTCCATGATTCTTCCAAAGCAGGCAGGCAGGCAGTCAGTCTGGTCCAGGTACCAACATCACTGCTGAATGTTAGAGCAAGTTAGAGAGGATCACAACTTCCAAACACTGCAACAGTTGTGATCTGATGGCCTTCTCAAAGCTGCCTGTTGCAAAATATCTGATCCTTTTATTCAAGTCAGCTTAACTACAGCCTGAACTGAATTTGTCCAAATTCTCTCAGTAATAAACTTCGCCAAAATTACAGAGCGAAGCCAAGGCAAGAAAACTGAAAACAGATCAAACAGCTATGACGTGTGACAATCATGAATGGAAGTCAAAATACTGTTTCTTCGATCTCCATTCATGATATTGCAAAGTTTAACATACTATATTGGTTCAATAAGATGCAACTTTCCAAATATGATATTGATCCAGAAAATTGTGAAGGAAAATAATCTTTCACATTTTACTTCACACTTAAACTTTATGATCTGAAAACACAGTGACCAGTCACCACTGTTTTTCTAGCGTTATGAGAATGTAAATCATGATTGCTTACCTCCAACATCTCACTTAATCGTACATCCGTCCTTTGCTGTAAAGAACAAAATAAATGCTTTATTAGAAATATTTCGCACAAACTAAAATAAAAATAAGTTTAAATGTGTAGAAAATATATACCAGTGTTTTAATTGTGCGTAAAGACTTCAGTAGTCCAATCAACAGCTGTCTCTTTCTTTGATTCGCAAGCAATCCCAGGCTAGCTTGTGTAAAGCCTTCCTTGGCAATATTCAGCTGCCTGACAAAATAAAACATCATCAAGCCTATTTCAAGCAATTAAATATGGTAATGAAATGCAATCAAAAATGTTATCTTTATAATAAAAGGTTCATTTTCATATGACATTCAACCTATATTGCATCTTTAACATGGTAAAATATCCCATAATGCTGTACAGAGACATTAGATAAAGGAATCTTGGGCCAGAAAAGGGAGGATTTAGACCAAACAAATGGTTGATCAAAGAAGCAGTTTTAAGACCCGGTACGATAAAAGGAGGTCAAAGGCAAAAGGGAGATGAGTTTAGCAAGAAAATTCCACAGAAATCTAACTGGCTGAAAAAGCAACTACAAGAGGTGCAGAGGTGAAAGACCACATATCAGAGGTAGGTGCATTCTTAAACCAAAAAAATCAAATGACAAATACACAGCACTCTCTACACCAGGGAAGCCACACCAAAAATCAGATGGACAGCATCCATACAACTGAGTTAGAGTTTCATTAAATCGTAAATAATCAGCTTTTGTTCAGGTAGATGAAATTACTTGTTTTTCTAATTCTGCAAATACCTTTTCATTCTTGTTGTCAATAAATCATCCCCAATATCAAGGTGCTTTTGACAAAAAAAAAGAACTGCACAGCAACAGGCCATTCAGACCAACTGATCTGTGCTCTCAATGAGGATGCTCATCTCATGCTCCACACTTGTTGTTCCCAGCATATCCTTCTATCCTTCACTAAAATCAATTTACCTAATTCACCACTATGTAGAAGCTTCCACTCTCTGGGTCAAGGTGATCATCCTGAGTTCCTTCTTCCATTCATGAGTGACTCTTGTGTTTATGGCCCCTAGTCCTCATCCCATCACCTCTATCTATCTTCATAATATTAGATCATCTGATTGGTTTCTAGTTTCCAAAATGAAATCCAACATGTTCTATCTTTTCTGATTTGTTGTAACATCTCTGTACTATCAAATCTCTATGTTTTTACATCTTCTCCAGCACTACTGTATGTTGTTTCAAACACTGACCAAAGCTGTGCACAAAACCACAAGTGTAGCTTAATCAAAATTCCGTACAAATCATACATAACTTCTCTACTTCTACAATTCTACCCATCAAGAAAGTTTTTCTTTCTCATGTTTGTGGCCTTGTTAACCCAATTTGCACTACCAATGATCCAAAAATCCAAATCTAAGGTATCTTGAAACAAAGATGTCATGTGGATTTTAATTTTCCAACATGCATATCACTTGGTTCTTTCAACAAAAATTCACTTCCTCACTTGTTACAAGTACTGAATATCATGCAACATGCAGGCATGTAGTTTTAACATTTTAACCATTCTGTTCAAGGCTCTTAGACCATCTCAATAAAATGTTAGGCATTGAATTATCAGATTATGACTTGTGAGTAGAGCAGCCATCTTTGGAAACACTTAAGGTGTTTCACCTGAAGTTGTTACGATCAGGGAGCTGATTTTACTTAATCTATCCATATGCAAAGAATAAACTCTATGCAGCTATTCCAAAATATTATCTTCTTTCTTTGCTCTTAAGTTCATTTTTGTGTGCGTTGGAAAATAATGACATCCCTTCTGAATACTTTCCCATTGTAAGTAGACATATTTCACAAGACTATTACAGTAAAAAGCAATTAAACTGATTAGTGAATGTTTGCATCAAGTATGTACAAACTGAAAAATGCCAAGTATTAACTTATAATCCAGTTTACTAATAATTTCCACAAAGTCAGTAGCAAATTCTTTTTCGGAGTCAAAATTTTAGCACAACTACAGAGCAAATTGTACAAAATAATATTGAAGAAAACCCTTGCAAAGACTCAAAAGTTTGGGCAGCATCTGCAAAGAGAAAAAGTTCAAGTTTGAGCAAGTTGATGATTTTTAAATAGCACAAAATTTATTATTCTTACAAGAACAAACGTTTTTTGTTGGATTTTATTTTTGAAAAACAATTCAATCAGAATTGCAAACGTGGAGGAAATTCCAACATAGAATACTGCATTTCTGAAATACAAACTGTTTTAAAAAACCTTTGCCCTAAAACATTTGGCTTCACACAACGATACCTCATGACCACATATTCCACAATTTGGGAATTACATTTCCTACTTGTTACGAAAGCATAAATTATTGATCTATTTTGTAAATGGGTAGGAAGTGAGGAATACAAGGTTCAGAACAAATTTACCAGATTGATACCAGGAATGAGTTGGTTGTCGTATGAGTAAAGGTTGGAAAGACTGGCTTGTCTCCATTCGACTTTATAACAGTGAAGGTGACTTGACTCAAATATAAAAGATCTTTAATGGACTTGCTACATTGGATTTGGAAAGGATGCTTCCTTCTATGAAGATGTCCAGAACCAGGGCACACTGTTTAAAGACGAGGGGTCACCTGGGTAGGGCAGAAACAAGGTGTATTTTTTTTTTCCTCTGAGGGTGTGCAACTTTAGAAATCACTGCTTACTAAGTCATTAAATATTGATTAGTTCCATTGACAGGATGGCTGGTTTATGATACAGACTGAAGCCAACAACCTAAGTTAAAATCCTGTACCAGGCATGGGCAAATCTTAAAAGCTTCAACAGTGGTCTTCAAGTTAAACTCACCACGAGTCATCTCTCTTCCAATCTAATGAAAGAATAGCCTATGCGACTGTGTCGCTTTCACTGTGTAAGCTAAGAAGGAACAATTTTGAGGAACAGGAGGGTACATCTTAGGTACAAGTCAGCTTCTTTGGTCAAGGGAAGGTCATATCTGATCAACTTCATTGAATTTTCCAGAGAGGTGTCTAGGTGCGTAGATGAGGACAATGAGTTCAACATAGTTGACTTAGACGTCCATTCCATTTACCACCAGATAAATATGAGACGATGCATTTGGGCAGGCCAAACAAGACAAGGGAATATATGACTAACAGGAGGAAGCACCAAGGGTCAGAGAGATCTTGGTGTGTGTGTGTACACCGGTGCCTTAACGTAACAGGACAGGTCACCTCGTCACCTCAGCCACCTCAACAAACCTCACTGAATTCATTTGACAAGTGTGACCTACGTGACATGAATCAAAAGGCGGCATATGGGATACGTGCCTGAATCGACCAAGGCATAAGGTTTACGAGCAGGGAGGTTATGCTGGCACAATATAAAAATTAGGCCATAGCTACAGTATTGTGCGCGGTTCTGGAATCAACATTACAGGAGAGACGCGATTGCACTGGAGAGGTTGCAGAGGAGATTTACCATATTATTGTTCTGGACTGGACAGCTATAGGAACATAGGGATAGTTGTAGACCATTCAGCCCCTCAAGACTGTTCTATCATTCAATGAGGTAATGGCTGCTTTGTGGTCTAACTCCATTTATCTGCCTTTGGATCATATCCCTTAATACCTTTGCTTAATTCAAATTTATCTCAATGTAAAATTAGCAACTGACACAGCATCCACTGCTGTTTGTGGAAGAGAGTTCCAAACATCTACTGTTCTTTGTGTGTAGAAGTGTTTCCTAACATCTCTCTCTGATCCTAATTCTGAGGCTATGCCCTCTGAGCTCTCGGATATTTATCGACCCTATCTTTGCCCAACAATAGCTTAAAGACTTCAATCAGATCACCCCTTAACCTTCTAAATTCTAGATTAAACAGGCTTAGTTTATGTAATCTCTCCTCATAACTTAACTTTTGAAGTCCAGGTATCATTCTTGTAAACCTATATTGTACTCCCTTCAACCTCAATATGTCCTTCCTAAGGAATGATGCCCATATCTGTTCACAGTACTCCTAGTAGGGTCCAACCAAGATTTTGTATAACTGTAGCATAATTTCTGCATCCATGTAATCCAGTTCCCTAGATGTAAAGGCTGGTCTTCCGTTAGCTTTCTTGATTATTTTCTGCACCTGATCATGGAATCTTCAAGATCTATGAACCTGAACTCCCCAAGTCTCTTTGGACATCCACTAAATTGAACTGCATACTATCTAGAAAGTACTCTGATCTATCCTTTTTCAGATCAAACTGGATAACTTCACAATTGCTTACAATGAACTCCATCTGCCACAGTTTTTCCCCATTCACTCAATCTATCAATATCCCTTTGTAACAGAGATAGTCGGAACTGCAGATGCTGGAGAATTTGAGGTAACAAGGTGTAGAGCTGGATGAACACAGCAGGCCAAGCAGCATCAGAGGAGCAGGAAGGCTGACGTTTCGGGCCTAGACCCTTCTTCA
>JAHRHZ010000013.1:40013334-40034361 GCA_024137785.1 Ginglymostoma cirratum
ATCTTCTGCCTGATGGAAGAGGTTGTAGGAGATCATTACCAGGGTGAGATGGGTCTTTGATGATGTTAGCCACCTTTCCACGGCAGTGAGCCATGGAAATAGAGTCCATGGATGGATTTTTTTGTGAAGAAGGGTCTAGGCCCGAAACGTCAGCCTTCCTGCTCCTCTGATGCTGCTTGGCCTGCTGTGTTCATCCAGCTCTACACCTTGTTATCCCTTTGTAACGTTGTCTTATAATACCACCCAAAATTCTGTCAACAACAAATTTGTATATATGGCTTTCTATGCTATTATTTAAGTTGTTAATAAATAACGAGTACTTGAGACCCTAACACAGATCCTTGTGGGACATGTCCATTATCCCTACTTTCTGTTAGTTGCCACTCAACCAATTTCCAAGCCATGTCAGTAATTTGCCCTCAGTTCCGTGGGCTTCTATCTTAGTTAACAGTTTCTTTAAATAAAAAGAATGCCTTCTAGAAGTCCATATAAACAACATCCATAGACATTTCCCTGTCCATGACCTCAGTTACCTCATCAAACAAATTCAATGAGGTTTGTCAAGTGTGACCTACATGACATGAATCCACGCTAGCTCTGCCCAGATACTGAAATCTTTTAGCTATGAACAGAGATTAGACAGACTGGGATTGTTTTCTGTGAAACAGAGGAAACAGAGAGCAAACATGCTTGAGTTGTATAAAATTGAGGGGCATAGATAAGGTGGACAATAAGAAGTATTTCCCCTGGGTGGAAGGATTAATGATGAGTGGGCATAGATTGAATGTGGGGGAGAAATAATTTAGAAGTGGCTTGAGCAAAAAAAAACTGTTTTCATCCAGAGAGTAGTGGGAATCCGAAACTCACTGTCCCTAAGGGTGGTGAAGCAAGAAACCCTTGTAACGTTTTAGTAGTATTTAGGTGAGCACTTGCAATGCCAAGAAATATAAGGCTATCAGCCATGTGCTAGAAAATTGGATTAGAATCGTTCTGTAGTTGTTTTTGATCGGCACAAATGGGATGGGCTAAATGGTCACTTTTTCGGTGCTGTAGACCTCTATTACTCCATGACTAAATTACCTTGCTAGATATAATCTATAGACCAACTAAGGGAAAGGATTAGAAGAGCAAATCTTTAGGGAAATTACAGAGATGTCAACATTATAGCATAGTTACAATGGGGAATTTCAATTACCCAAATATAGACTAGGAAACTGGCAGTGCAGGGAGCAAAGGCAACTGCTCATCAAATGCATTCAAGACTGTTTCTTACAGCAGTATGGATCCAGTCCAACAAGAAAGGATGCACTGTTGGACCTCTTCTTGGGAATAATGTGGGCCAAGTTGAACAAGATTCAGTGGGGGCAGGAGAAACATCTCGAAGGCTGTGATCATTGTACTGTGAAGTTCAGGATAACAGTAGAGAATGACAAAAGAGACAACTCTGTCACTAGAAGGGTTCAAAATAAATAAGGATGCAGTGTTGGAACTACCGTTGGTACTTAAAGTTGACAAGGTGCCAATTCTGGACAAGATGAATTCAAGGATATTGAATGCAGTGAGAGTGCACAGTACAGGAGCACTGGCCATAATTTTGCAGTCTTTCAGAAGAATGGAGAATTGCTAGCATTGTGGCCAAGGTTGTTAGAAATAGCCCAGCAATTGGCCCAATCAGTTGAAAATCAGTGGTGGGGAGCTTCTGAAAACAATTTTACAACATAGAATTAGTAGTCTCATGGAAAAGTGAGGCTGGTTAGCAAGAGTCCGCATGGATTGCCGAAGGAGAAACCATCCTGGAGTTACTTGGAGGAGGTAACAGAGAGGTTCAACGGGTATAGGACAGTTGATGTATACATGAACTTAGCAATGTTCGATACAGTACTGCACAACAGACTTCTAAGGAAAGTTACAGGCCATGGAATAAAAGAGACGTAGCAGCATAGACATAACATTGGCTGAGTGATAGGGGACAGAGACTAACAGTCAATGGATATTTTTCATGCTGCAGTAAGGTTTATAGTCATGTCCCTCAAATGATGATATTAGGACCCTTGCTTTTCATGATACATTATTGATTTGAATCTTGGTGTGCAGGAGACAATTTCCAAGTTTGCATTAAGAAAAACAAAAGTATTATGACAGAGAGGAGGATATGGACAATTTGGTGGAGTGGGTTGTTAAGTGGCAGATGAGTTCCAATGCAAAGAAGTATGAGGTGATACAATTGGTTAGGAAGAACATAGAAAAGCAAATAAAATGAGTGGTATAATTCTACAGGGAATGGAGGAGCAGAAAGAGGCCCGCATGTATATGTATACAGTTCACTGAACTGGCAGGACAAGTTAACAAAAGATACAGCATCCTCAGATTTGTTAATAGGAACATGGAATTTAAGAGCAAAGAGGGGATGTTGAGCTTGTATAAGACGTCAGCTAGAGTACTGTACACTGAGCAGTACAGTATAAGAAAAATGTGGACACATTGGACAGAGTGCAGAAGTGATTTACATGATTGGTTCCAGTGACGAAAATTTTCAGTTGTGGAGATGGATTGAAGAAGTTGAGATTGTACTCTTTGAAGAGATGATGGTTAAAAGGAGACTTAGCAGAGGTTTTCAAAATCATGAGTTGGCTAGGTACTGTGGATAGGGAGAAACTGTTCCCACTCACAAAAGTAACTAGAATGAGGGGCATAGATTTAAACTGATTCACAAAAGGAGTTAATAAGATGGGTGAAGAACTTTTTCCTCACAGCAAGTAGTTAGGGTATGGAATGAAAACTGAAAGAACTGCAGATGCTATAAATCAGGAACAAAAACAAAGTTGCTGGAAAAGATCAGCAGGTCTGGCAGCATCTGTGGAGGAGAAAACAGAGCTAATGTTTTGGGTCTGGTGACCCTTCCTCAGAACAGTTCTGAGGAAGGTTCACCAGACCTGAAATGTTAACTTTATTTTTTCCTTCACAAATGCTGCCAGACCTGCTGATCTTTTCCAGCAACTTTGTTTTTGTGTAGGGTATGGAATGCCTGGACTGGAAGTGTGGTGGAGGCAGGTCCAACTGAAGCACTCAAAAGAGGAGGAATAATTGTTTGGACAGAAATGATGCAAAATACTGGGGGAAAAGCAGGAGATTGGCACGTGGTAATGATGTTCATTTTGAACATACATAATAGTGACAATGGACTAAGTGGGCTCCTTATCACTTTTGTGATAAATCTACTGGTTCCCTTTATCTGTTCTAATAGTCATATACTCAAACAAACCGCATCATATTGTCAGAATTGTTCTTTTGTAAAACTATCTATGTTAACATGTTCCAATTGTGCCAAACTTTTCTAACAGCATTAAGATTTACTAAACAATAAGTTCCTGATGATTGAAGCCAGGCAGTCTAATCAGTTGTTCCCTCTTTTCTTGAATGGTGATGTATTGTGACAAGTTTAGAATCTAGAAAATTTGGAAAATTGTTTCCAGTGCCTTCACTCTCTCAGCTCTTTCTTTAGATCTCCAGCACATAGACCATGGAAAACGGAAATTTGTCAAAGTTTGATCTCCTGAATTTCTCCAATAATTGTTCAGTTTTTAAATGATCTTAATTACCTTCAGTTTTTCACCATTCTTAGCCCACTAGTTACCCTTTATCTCTGGCATATAAGTTGCACTATCTACTAAGAAGACAGGCATTGAATAAAAATTCTATGCCTGCGTGTCATTTCATAATTCTCCACAATGCATTCTCTTGTTTCTGTCTCAAAGAATCCAATGTTTACTTCAGCTACTGTTTTCTGCAGATAATTGTAAAAGCTAATTTGTATTCCTATTGAGCTTCCTCTCATACATTTTTTTTCACCAATAAACTTGATCTTGGCCCTTTCCTAGTTAGTGAAACACTCCCAATCCTCAAACTGATGACATTCTTTTCAACATTCTAAACCTGGACTTTCCCTGTTAAATTTTTGTTTGTTAATGGAATGTATTTTTTTGAACATTTTGAATTGGTTCTTGAAATGTTTTCTACTTCTTATTTAATTTTTATTTAACCTTTTATTCTATTTAGCCAATCAACTTTGTCCAGACCTATCATCCCTACGTGTAAGCTATGTCAAAGTTTAAGATTTTGTTTGGAACTGCAGTATGTCACTTTCAAACAATGTATGTACACCATTTCACAGTAAAATTGTGCTAAGATTGCTAATTAACTGTGTCTCATTGCACAATACGTTATTCAAAATAGCATTATCCCCCAGTTGGTTCCACAATATATTGTTCCCGGAGACTAACAAATTCATTCTGCAAACTCTTCCAGACTGCCAGCGTCAATTTGTCCAGTCTATGAAGATTTAAGCTGCCAACAATTGTATTGCCTCCCCCCACGACTTGCCACCTTGGCTATTCCACCCACAGCAATTGTACTTCCTGATATCCAAGCCAAGACCCTTGATCTACAACAACCTTCTCCTTCGCCATCTGTCTTTAAAACAAAAGAAAAAAATCAATCCTATTTGCCATTTTAGATTGCATCAAATTGTGGAAACTTTTCCAAACAAAATACTAAAGCACTTCATTTTCACACCTGAAGTCATTCTTGTACTCCTTTCGACAATTTACCTTTCAAAGGCAAAAGATTTGTTGACGTGATTATAAAAACCCTGCAAGAAAACTTGCCATTTCTATTTCCATCTTTATAATAGATGTTAAACTTTTCACAGTACAGCTAACAGGCTCTCATATAGAGAGAAAACAGAGAAGCACTACCACTCCACGATGCATGAGGCAAAATTAGCATGTAATATTACTTCAAAAGAGGGACACTTCAACAAGTAAATGTAAATACTGCAAAAATATCCACCCTATTCCAAAACCCAGCTGAAAACCGCACTTGGCTTTTATTCCTCACACAAGTTATCAAATGAAGCCATTTGCAGTGCTAATGGGGAAACTAGCCTCGGAGCACTTGATCTTCTACTTACAACCATTTCACTGCATCACCAGAAACACACCAATGAGTAGATTCTCACTGAGGGGAAAAGCAGCAGGAAGAGAAATAAACCTTCAAAATAATGGTCCCATTTTTGTTAGAATGGGTATTTTGCTAAGTGTCACCTTTGTGAATTTTTCCCCACACCTTTCAGCCAGAAAAATCTATGCCCTGCAAGTCAATTAAAATAACTAACAGGTACATGGGAGCATCTAGGATAGTGTTGAATGTCAAGTCCATTCCGGATTTAAAAATTGAGGAAAAACACAATGAAGAGAGGAAATAAGGTAAACCTGAGTTAAATCCAGTAAGGCAGGAAGGAAGGTGAAAAAAGATTTGATAGAAAATGAAACAAAAATAATGTCATTTAAAAATATTAAATTTCAAATATCTTTAACAATTAAAAATATGCAATACTAGATGAGCAGAAATTTCCTTCAATTAAATATTGGGAACACTAAAGTAAATGTGCTTTGGCATTCTTTTGGAGCCTACATTCCTTCCAGACTGGGTGACCTCTTTAGAAAACACTTCAATTCTGTCCGCAAAAAAGATTCCGCGCTTCCTGTTGCTTGTCACTTCAATACACCACCATGTTCCCTGGGCAACTTCTTCTCTGGGCTGCTCGAGTGCTCCAGAAAACTCAGCACAAGTTGGAAGAACAGTACCACATTTCACAATTGGGGACCCTGAAGAGCCTTCAGGACTCAATAATTTTAGGGCCTGGGCACCTTCGCCCACGTCCTTATCCAAAACCCTACACACAACAGGCCTTGTCGTCACATGGGCTGCGACCACAACCAAACTATTTTCAGCCACTAATGGCCCCCATCAGCAACTGTTCATTCTTCCAGGGTGACATTTACTGGTTTCTTTGTCTGCCTAACTGGCAAAATCTGTGATGAGAAAAGCTGCTCCATTTCACCTGCACTTGTTGCTCCTCCAATTAGAAGTCCCCAGTCAGTTCCTGCATCACAGTAACAGACAGAGTTGATATTGCTTACCAAACTTTCTCAGCAGCTCCGAATATTAAAACATATAAATTTAAATAGCCAATTTTGAAAACTTTTTCAATCCTTCTATGGCCTCACCAGTCCCTACATCTTTTCTCCACCAGCCCACAACCCTCTGACATCTGTGCTGAGCCTGTCCTGGCCTCTGCAGCAGCCTTAATTTCAGTTGCAGTAGAATCTTCAAGGGCTCACACCTCCCCACTTTGTTCTCTTCTTTGAGTAACAGAACGTAAAAGTGAGCAAAATACTCCACACTTCTATTCTAAAATTTGGTTCGGCCTCAACTGGAGAACTGTGCTCACTCAATTCTGGGCAGCACACTTCAGTAAGAATGCTTGAACTGTGTACAAGATAAATTTACTGAAATTGCTACTAAGGCTAAATAATTTCAGCTCTGGCGAGAGACCAAAATAGTTAGAGTCATCTCCTTAGAGCAGTAGAAGTTTTTGTACAGAAATCCAAAATTGTAAATAGTTTTGGTTAAGTTCATTAGGAGAAATTGTTCTGGTTCAGAACGCTCAATAATCAGAAGATACAAATTTAAGGTCATTGGTAAAAGAACCAGAGACAATGTGAGGACTTTTTACCCCTATAGTTAAATTCACGGTCACCCTGCCTGAAAAGAAAGTAAAGGGCACAAATACCATAGTAAAATACATAAGAAAATTGGATAAGTATGTGAAAGAAAAACATTTACAGGGTTATGGAAGTAACTGGATCATTCTAGCAAAAAGCCAAAGGAACAATAAACCTAATGAACCCCTTCTGTGCTTTATCATTCTGTGTTCTCACTGTTTATGATCCTACATAAATCAAATTGTCTATTTACAAAGCTTAAAGCCCATTTTTTCAGTTTTTTTTCATAATTAACAAACCAAAAACAGATTATCATTATGCTTTCATTTGTATCACTTCCAGGTCTCAAGTACATTTCTCACTTCTCCGTGAGCAGAAGAGGTGGACATGGTATTCAGGGTCCAGGAAAAGCACATCAAATTTTGATCACAATTTTCCTTTAATTTTTTTTTCTCATTCACCAGTTCGGAATGTTTTTGTGCCATTTTAAACCTGAGATCTGCTTAAGCTATCAAATCTGTTTTCTCAATAAAAGCAAAATGTTGTAGATGCTGCAAGTCTGAAACGTAAGCAGAAATTGCTGTAGAAACTCAGCAGGTCTGACATCATCTTTGGAGAAAGAAAAAGCATTAACATTTCAGGGCGGCTCAGTGGGTAGCACCGCTGCCTCACCGCACCAGTGACTCGAGTTCCATTCCAGCCTCAGGCAACCATCTATGTGCAAAACTCCATGTTCTCCCCATGTCTGCGTGGGTTTCCTCCGGGTGCTCCGATTTCCTCCCATTGTCCAAAGATGTGTAGGTTAGGTTGATTGGTTATGCTAAACTGCCTATAGCGTCTAGGGTGGGAAATGCAGGGATAGGGTGTGGGGTGAGATACTCTTCAGAGGGCTGATGTGGACTCAATGGGCCAAATGGCCTGTTTTCACATTGTAGGGATTCTTTGAATCTAATGACTCTTCATTGGAACTGGAGCTTTCTTCAGCTTCCCCCTCAGCTGAGAGGCTTCAGCCTTGGCTCAGTAATTTCTAGTAGGGCCATTCATTTTATGGCTCTTTTATAATAAAATGCATCTGTTAATGCACTTTATGTTCTGACACATAAAAGGTGCCCTTAGGCAATACAATGTTTAATTAATCTCGTACCCACAGAGTTGGTCAGTGCCCATAGTTTGTGAATACACCATAGATTTGTTACAATTCAGAAAAAAGCTACTCAACACATTGTGCCTGCACTAGCTCTCCAAAGGAACTATTTATTCTGTGCCATTTTCCTGCCTTTTCCCCATAACCCTTCACATTCTTCCTTTTCCAAAAATCTAATTCCCTTTTGAATGTTTCAGTTGAACCTGCCATGACCACACAATCAGGCATTCCAGATATTAATCATTTGCTGCAGAAAAGGATGTTTACTCGTGTCACGTATGCTTCTTTTACCAACTACCTTAAAAAAAATCAATGTCCTTTCGGTGCGAACACTTACGAATAGGAACATTTTCTCCCTTTCTACTCAGACCGGACACCATGATTTTAAATACCTCTATCAAATATACAGCTAATTCACTACAAGGCAAAATGCAGTTTCAAAAATGTTCAACTGCTGTGGAACTCTCAGTAAACATTAGTTTTGGGAAAATCAAGTTTCTTACCTTCTTGCATTTGTACATATGACAGCAGCCAGTTGAAGATTGGCCTGCAATGACGTAACTCTTTCAAGTTCCTGCAACAAATATTTTTAAAATGACCAAGATTTAGCCGTTTTCACCAAAGCAAGTTTGTTGTCTTTTCTATGGACCCATTGTTCTTAAAGGTATATGTGGGTACGCTATCACACGTACACTAAAGGTGGTAATGATATTCTCTCCACATTTTGTATCTAAGAAATAAACTCCTAACAACTCTTCACAGTCTCTCACCGCAGAAATGTTACCCGTTTTATCTTTTGAAAGCACAACTTACAACTAGCCTTAATATTTAAAGTGATTAAATACTTACACAATTGGTCAATGCAACCAAGCTCTGCTATTATATTTCTATATAAATACAAATATACCCATATCAAGCATTCTAAGACTGCAATATTGAAGCACATATGTTTAAGTGCCCTCCAACATTTGGACTAATGTTTTCACTTTCAGAATAAGATCTCATAAATTATAATGCAAGGAATTGATTGGAACTTCTGCGATAAGACACAACTGCCATATCCAGGAGTTTTACTGCAGTAGTGGAAACATGATGCATACAATCAACTATCTGACTTTGAAATAGAAAATACAGCCTTTTTGTATCAAGTCTATTTGAAAAGATAGTTCGTTTAAGACAAACCAAACCTTAATATTTATACTCTTCACAACCAATGATAATAGCAGTATTTGATGGCCTGAAATGATCTGGTTAATTTAATCCTCAAATTAAAAGTACCTACACTTGCCAACGTATTGATGGCCTATAAATGAAAACAAATTCTTTCACTGACGAAATATTTGAATTCCTTCTTCATTTGAAGAGGTGAAACCAAAATAAATATTGCTCCTGACAACTCCTGGCTTACAACAGCACACAACCATCAATTGTTTAAAATCTATTAAAGCCCATTATAGAAAGCACATGATTTTGTGGTCAAGTGATGTGTGACCTCCAGGATTGTTACAGAAACAGATATGTTTTCATGATCAGGGTTAAAAACTCAAAACGTGAAAGCCAAGTTTAAACCTAGCCAGATTCTGCAATTTGCAAAGTGCAGAGCTGGAACAAATTGCTCAAGGCCATGCTACATGAAAACTATCGACTTACCATAGAGACCAGACGAGCCTGGAACTGCCTGCCCAGGTGCTAATGCCCACATTGTTTCAGAATGAATCAGTGTTTACAGCTCCAGTTAGAAAACTGCTACCCAGACTTGGTTACATCAGCTCAATAGGAGGTCCAAGGCACAGCATGACAAGGACAGCACTTAACAGTTGAAGGCTCAAAGCCATGCTCTAGGACTTCCAAATATAGAAAGTCGTCACCTCATTAGATCTTCCTTCCCCCGTCCAAGACTTCTCTATTGGACACAGGCCACAGAATCTTCTAGAAAGATGCGAAGAGGGGACTGAAAGGGGCGACCTAGAGCCCCAGCTGCCTCTCCTTTTGGGCCGTCTTCAACGGTGTCTTCAGAGAGCACGCTCAACAGGCAGCCAAACTACACAGCATCTCCAGCTCCCGGTATCTCATGGTGGGCATCATCAGACTGACCAGATCCAGAGAAGCCACCAAACCTAAGAACCAGACCTCGAAGAGTGGGGAAGCCCAAATCAATGACTGCAAATCCTGAAACATCACCCAACTCTCAAAAATCGAAGAACAACTTGCCCCAACCTTACTGAACAGCTCCTTTCAGACAAATTGTTCAAATATAGTGTTGGGGACCTGTGGATAGGCTGTAGCAAGTCTTCAAAAGTATGTGTCAGAAGTAGATAGCTAGTGCAGATTTGAGACTGTTTACATAGAGATTAAAGAGTATTTACTGAAGATTCCTTTCAATAGATTAATGAAACTTGATCAAACTCTATCAAAGTACAATAATAAAGTTTATACATACTTCTTCCCTTTGATAAAATGTTCAATAAAGTGGTGTTGGACCTTCCCAACTCTAGTCCCCTTTGACTATCTCATCGCTTCACATGCCCGAGTTTAAAAAGGGTTACTGCAAACTGGTCAAGGTTAGTCTGGGTACATTTACCTACCTTTCACTTTACAATAGTTTGTACCCTGAATTAGTTCGCTATTAACGATCCCTATAAACATTGGGAAGTTTTAAAAAGAAAGTTTGGTAATTGACTTAAATGACCCCAAATGTTTTTTTTTGACTCAAAACTTTTAAGACTCCTCCTGCAACTAATTAAAATCACTTATTAAACATTAATTAGTATGCAGATAATCTACTACACTACAGAAAATATGTTCGCCATAGCTTCCCTTGCTGCACTTACACATCATATAGGACCTTTTACAGAATTGTTATATTCACAGAAAACAATACAAAAGTTATAGTTTCCAACAGGCTGACTTCTCATTGCTTCCCTGAATCATAACATCCAGCAACTGTCGAAGATAGAAGACTGAGAGAAACTAAGAATTCCTGAACTATATATGGCAGCATGGCAGCACGGCAGCACAATGATTAGTACTGCTGCCTCACAACACCAGGGACCCAGGTTCGATTCCAGCTTTGGGCTAATGTCGATGTGGAGTTTGCACGTTCTCCCCTTGTCTGTCTGGGTTTCTTCCGGGTGCTCTGGTTTCCTGCCACAGTGCAAAATATTGGCAGATTAGGTAGATCGGCCATGCTAAATTTTCCTGCAGTGTTCAGAGATGTGCAGGTTAGGTGGGTTAACAAATGGTAGATATGGGCTTAAGAGGATAAGGTGGGATGCTGTTCAAAAGGTCAATGCAGACTCCATAGTTCAAATGGCCTCTATTTACACTGTAGGAATTCAATGCATTCCCAACTTCAACGCCCATTTCAATGACTCCTTCTCCTCCCCTGACCACCCTAGGACAAATCTTCCCATGTCTAAACATTTTGATTGCATTTATGAAGATCGGATTACAAGAATAACAAATCTCAAAGGGACAACAATTCATACTTCATGAGAAAAGGGTACTAAGTGGCTGGGAGAGAAAACAGAGGTACTTAGAGGACTCAGCATCCTCCTCCCATGAAAAATAAATTGTTGTTCCCTTTGAAATTTGATACTCTTGCAATTCTTTCCTGCTGGCTGCCAGAGAAAAAAAGCTTCAAATGCCTGTCCCTTCTTAAATCAGTAGTACAGAACACGAGTACTTTTCAATGTTATTGGATCACCACAGGTTCCATCCCTAGCAGAGGATGGGCTCACATCAGCATCCTGCCCAGTGGTGATCAGACAGCAACCCTCTCCTCTGTTGCTCTCCAGAACAGACTCACTTAGTCCAAGTCAGTAAAGTCAGGCAGCAGTGTGGCCAACTACCTTTTCCACTGTCTACTGTTCCAATAAAATAAGCAACTTGCATTCAATAAAACTTGTCCTGGGTTCCTGCCCTCACTGCGACCACATCACATTGGTTTATTGCTGGGCAGAATTAATAAGACTTCTTTCTCTACTTAACTACTTCATTTGACCTTGAACTGAAGGAGAGTTTAAAATATACTCATCTTACTTTAGTGGCTACAAAATGAAAGATTTTGTGTTTATTTATTTTCCACTGCAAAATAAATCTATTTACTCAAATAAATTAAATTTTACTTTCTGATATTCTTACTAAGCTGAAGTGCACTAAGGATCGACAAGAACAAAATTATTAGTGCAATAAATTTGAGTGCTGTAATTAAAACTATATACTTATTTAACTAACAGAATACTTTAAAAAAATTCATTCAGGCAATAATTGATAATAGTCAATTGTTATTGATAATCCCAGGTTGCCATTAAAAAGGTAGAGCTGCTTTCATAAACCTCTGCAGTCTATTTCATACAAATACTCCCTCAGTGTTGCGAGGGAATAAGTTCCAGGATCTTGACCCAGCAAAAGTGAAGAAATAAAAATATTTCCAAGTCAGAATGGCATGTGACTTGGAAGGAAACTGGTTGGTGGAGCTGCTCCCACAAATCTGCTCCCCTTGTTGTTTCAAGTGGTGGTGATCATTGGTTTAGAAAGTGCTATCTCAGGGACCTTAAATTTCTGCAGTACCTCATAAAGATGGCATATACTAATGTTAAGGGCAGTCACTCTCATCTCAACTCTGAAGTTCAACTTTTGTCCATGTTTGGATCAAGGCTGGAATAAGGTCAGAAACTGAGTGGCCCTGGCAGAGCACACACAGTGTCAGCAAGCAAGCTGTTGCAAATCAATTGCTGCTTGATTGCACTGTTGATGATATCTTCTATTACTTTACTGATGATCAAGAGTAGACAGATATGGTACTAATTGCCTGGACTGGCTGTGACCTACTCCTGCTTTGCGTGTATAGGACATACGTGGACAACATTCCACATTTTTGTATAGATGCCAATGTTGTAACTACCGGAACAGCTTGACGAGATTTGCAGCAAATCTTGGAGCATATGTCTTCAAGACTTTCATGAAATATTGTCAGAACTCAGCCTTTGCAAATTCCAGTTTCTGCCATGTGATCACACAGAGTGAAGTCAATTGGCTGAAGACTGGCATATGCAATGCTAGGACCTCTGAAGGTGGCCAAGTGGGATCATCCACTCAGCACTTGGATTTATAAACTGGTGCAGATCTTCAGCCTCATCTTCTGCACTAATATGCTGGCTCCTACACCATTATGTATGGGGACACATTTGGAACCTCCTCTTCCAGTCAAGTGTTTAAAGTCCATCACCATCGATGAGTGAAATGGCAGAACTGTACATCTCAGACCTGAAAATCTCATGGTATGGAGTAAACAGATTAACACAAACAGAAGATTGTTTACTGCCAGCAAGGTAATCTGTTTAAATTGGTCTCTGTCTGATTGGAAGGACGTGACAAATGGAGTCCGACAGGGATCTGTGCTGCAGCCTTCACTTCTTACAATTTACATTAACGACTTGGCCTAGCAGAGCAAATGCATACTTGTTAAATTTGCAGATAAATCCAAGATAGGTAGAAAACTATATTCTGAAGACGGCATAAGGATGTTGCAGATAGATATAGATAGGTTCAGTGAATAGGCAAAAAGCTGGCAGGTACAGTATAATGTAGGAAAATATTAAGTTGTTTGCTTTGGCAGGAAGAATAACAAAGCAGTGCATTATTTAAATGATTATTGACTGCAAAATTCTGAGGAGCAGAGGGATTTAAGTGTTCCAGTGCATGAGTCACAAACATTAGTTTGCAGAAACAACACCTAATCAAGAAAGCTGATGGGATGCTATCCTTCATCTTGAGAGCAATTGAACATAACATTAAGGATGTCAGACTTTAGTGATTCAGGGGCATTGATGAGACATTATGTCAAGAACAGTGTGCATTTAGGTCTCCACTTTCGAAGGAAGGATATCAATAATGGAGGCTGTTCAGAAAGGTTCACTACGTTGATTCCTAGAATGAATGGGCTGTCTTATGAGGGTACGTTGAAGAGGTTGGGCTTGACTCCACTGCAGCTTTGGAGATACAGTGGTGACTTGATTGTTTTGTGCAATGTTCTGAATAGGCTTCATAAGGTGAACTTGAAAAGCATGTTCCCTTTTGGGGCTAGTCTAGGGGATGTAGTTTTAAAATTAGGAGTGACCCTTCCAGTACAGATATTAGAAGAAATATTTTCTCTCCATTGCTCATAAAAATCACTTACCCCTGTATATCATTCGCTGCGTACGCTGTTTGCATCCCAGTAGACTGCGTTGCAGCTTGATACCTCCTTTTTTTTTTTTAGTTAACCCTAACCTGCATAGTCCTGTTTACAAATCATACTTTAGAGATAAACATCAGTTACCTTACTTGTCTCTAAAACAGCTCTCAATTTTGGACACAGCCCCTCAGATATTAGCAAGGAGGATTTTGCAAGATCGACAGGGCTCAGCGTGCTGTAGGCATTTCTGATACGTGAGCCCATGCCAAGTTGTCCATCTGGTTTCATTCCTACTTTGGAGCTGTTTAATCATTACATACAATTAAGTGGTTTGCTAGGCCATTTCAGAGGGCAGTTAACAGTCAACCATATTGCTGTGGGTCTGGAGTCACAAAGGCCAGACCAGTAAAGAACAATAGGTTTCCTTCCCTAAAACAAGGACGAGTGTGTAATAAGTGATGGGTACTAAACGCTGGCCTCGACAGGCAATGTGCAGATCTGAGGAACAAGTAAAGTCATGATCTAAACAAACGTTGAAGGAGCAGCCAATTTCCACTCTTAATTCATAGATTAATGTGGGGGGTAGAACTAGGTATCATCAACAGATATGGGAAATCCGAAAGTGCACATGCAAATGATGTCACCAAGAACCTGCACTTACCACCCAGCTGAACAACAGCCTGGGCTGCTGGTGAACATCAGCAAAATATTCAGTTGTGGAGAAAACGACAAACAATATGGATTAACACCACTACAGTACTATGCCTTAGCAAAGGGTCAGTTTCTTCAGGAGAAGAGCAAAGAATGGGCAGGGAGAAAAAGATGTGGGGTAAAAAAAAAAGCTCAAAAATACATTTCCACCTGAAATTGTCTTGGTGACCCTTCTTATGGGCATCACAAACAAAAACAGAAATTGCTGGAAAAGCTCAGCAGGTCTGGCGGCATGTGTGGAGAGAAATCAGAGTTAAGGTTTCAGGTCCAGCGACCATTCCTCAGAACTGCAGGCCATCTTTTAAGGGCATGACTCATACTCAGATTATGGTTCTGAGTTCTCACAACTCACCCAAACATCCATTTTACACGTGAGCTTGAACTGACAGTAAGTTAGCGTTAATATCCTCCAAAGTTGAAAATGAGATTTCTGTTAGTCAACCAACATAAGTGCAACTTTACAACAGTAGGATAAGATGATAACATTCCAGAACTAGAACATTCAAAAACAAGCTGTTCTCTGAAGTTCACCGTTGTGCTGAGATCACCAAGTTGGCTTAGGTGAGCTCAAGTTATTTACAAACACAGTCTGACTTCTGATGAAAGGTTATTGATTTGGAATGTTTACTTCATGTTTCCAATTCTTATTTGCTACTTGACCTGTTAAGGATTTTCAGTATTATTTTAGATTATAAACAAGTTAGCTTTTGGGAAGATAAAATTACCATTGAATTTGTATTCCAGGTTGCATATTCACTTCTTGATCCGTTCTCAAAATTGTCCAAAAAGGTGCAGAAACCAGCTGCTGTATGTTGTTTAACTTCAGTCCAAAAATACTAGTCATTCTCTTTCTGAAAATGTGTGTCTTTCCACTTCCAGTGCATCTGGCTGAGTAATAAACAATGTTCCCCCATATTCCATATTAATAAATATTGGAATGCAAGTGATTTGGTGCAACACAGTACCTGTAATAATTTTTTTATTTCAGCACACAATGCATCTCCAATGTACTGAAATCCTCCATACCATTGTACCAGAACCAGAGGAAAATAGTTTCAAAGTGATAATATTTTATTGTTCAAACCAGCTGCGTGTAACCATTTTCACACAAGATTTTTTTTCACCTTAAACAAGATTTGGATGAATTAAAAGTGACTATTCACTGGTTAGCATGTGGTCCCTTACCTTCACATATGCAGCTTGTTTCTCAAGGATTAAATCTGCTACTTTCTTTGATACCTTTAAAGAAATACAAACGTCTAGTTTAACAGAGTTCTCATGCCTATAGATATAATAATGATTCAATAATGAGTACACAATCCTATTGCATAACTTAATTGCTTTTAATTTTGATGAAAATATTTACAAAAATGTAAACTTCCATGCTCCAATGCTGTTTCAGTCCACTACACATAAGTATACATTAGAGGATCTAACCATAACGTAGATTGGAAGGTATGGAAATAGAAAATCCAGCCCGAAACCTACTTAATAGATTTTATTAGGTAATTAAATAGAAAGCTATGAAACTGCATAACTTACTTTCTACTCAAGCTGATTGGAGTCACAGCTTTAAATTGAGGTAAATGTAAACAGACGATGGGTTGGTCTATGCACTGAACCATACTATTTACAATAAAATGAAGATAAAGCGAAGATCCAAGCTACATCCTTTTATAACCATCTCTTACTGATATTTCACTCCCAAATAAGTTGCAGACCACTCTAGGATACATGCAAACCACTTTCATAAATACCAGGGATGTTCTAGGTATAAACTCTAACCCAAAACAGCAGGTTGTGCAGGACAAAAACGGAAGTTGCTGGCAAAGCTCTGCAGGTCTGGCAGCATTTGTGGAGAGAAATCAGAGTTAACCTTTTGGCTCAAGTGATCCTTCCTCAGAACGCTGAGGGAGGATTCTGAGGAAGGGTCACTCAACCCAAAACATCAACTCTCCATTTCTCTCCACAAATGCTGACAGACCTATTGAGCCTTTCCAGCAATTTCTGTTTTTGTCTTTCATTTACAGCATCCACAGTTCTTTCAGGTCTTTAGGTCGTGCAGGACGTTTACTAAAATGAGCCCTCACCTTGAAAAGTTGGTTTATTCTAACATTTGAAAAAGCATGTTGCATTAGAAAGATGCTTTCCAGACTTCACCTATGGGTCAGTTTATCCATTTGCGAGATGTGACTCCCATAACCTTTGAACTCGAACTTGCACTTTCACTCGAATTTGTCGTTGATTTGGTGCATGGTGCCAATTCGCTTCAACACAAGGTTCGGGAATATTACAGAATGTTCTAGATAAAAGTAATCATCTTATCCGAAGAAATCTTACAGACAACTCCAGATCATAATTTATAGTCTGGTGAAATGTGGTAGAATAATATCTGGAATTATATCTGAAAAGGATATTTGGAATTAACAATCAACTGATGACCATGAAACCATTGTCAATTTTCAGAAAAACCCATCTGGTTTACTAATGTCCTTTAGGGAAGGACAATCTGCCATCCTCCTTGGTCCGGCCTACACGTGACTCCAGACCCACAGCAATATGGTTTACTCTCAACTGCCCTCTGAAACAGCCTAGCAAGCCATTCATTTATATCAATCGCTGCAAAATCTCAAAGAAATAAAACTTGACGGGCCATCTGGCATCGACTTCGGCACCGGAAAAAAACAGCAGAAACAGCCTTGTCCATCCTACAAATTCCTCCTCACTGAAATCTGGGGGCTAGTGCCAAAATTGGGAGAGATGTCTCACAGACTAGTCATCAACAACCCGATGTAGTCGTATCCTGAGACAGAAGCTTCCAAACCCATGACCCCTTCTATCTAGAAAGGTAAAGGTAGCAGATACATGGGGACAACACCACCAACTCAGAGTTCCGCTCCAAGCCATTCACCAATCTGACTTGGAAATATATCGCTGTTCCTTCACTGGCACTGGATCAACCCCCAGCAGGTGGACTGCAGTGGTTCAAGAAGGCAGCTCACTCCTACTTTCCCAAGGGCAACTAGGAACAGGCAGTAAAAGCTTCTCACACCCATTAATGAGTTTAAAAAAAAAGTAATTGGTGTGGTGAGAATATAGATCATAAAGTTGACGTTTGTGTGGGGTTCTTCCATCAGAACTTGGATGAAGCAGTATGCTATCTGCTCCCCAGTTCTCACTTCGCCGACTTTTCATTTGTGGGATTCTCCCATATTCTTTGACTCTTCACCACACCCCAAATAATTATTTGCAGATTCTTTTGTAATTGTGATGTCTTTGCATCTCCTGGCTAATCTTTCTTCCAATGCATTACTTCTCCCGGCATTTCTCTTTATTTTATCCGATCTTACAGAGATAAGTTGTTTAGTTCCACAGTTCTGTTTAACATGTCAAAGCCCACTGGGGTAGCAAGCTTGATATCAAGCCTCGTTATTCCTGGGGTCTTCACAAAACTTAAGGATTTTTAAAAGTTTGCAGAATTTCCCAATTTACCTGTTTTTTTCGACAAGATTTCCATACTTAAGAAGGGTTACTATTAATTACCAGTAATTAAGTTCTAGCTATAGGTCAACAACTATGAATCACTGACTTATCATTACTAATTAAAACTCTAATCCCTTTATACACTTGCCCTTACACACACACACTTTCGCGCGCGCGAAAAAGAAAAATAGGTGTTATGAACAGGGAGAAATACTGGGAAGGCAGTTCAAGAATTCCTGTTCACAGTGGGTACTGAGATGATTCTTATGTTTCTCGTGCTGGTCAGAATGCAGCTTCTCGGCTTTCCTTCTCCAGTTTCCACTGGTTTGCAGGAAACATGGGACCAATTCATATTTATTAAAGTCCAGAACTTACCAATTAAAAGTCACAGTTTACAGTAACTGGTTTTTGTTAGGCTTCAGGTAGCTTTTACTGTGCAGAAGAGACAGAGTGAGCACTCCTGAGCTGGTGGTTGTCCCAAAGCTTCTTACCATTCTGTGCCCAGCCTATTCAGCTACATGAGAACGAGTCACAGTTGTTGTTGGCCAAAGAGCCTTTGTCATCAATAACTAGTCATTAGCCCATAGACACAACCTTTTAGTTCTAGCTCGTCTACAAACTACACTTCAATTACACCCTGGTTAAACAAGCAACTGTGTAAACAATGCTTGCAATGAGTATTTGGTTATTTGTTTTCAAAACCGGCAGCAATCTTCAGCTTTTAAACAGTTCTTTTCTCACTTCAGTCCAAAGGACAAGAAAAATAAAAAGATATATTCTTTACAAAATTTACATCTTTTTAAAAAGGCATCAAACCTGTTTTTTTTTCCCTTCAGAGATGCTGAGCAACATGCTATGTGTATCTATCATTTTGAATTTTTTCAACACACATCCACGTTGGTGAAATATTGTCTGAGTAGCAATATTCCACAGAACATAACTTCCAAATTTGAAGTAAAAAAAAATCTAAGTTTGCAAGAGTCTTCTAGTGGTCAGTGAACAACTTTTGTTTATCTACCAAATTCTTAAATTGCTCAAGTAAATTACTTAAAAATTTAGGTTAAAACAAGGCGGTTATCAACAAACCAGTTTCAATGGAGAGAGAAATAGAGTTAACATTTCAAGTCTGGTACAATTCTTCTTTTGAACTAAAGAGTTATATCAGACTTTAAATGTTGTTATCTCCATTCGTCTCTTCACAGATGCTGTCAGACCTGCTGAGTTTCTCTAACATTCACAGCATTCCTTGCAGATTTCCTGCATCTCCAGAATTTTGCCACTGTACTTTTATTTTCTATACTTGTCTTCCAAAGTCTAAGCACAAATTCTCATCAGCAAAGAAATTCAAATCAGGAAGTAATAAAGGCCTCTCTGGCTTGACAGCGTGTGTCACATGAAAATTAGACATGCTGCCAAGGAATGCTAAGCACTAGATTGGTTCAGTTGGGTTAACTGTAGCCAAACAAGAATATATTTAAACCATAACCACAGTACTTCCAGACTTTCATTTTAGTAGAATACAGCACCAGAGGGAAGGCATGTCACAAATCAAGGTGTCGCTTAGATCAAGTGTTTTAGCAACTCATCTTAATTTCTACTACTAATTAATAACAAAGTACTTACAGCAGCTTGCTGTTGTTTCAGTTTATCTCTGTATTCTTCTAGGTCTTGTAGATTGAGAACAGAGGGCAGTTTCTGCAGACCAGCAAGGAATAAACAAAATCAATTGCTCACCAAAGTAAATACATGAATTAACATCCATTCTGACCTTTAGCAAAATAAAGCACATCAAAATCATCAATACACACTTGCCAAAGCAAGCTTCCAGTGCTGCAAATTATCAGAAGAGAATGATTTCTCAGCAGAATTAATTTCAAGGAGATTTAGTATAATATTCACAGCATTATTTTCTTCATTGTTGTTATTCTGTTTGTAACATTGAACAACATTCTGGAAGACTTTGAAAATATCTGAAATATCAGTGAACAGAAAGAAACAAGGGGTGCAGTTTATTTGAAGTTGAACTAAAAGTTGATAGCATGGTTAGTAAGGTATGTGGCATCCTAGGTTTTGTTAACGATGATGAGGAGTGCAGGAAAAGGGAGGTTATATTGAAGCTGCACAGAACACTGGTTCAGCCAGAGTTCTGGGTGCTGCATTTAGGAAAGGATGTACGTACTTTGGAGGAGGATCATCGAAGATTTACAGGAGTGGTTCTAGGTCTGAGAAACTTATATCATCGTGATCAATTGGAAACTTTTTCTAGGTTGGGGGGTTGGCTGATAATGGGAAGCTATATAGAACATAGAACAATACAGCGCAGAACAGGCCCTTCGGCCCTTGATGTTGCGCCGACCTGTGAACTAATCTAAGCCCATCCCCCTACACTAACCCATCATCATCCATATGCTTATCCAAGGACTGTTTAAATGTGGCTGAGTTAACTACATTGGCAGGCAGGGCATTTCACGCCCTTACCACTCTCTGAGTAAAGAACCTGCCTCTGACATCTGTCTTAAATCTATCACCCCTCAATTTGCAGCTATGCCCCCTCATACTAGCCGACGTCATCATCCTAGGAAAAAGACTCTCACTGTCCACCCTATCTAATCCTCTGATCATCTTGTATGTCTCTATTAAATCCCCTCTTAGCCTTCTTCTCTCCAATGAGAACAGACCCAAGTCCCTCAGCCTTTCCTCATAAGACCTTCGCTCCAGACCAGGCAACATCCTGGTAAATCTCCTCTGCACCTTTTCCAATGCTTCCACATCCTTCCTGTAATGGGCCGACCAGGACTGTACGCAATATTCCAAGTGAGGCCGCACTAGCGTGTTGTACAGTTGCAGCATGACATCACGGCTCCGGAACTCAATCCCTCTACCAATGAAACCTAACACACCGTATGCCTTCTTAACAGCACTATCAACCTGGGTGGCAACTTTCA
>JAHRHZ010000013.1:40034761-40063297 GCA_024137785.1 Ginglymostoma cirratum
CCTTGTTATCTCCAGTTTTGTATAGTTCTTTGATAGGACAGGCCTTGCATAGTGCTACAAAATAAGACATTTTGTTGATGCTTTTTGTCATGTACTTATCAGTCCAATTGGCAAGATATACCAAAGTAAAGGGTAAACAACATTGGTTATCCTATGAGAATCTTGTCACTGGTTGGCAAGTAGACTCTGATTGGTAGAAGCATAGCAATGGAGAATGCACCAGTTAATGACGACACATAATGCACCTGTTTCAACATAGCAAAATACATGACAGCCACACTCTGGTTCGTTTCTCAAGGCAATGCCTTGGCTACAGTCAACCTGTCTAAAATTGGATCAAAGCTTGACATTTCATTGTCAGTCATTACCTAACTGGTGCATTCTCCATGGCAACATCACGACCAACCACAATCCTCGTGAACATGCCAGTACTCCCCTCTCGTAACATATTAAGGTCGTTTTCCTTCACATTGATATTTCTCATGAATTGGGAGTGCAAAATGAAAAGCTTCAGCAAAATATACGTCTTTTTTCATTAATACTCAAATCCATTTTTTCTTCTTAGATCTGCTGCCAGGAATGGCGCTGTTGAAATAAAGCTTGTATATCGTGTACATTCTAGGTATATCATTTTTCCAAGCTGGTAAACTGGCTAGCCACCCTATACATGAAATCATACACAATTGAATTTAACAGATGCAAATATTTATATTGAAGAAAATCGTGTGGAAAAATTGGAAGATTAGAAGAGTTTGGACATTTAAACAAGGTTTTGTCAAGGATGAGGTCAAAAGGTTTATGTTAATGTATACTTTAAGTCATTTCTGTTCACAGAAAAATTAGACTTTGCAGAATTCAGCCATCCAAAGCTTTCAAGGAGATAAGAGATAGGGTTTATTGCTTTCACTACTGGAAAGCTTGGCTTTGAAAAGACTAGGCAAACCCAATGCTAATATTTGCCTGGCAACCTTCTCTGGACTTAGAATTCTATTTTTCAAATCCAGGAACCAATAACAAAGACATTCAAGACGTTGCAAGAAAATCTCCTGAAATTTGTTCTCAGTAAAAGCTCTTGGGAACCTGATAGAGTTTCTACATACCAGATTTTCTGACAACCTTGTGAAACCAGTAAATTCGGATAGTGACCATGTTCTCAAACTAATGCAGTTTTATGTAGAACTACAGTTCTGATTGCAGTCAGCAGCTGCCTATAATTGGATTTCATTGCCAGGAAATCCAATGGATAGGAGATGTCATAACTTTATGTCCTTAGGTTCCAGACTCTCAGGCAACCAGGATTTTTTTTTCCCTTGCACTTATTTTAACAATGCATCATCACAAAAGAGACTTGTCTTTTTGTGATGTGAGCATGTGCCTGTGCTCGAGATAATGAGGATTCGGTTAAACTCCAAATCACAGTTTAGATTTTGACCACTGCTGGCCACGTGCTTTAAGAATAAGGTTGGTTTATGATAAACAGATTTTGTGTTTACTAAAGAAGCTTGTTGAATATCATTTTTATTCTGAATAGTAGTAAAAAAAATTGGCCATTTTGGTTTCTAAATCAACACATTTGTATACACATGGCACGACTTGCGGAACAGTGGGATTTATCCAATCCTCCCATCACAGTCATAACACTTGAACTGACTGGTTTTGGTGTCTGCTGATAAAAATGCTAATTTACGTGGAACTCATGTAAGTTTCCTCAATGTGGTCACATGACCACAGCCATTTCAGGTCCATGTTTCTTCCTGTCTAACATGTATTTTAGTCCATGAAAAGTCTCGGACATGACAATCAGATGATGGAAGCTAAAATTCCATAATCCGCATTTTCTACAAATTAAATTAAGTGCACTGCCTGAAAGTGTAATGGCAGTCGGTTCAATTGTGGTTTTCAAAAGTGAGTTAGAATGGTATTCGAAATGGAACATTGTGCAGGTTATGGAGAGAAGGCAGGATAGTGGCGTTATTGAAAAGCTCATTTGGAGAGCTGCTACAGACATAATATTATGCAGCTGCATGGTAATAATTTGGTGATTCAAAAGCATTTGAAGTATTCTCAACTCACTCATCACGTTCTTAGTCAGACCACGCAACAGAAATACAGAAAATCTAATGAGATTTTGCACTGACAGCAACCAGTGCAACTATCAATCTAGTCCGCACAAAAATAAATATATTGGTTAAAAAATGAACTTAAATTAGCCAACGTTAATAGCACAGTGGCAACCCATCAAAGACAAATGATTACAATCTAGAAGTGAATCTCAACTGCCAAGTGCTCTTAAATGATTGGGGTTAATTTTCAATCTTAACTTCAATGAGGAGTAATAAGACAGGGTATAAAATGAGCACTGTACTCAGTCCCATTAATTGCCAGGTAGGTGGGCTTGGTTATAATTGGCCACCTTATGTCACCTTCAGACAATTCAAAAGCTACTTGTGCATTTTCAACATTTTTCAAAAATCAAAACAGAAAGGAAACATGTTACAGTTACCTCCAGCTCATAGTTCACAACATCAAATGAGTCATTGTTGAAATAAATTTCTTCAATGCTGTTAATTATTTCTTGCTCCGCTTGAGGGTCACTGGGAATTTCCCTTAATTCTCTTAGTTCTTCCTGAATTAAAGAAAGTAAGAACACATCGTACAAGGTGATACAAGTATAGCACAAATTCAAGTAATTCCAATAATCCAATAATTCAAGAATTACTTGAATTTAAAACTTAGCAATAAGATTAAATTCTGCTGCTTGTAAAGATGAAAATAATTAATTGAGTATTTTTTTGCTAATTAAATTTGAATTTCACTCTAATAGCGATTTAGGAATGTTCTCACAATAGAATTTGTAGGAATGGTTTCTATGCCGCTCTAATCAACTTTCATAGAAATAAAACAGCAGGTATTTCTCTGTTGGACAAACATTAACATACAAATAGTGAAGACAGTTAAACAGCATTAATTCAACCATAAAACTATTATCATTACGCCAACAGTGATTTATACAAATAGTCACGTATACCTTTCTTGTAGTTGCAAAGTCTTTGACTTAATTGAATTCAAAATTTCTTACGCACGTTTCCAGTTCCACAGTCAAGTATTAATTCTAAAAACTATTACTGTTCAAGCGTAAGAATTAAATATTTGACTAATGAGATAATGATAGTGATCCATTCATTCAACGATACAATTGTTTCTCAAAAACAAAATAATGAGATAATGATACAACTATTTTGTCAAGTAAAGTGCAATCTTTTTAAACCATTAGCAGTATTCAAAGTGAGACCGAAACTCCAAGGTATCAAGCACCCCCTCACAGCATTCTCTTGGCAAACATCCAAGCCATTGAAAAACAATGTGGACAACGTTAAAGTTAGACTCACCTTCCAAACAGAATTGAGGGACTGCTGTTTCACAGAGACATGGCTCACCCCTGCCACACTTGACTGTGCGTTACAACCAGAAGGTTTCTCAATTCACCAAATGGTGGCAAGGCAAGGGGTGGTGGGATCTCCCTCATCATCAAAACCTCCCATTGCTCAGACTTGGTGACCTTGGTGAGTCGCTGCTCCCCAGACCTGGAATATTTAACAGTGAAATGCCGTCCATACTACCTGCCGCACGAGTTCTCCTCCGCTATCATGACAGCGATCCATATCCCACCCCATGCGGAAGTGAAGTGTGCACTTGATGAAGTGTTCAACACTACAAACAGTCTTGAGACTGAACATGCCAAAGCCTTGATCATCATAGCCGGTGACTTCAACTTAAGAATGTGCTACCAAAATACCACCAACACATCTCCTGTCCCAATAGAGATCCGAGTATCTTTGACCATCGCCACACAAAAATCAAAAATGCCTACTACTCCATTCCCAGTCTGCATTTTGGAAAAGCAAACCACAACACTGCACTCCTCCTCCCAGTTTAAGCGGTAACTGAAGTGTGAGGCGTCAGTACAGAAACAAATACAGTGTTGGTCTGAGGAAACAGAAGGGCTTCTACAGGACTGTGTAGGGTCTATGGACCGGTCTGTATTCAAGAACTCAGCAGCCGACCTAAATGAGCATGCCACTACCATCACAGACTTCATTACTAAGTGTGCAGATGACTGCGTACTAAACAAGTTAATCCAAACGTTCCCGACTGGAAACCATGGATGAACCGGAAGATCCACTCCATACTGAGGTTCAAATCTGAAGCATTCAAGTCAGACCCATACAGGAAATCCAGGTACGACCTTCAAGGCCAGCAGGGACGCCATGGGGCAATACCAAACTAAGCTCGACAGCAGACAAACCACAAACATCGTCTGTGGCAAGGATTACACGAAAGGCAAAGTCAAACAGAATCAAGGGCAACAGTACATTTCTACCTGATGAGTTCAATGCATTCTACACTCACTTTGAGCAGATGGGCAGTAAAACGATGTCACCTATCCTAACAGCCTCGAATGCACCTGTACCCCTGGTCACCGGCACGGACATTGGATCAGCCTTCTCAAGAGTGAACCCATAGAAAGCAACTAGCCCAGATAGAGTCTCCAGCTGTGCACTCAGATCCCGCGTGGACCAACTGGCAGGAGTATTCGCAGATTACAATACTTACTACGACCTGAAGTCCCCGCCTGCTTCAAGAAGATGACCATCATCCCAGTGCCAAGGAAAAATCATGCAGTGTGCCTCAATCACTTCCACCCAGGGGCTTTGGCCTCAATAATTTTGAAGTGCTTTGAGACGTTAGTCATGGATCACATCAACTCCTGCCTACCAAACTGCCTTGATCCTTTGCAATTCGCCCACCGGCGTAACATGTCCACAGCGGACACCATCTGCCGAGGTCTATGCTCATCCCTGGAACATCTCGACAACAGGGATACTTACGTCAGGCTCCTAACTATGGACTACACCTCTACCTTCAACACCATAATTCAAAACAAACTTATCTCCAAACTCCAGGACCCAGATCTCCTCTACCCACTCTGCAACTAGATTCTTGATATCCTGACCAACAGACCATATTCAGTAAGCGATAATCCTCCTCCACGCTTATTCTCAACACTGGTGCCCCACATGGCTGCGTTCTGAACCCCCTACAATACTCCTTTTACACACACAAACGTGGGGCCAAATTCCGCACCAACCAAATTTATAACTTTGCTGACAACACCACCATTGTAGGTCGGATCTCAAACAATGACAAGATGGGGTACAGAAAGGAAAGAGTAGCATGGGGTTAAGACAACAATCTCTCCATCAATGTCAGCAAAACGAAGGAGGTGGTCATTGACTTTAGGAAGTGGAGTGGAGGGCACGCACCTGTCTGCATCAATGGTGCGGAGGTCCATATTCCTGGGAATGTCGATCACCAACAATATGACCTGGTCCACCCACTTTGACACTATAGTCAAGAAAGCACAACAACACATTTACTTCCTCAGCAGACTAAGGAAATTCAGCCTGTCCATAAAGACTCTTACCAATTTTTATGGATGCACCACAGAAAGCATCCTATCTGGATGCATCACAGCTTGGTATGGCAACTGCTCTGCCAAGACCACAAGAAACTATAGAGTTGTGAACACAGCCCAGTCCATCATACAAACCAGCTTCTCATCCATTGACTTCATCTATACTTTCCAATGCATCAGGAAAGCAACCAACATATTCAAAGACCCCCTCCCACTGCAGTTACGTTGTCTTCCACCCTCTCCCGTCAGGCAGAAGATATAAAAGTCTAAATACACGTACAAACAGATTCAAGAACAGTCTTTTCCTGGTTGTTATCAGAGTTTTGAATGGGCCTCTTTAATGTTCAGGTCTATCTCTCTGCATTTTTTCGGCAGCTGTAACGTTGTATCCTGCGCATTGTTCTCTTACCCTGATGCACTGTATAGTACAATCTGCTTGTCAAGCACATAAGCCAACACTTATCACTGCACCTCAGTACACATGACAGTAATAAGTCAAATCAAATATGGACAAAACAAATTAGAGAATAGAGCCATCCAACATCTATACACCATTTCTCTCTGGAGTCACTTGTGAGCTGCAAATCCAATTGCAAAGATGACTTTTTTTTAAACCCCACAAGCTGAAATCTTCAGAGATAGGAGCAGCAGACCGGACAGCCTCTTCAGCCTGCTCTGCTATCAAAAATGAACTGGCTGATCATCAACTTCATTGTGGAAAAGTGACATCAACAAACTTAAGATATATTTCACACTCATTACTTTGATGAAGAAATAGTGAACAATATTGACTGCCAATAGCTTGTCAATATAGATTGTCAAGACCCTTGTATTGCACTACGAGATACAGTCTGCAAACATGGAAGTGCATCATTTATTCAGACTTTCCTTTTCCTTCCATTGGTTATTACACCACTCATGCTAATATCCCCATCTTCTGGAATCCTTACATTAAATATTAACCCGCAGTGGCATCCTTATCAAATATCTTTTGGAAATCCAATTATATTACATTGATTGGTCTTCCTTCAGGCACTCTGAGCCGCATATTCAAAAATCCCTCGTAAGTTTTTTTAAGATTATTTCCCTTGGATAAAACCTTGCAATTGTCTGATCAAACTTCGATTTTCTAAATGCAACATTAAGAATTTCTTAACAACAGCATTCAGCACCTTCCTGATGACTGATGACAGCCTACCTGGCAACTGTTGAGCTTTTATTTTCTCTCCCTCCTTTCTTGAATACCAGTGTTACATTTGTTTTTGTTTAATTCTCTAGTTCTGTTCCAAAATTCCCTAGATACTGGAAAATCATAACCAGCACATCTATCATCGCTGAAGTATTGCTTGCCCAAGCCTAGAATGAAGACCATCAAATCCTAGGAATTTGTCATAATTCAAACCTATAAACGTTTCCAATACCTGTTCTCTGAGAATAACCTCAAATTCCTATTCTTCGTAGCCCTTTAGTTAACACTTATTTCTAGTATGGAATTTGCACCTGCTATTGTGAAGTTAGAGACAAAATAATTGTTCAATGTCTCAGTGTTGATTTCTTATGTCTCTGCTCCTGAGAGAACCAATGTTTCCTTCAACAATTCTCATTTTTATACTCTTGTAAAAGGTCTTATAATCTGTGGTTATATTCCTGGCAAATTACTCTCATATTCTAAATTATACATTTTCAAACAGTTTTTTTAGTAGTTTTTCTCCTAGTTTCTAAAACACTTTCAATCTTCAGGGTTCCCGGTGTTCTTTCCAACAGACACTTCTTCTAATAGTTAATGTTTAACTTCCTTAGCAATCTCAAGATGGATCCTGCTCAGCTTTGGTTTTTTAGTAGAATGCATTTTTGTTGACCATTTTTAAATGGATTCTTTCAATGTGTTTGCTGCTTATTTTGTCATACTTGTAAGCCAACTACTTCCTAGTAGGTCTTCTTTCTGCGGTAGTACTAATTAGCCTGCCTTATTGCATATGCTTACATCTAAAATAGCATTTTTCTTTGTCAGCTGCACAATTTATTGTTTCAAGAAACAGTCACAAAACCATTTTACAACTTATTTTGCACACTAATTTTGACACTTTGATTACTCCAGGCTCCAAAGATGAAAGTCACCCACAATTACTACAAGGCGTTTGTTTATTTATTTAATGCTCAATTTCCAGTCCAACAATACAATTACCACAAGGGGGCCCACAAACAACTCCTACCAGCCCATTCCAACCCTTGTTATTCCACACATACTGATTCTACTTTCTCAGTTTCTGAGCCAAAATTCTTACTTGTTACTGTCTTTATGTCATCATTTCTTTCAGAGCTACTTTTCTATCTCATTTCCAATGCGGTTCACTTTGGTAACTTGGACCATCCAGTAGCTCTGTCTCTATAATTGTGATTATCTTTAAACCACGTGCTGCTTTTTGTGCTACTACATCATCCACATGCTCTTTGTTCAGATCTAGTCTTCAGTTTTATTCATTCATTTTCTTGGGCCTTATTCACTGATGCAATATTACCGCTAACTTCTCTGTACCTTCCTGAGCAACTCTGCTCACCTTTGCCCAAATTCTGCACTCGACTTCTCTCCTTAAAATTTCTAAATTTCTCTTCAATGGGACAACACTACGACCCACTACTTCTGGCCACTGGCCCCAACACTGGCTGAAAATGCAGCTCTCCGAACTACCAGTTGAAATCTCTGAAGAGCGACGAACGAAAAGTTACTAGGTTCAATCTCCATTTCTTCATACAGTCATATCATTGTAGAAATCACTGATGAGCAACAAATATAGTATTACCTTTTTCTGAAGGGTCTCGACCCGAAACGTCAACTTTCCTGCTCCTCTGATGCTGCTTGGCCTGCTGTTTTCATCCAGCTCTACATCTTGTTATCCTAGTGTTACCTAGACCTCTTTTTGTAGGATTAGCATCCAGACATCACAGATAAGTGTACTTCACAGGCCTTAACATCACACAAAGTACTGCATACTGAATGTCATCTATCTGCAGTTCTGAATTTACAGCAATGCAGTTACACTTTACGCGGTAGTACCAAACTACTGCAAAGAAGTGCTAAATCCTTACACTTTACAATTCTCTTGGTCAGAATCACACCGTGACAAGACATTCTAAGCAACAAGCAGTTGATTCTTTGGATGAATCAAAGCAAAGCAAGCGCTGGACAAGTTACTGTCTCTTAGCTGTCTTCAAGCTTTTTATAAAGGCTGTTTCTGGCCTACATTGCTAAAGAACAAATAGATTAATCGTTCTCCATCTCACCTGCTTTCATGGTGTGAACAGGGAAAGAAAGGAGTATAGAGAAGTGATTGTCAAAGAAGGGAAATGTATTTATTCTTTTTCAAAATACCTGTGCCATTAAGTAACTCCATGAGCATTTAAAAACGTATGCCTTTCTAAATGGCAGCTAGCAGGATGGTATTGAAATACAAGTCTGAGCTGTCTTATCATTATGAAAACCCGAAGAAACTACAGATCCTTAAATCGGGAACAAGACAGAAGTTGCTGGCAGCATCTGTGAAGAAAAAAAATCAGAGTTAACCTTTCCGGTCCAGTGACCCTTCCTCAGAACTGTCTTATCATTGCCCGTTACAAAATACTGAATGCTTGCATGTAGATCTAAGTGTGTTTCATCTGCTTCAATTTGGAAGCAGAAAAGAGGACAAAGATATTGCGACAGATTCACTGAGATGCTTCTCAATTACCAAGACAGCTGTAAACTTTTTTTTTGTTTTATTGTCAACACAGAGCAGTTAAACATTTGGAACACTGGTTTAAAACACATTTTGAAGAAAACTTTTTTTTCTCCAAAGTTCTTTTTGGAAAGTGGTCAGAAGATCCCAAGATTTGACTTTTGAATTGGAGAGAGGTTGGAAGTGGTTCGTCAAGCGTTCACTCTATTCTCAGCAGACAGCTCAAGTTTCCAACTCTACAATATACCTGACTCCACCCGACTTCGCAACATGTCTGTTGCTGAAGTCACTAATATCTTTAACTCCAGACTCTACTGTTCATGCGTTTGCTTGGTCAGCTGCCCCTCATGCCTTGCCATTTATTTTGGCTCATCCAAATGCCTCATCAGTCCCGTTCCTCCCATATTTGTTGCGCCAGACTAGTTCTTAATCTTGCACAGATTTGATTTTAAATAGAAATAGTAGGAACTGTCGATGCTGGAGTCTGAGATAACAAGGTGTGTTGTAAATAGTTATCTTAGTTTTCATTTCGCTCCAAAGCATACCTGTCCCTTTCTACAACTTTCTCCAATCTCAAACCATCTGAGATATTTCTGGCTGGCCTTTTTCACATGCCTACTTTTAAATACTCTACAACTGCCAGTCAAATCTTTAGCTGCCTAGATCCTAAGCTCTAGAGTTCCTCCTTTGTCTCTTTTCCTCTCGACTCCTTTACAACGTTGCTTAAAAATCTCATTAATCAGGGTGCAGTCACCGGTCATAACAGCTCCTCATCTGACTCAGTGTAAATTTTTGCTTTCATGGTGCTCCTATGAAGCACTTTGGGGTGTTTCTCTTTATCTGGTGCTATATAATGCAACTTAATTGTTTTTCTATCTGGTGAAGTGTATGAATGGACGTTCCAACTGAGAAATCACTGACTAAATTCTGACAGCAAAATATTACTGATTCCTACACCAAGTGCCCCAATCTATGACAATAACGTCAATGATAACCCAGCATATTAGCAATCAACCAAACACACATTTATGGAAATTCCTGCATTTCAAGAAGTCTTTTTTTCCCCTGATATCCAAGATCCAATTACCTCATCTCCCCCGAAACCACAGCATCTGTGTATGGGAACCAGAAGCGTGTTACCAAAAAGCAGTTGAAAAAAAAAACACTGTCCAATGAAAAAAAGACAGCTTTTCAGAGTGGCAAGAAAATTTATTTTGAAATCATATACAAATTTCTCCCAATCTAGCCTCCACTTAACAGAATACTGAAATAATTATTGTCAACACCGAGCTAAGCATCAACGTACTAAATGCCATTGTGGCATTGCAGTCAACCAATTTGTTCAGCAACGTACAGTTTAAAATCAACAGACCAGAATCTATATTGAAATTATTGAAGTTGGAAGCTGATCAAGCTTCGATTGTTGATATTACACTGCCATCTACAGAGTCGAAGCAACATTAGCACAATGAAAAGCGTACAGCAGTACAAACGCTTCCAAGCTCTTGCAGTGACCACAACACGAACTAAACAATCCCAAGCAGAAAAATGGCCAACGGTGCCAAAAATTATTTGGTAAACAACCCATGTACTTCACTCGGTCACTGAATGACTACTCTAATAGATTTTGTGTACACCTCCAGCCGAAATTAAGAGCAGCATTATTCATCAACTGTTTGCATTAGCAGGACATGACATCATGTTTAGCTTTGGCTTGCCTGGCATAATTTGAGAAAATGTTAGGCCCAGATGGCATATCTCCAATTGCTGTTACATTGAGAAATGAAAGTAAATGGATTAAAGATTCACCCTTTATTAAAATTCATTGCAACCACACAAGGTTTGTAGACTCAAAATTAGCCTCATTACAACAGGTAGGAAGGGATTCAAAGGGTGGTAGCATGCAGGTGAACCACAAGAGGGTCAAGTCATTGATATCAAACATCAGAAAAATTCAACAGCATGAGGGGAACAGTATGTCACACTCAGCTGCAAAAGCAGAATTAAATTTGATCTTCTTCAGCTACCAGAGGTATGAGAGGATTGCATCCAACCAATGTGAACATTAAATAATGGGGGAAATCAAGAACATTATGCAAAGAACAGTACAGCACAGCAACAGGCCCTTTAGCCATCAAGACTGCACTGACACACGATGACTTTTTAAGCTAAAAGACTTGCCTTTACACGGTCCACATCCCTCTACTGCTTGCTTATATATCTGTCAACATGCCTCTATATCCACCTCCACCTCCACCTCCACCTCCGGCAGCACATTCCAGGCACTTACCACTCTCCAGTCTAAAAACTTGTCTCACATGTCCTTTAAAAACTTATTCCCTTTTACTTCGAAGGTGTGTCTCCTAGTAATTGACATTTCCACCCCGAGGAAATAACTCCAACTATCCATTCTATCAATGCCTCTCAATTTTCTAAAATACCATCAGGTCACCTCTCATCCTTCAGCATTCAATTGAAAACAAACCAAGTTCATCCAATCTGTCCTCAGAAACCAGGCAACATCCTGGTAAATCCTTTCTGTACCATCTCCAAAGCCTCCAAATCCTTCTGGTAGTATAGCAACCAGAACCATATATAATATTTCAAACCTTGCTTCCTAAAAGCTCTACCCAGCTGCAACATGAGTTGCCAACTTTTATATTCTATACCCAAAAGATAACAGCAAGTACGCCATGTGCAGTCTTGACTACCTTATCCACTTGTCTTGTTACTTTCAGAGAACCTGTGAATCTGTACGCCTAGATCCCTCTCTATGTTGATGCTACTAAAGGTTCTGCCATTTACTATATACCTCACCCCTAAATTAGGTCTTCCGAAATGCATCGCCTCGCATTTGTCCAGATTAAATTCCATTTGCCAATTCTCCACCGAAGTCTACAGTCTATCTCAATAAATGTAGAGCTGGAAAAGCATAGCAGGTCTGACAGCATCCGAGGGGCAGCAAAGTCAACTTTTCAGGTCAAAGCCCTTCGTCAGGACTGGGGAAGGAGAGGTGAGCCCAGAAACAAATAGAGGGAGAGGATGGGTGAGGTGGAGATGGGTGGACGCAGGTAACGGGTTATTGTGGTTGGTCAGTTGGAAGGGTGGAGCAGATAGGTGAGTAGGAAGATGGACAGGTTGAGGGAAGGAAGATTTTTAAACAGATGAGGTCAATGTTCAGACCACTGGGCTGCAAGTTCCCGACGAAAAATATCTGGTGCTGTTTCCTCCAGTTTATGTTTGGCCTCACTCTGACAATGGAGGAGGCCAAGGATGGACATGTCACCAGGGGGTGGCAGGGGGAGTTAAAATGGATGGCAACTGGAAGGTCGAGTTGTTTGGAGCATGCAGAGCGCAGATGCTCAGCAAACCTGTCTCCAAGTTTGCATTTGGTCTCTCCGATATAGAGAGCACATTGGGAGCAACAGATACAGTTGATGGGGTTGGATGAGGTAAGGTGAATCTCTGCCGGATTTGGAAGGATTGTTTGGGGTCTTGGGCAGAGGTGAGATGGGAGGTGTAGGGGCAGATGTAGCATCTCCTGCGGTTCCAAGGAAAGGTAGCGAGTGTGAAAGAGGGATTGGTGGGGGGTGTGAAACTGCCGAAAGAGTCATGAACAGTCCCTGTGGAAAGTGGACAGGGGTGGGGAGGGAAATATCTTATTGGTGGTGGGGTCTGATTGTAGGTGGTGGAAATATCAGAGGATGATGCATTGTATAAAGAGGTGAGGTGGTATGTGAGGACTAAGGGGATTTATCCTCATTTTTGAGAGAGTTTGAAGGAAGTAGTGCAGGAAATGGGGAAGATATGGTTAAGGGCATCCTTAATAACAGAGGAGGGGAAATTACAGTTTCTGAAGTGGGAGGGTATCTGTGAAGTCCTAGAGTAAAACTCCTCATCCTGGGAGCAGATGCAGCAGAGTCAGAGGAATTGAGAGTATGGGACAGAATTTTTGCAGGAGGGTGAATGAGAGGAGGTGTAGTCAAGATAATTGTGGGAGTCAGTGGGTTTGAAATAGATGTCTGTGGTGAGTCGGTCACCAGAGATGGAGACAGAGAGGTCCAGGAAGGGGAGGGAGGTGCCAGAAATGGTCCAGGTGAATTTGAGGGCAGGGTGAAAGGTATTAGCAAAGTTGATGAACTGTTCGAGTTCCTTGCAGGAGCACAAGGCAGCACCGATTCTGTCATCAATAAACAGAGAAAGATGTGGGGGATGGTGCCGGTGTAGTTGTTGAAAAAGGACTGTTCATGAATCGTACAAAGAGGCAGGCATAGCTCAGGCCCATGCGGGTGCCCACCTCTTTGGTTTGTCGGAAGTGGGAGGAATCAAAGGAAAAATTGTTGAGGGTGAGAAGGTCTGCCAAGCAAATGAGTGCGGTAGAGGAGGACTGGGTGGGCCGATGGGAGAGGAAGAGGCAGTGGGCTTTTAGGCCATCCTCATAGGGAATGGAGTTGTATAGGGATTCAAAGTCCATGGTGAAGATGAGGTGTTGGGAGCTGGGGAATTCGAAATGGTAGGAGGTGGGATGGTAGGAGATGGTGTCAGGGAGCTGGCATCTGGCCTCAGCGACATAGAGGTCAGTACGCCATACTACCACCGCATCCCCACCATTGTAAAGCTTGGTGAAGCTTGTAAAGTGTTGAGGGTTCAAAATCTCCCCACCCCTAACCTCATCCCAAGACCAGCCCCTCTCACCCCCGCCTCCTTGACCTGTCCGTCCTTCCTTCCACCTATCCGCTCCTCCCTCCTCACTGACCAACCCCCATCCCAACTCCCGACCTACACTCACCTGTACTGGCTTCATCTCCGCCTCCTTGACCTGTCCGTCTTCTCTCTACCCATCTGCTCCTCTATCCATCTTCGATCGTCGTCTCCCCCTCTATTTTTTTCAGAGCCCCCTTCCCCTCCCCCATTTCTGAAGAAGGGTCCAGACCCGAAACGTCAGCTTTCCTGCTCCTTTGATGTTGCCTGGCCTGCTATGTTCATCCAGCTCTAGACCTTGTTATGTCCTGGGGACTTATCTATGTTAATGCATTTCAAAACACCCAAAACCTCCTTTCTTTACAGTCGACATACCCTAGAATATCAACATATCCATCCCAAGACCCACTATGATCATCATCTTTATGAATACTGATGCAAAGTGTTCTTTGAGGACCCCATCTACTTCCTCCAGCTCCATGCATAAATTTCCTCCTTTGTCCTTGAGTGAATCCACCCACTTGCTTCTTATTTATAAAACGCCTTGGGATTTTTCTTAATTTGTTGCCAAAGACATTTCATCACTTCTTTTAGCCCTCCTAATTCCTTGTTTGAGTTCTTTCCCAATATTTTATTCTTCATGGTCTCCGACAGTCTTTATTTTCCTAAACCTTACGTATGCCTTCTTTTTTTTTTTGACGGAGCTCTCAATTTCTTTTGTCATCTACAGTTCCTAAATCTTACTATCTTATCTTTCATTTTTACAGGAACATGCTGGTCCTGAACTCTAATCAACTGACCTTTAAAAGTTTCACACATGCCAGATGTGGATTTACCATCAAGCAGCTGCCCGAATCTACGTTCCCCAGTTTCTGCCTAATATTATAGAAGTTAACCTTCCCCCAATTTAGTACTTTCATCCCAGGACCCCTTCTGTCCTTATCCATAAGTCACTTCAACTATAGACAGGTCACTTATTCCCAAAATGCTCCTCCACTGAAACTTCAATCACCTGGCTGGGGTCATTTTCCAATACTAGGTCTAGTATGGCCCCTTCCTTATTTGGACTATTTATATAGAGTCTCAACAAAAAACTATCTTGAACACACCTAACAAATTCTCCCCCCATTTAAGCCTCTGGCGTGACTCCCAGTCAATATAGGGGAAGTTAAAGTCACCTACGACATCAATCTTGTTACTTTTACATTTTTCCCTAATCTGTCCACATCTGTTCCTCTCGCATCTGCTGGCTGTTGGAGGCCTATATTATAATCCCGAAGCGATTGCACCCTTTATATTGTGGAATTCTACCCACATGGCCTCATTGGATGAGCCCTCCAAGATGTCCCCCCTCAGTACAGCTGTGATATTTTCCCTTCTCACAAACTCTTTTACATCATGCTCTATTTCACCTGAAACATCTAAATCCCAAAACGTTAAGCTGCAAACCTTGTCCTTCTCTCAACCAAGTTCCTCTAATAGCTACAACATCACAGACACTTGTACTAATCCAGGCTCTAAGTTCATCTGCCTGACCGACTGTCGTCCTCCTCACATTAAAACAAATACACCTCAGACCACTAGTCATAGGTTCATACAGCAAAGAAATAGATCCTTCGGTCCAACCAGTCCATGCCAAACATAATCCCAAACTGAACTAGTCCCACCTGCCTGTTCCAGGTCCATATCCCTCCAAATCTTTCATCTTCGTATATTCATCTAAATGTCTTTTAAACGTTGTAACTGTACCCGCATCCACCATTCCTCAGGAAGTTCATTCCAGACGTGATCCACCGTCTGTGTAAAAAATTTGCCTCATTTTTAAAAAAATCTCTCTCTTCTCACCTTAAAAATGTGCCTCCTAGTCTTGAAATTCCCCACCTTAGGGAAAAGACAACTACCATCAACTCTATCTATACCTCTCATTATTTTATGAACTTTTATCAGGTCATCTTTCAGTCTCCTATGCTCCAGTGAAAAATGTCCCAGCCTATCCGGCCTTTCCTTAAAACTCAAGCCTTCCATACCTAGCAACATCCTGGTAAATCTCTTCTGAACCCTCTCCAGTTTGATAATATCCTTCCTATATCTCGGCGACCAGAATTGGACACCGTATTCCAGAAGAGGCCTCACCAATATCCTGTACAACTTCAACATAACATCCCAACTCCCATTCTCAAACAAGCAACAAAAGCAAGCGTGCCAAATGTCGTCTTAACCATCCTGTCTATATGCGACGCAAACTGTAAAGAACTATGTACCTGTACCACAGCACTACCCAAGACCCTACCATTGATTGTATAAGCCCTACCCTTGTTTGTTGTACCAAAATGCAACACCTCTCATTTATCCAGATTGAACTCCATCTGCCATTTTTCAGCCAATTGACCTATTTGATCAAGGCCCCTTTGTATTACAGTGTGGAAGCAGGCCATTCAGCCCATCAAGTCCACATTGACCCTCCGAAGAGCAGTCCAACCAGACCCAACCCCCTACCCTATCTCTGTAACCCTGCATTTGTAGTCTGAAAAAAAATCTTCTTCACCGTCTATGACAACAAAATTGATGGTATCAGCAAACTTACTAACAGTGCATTCTACATTCTCAACCAAATCATTTATGTAAATGACAAAAGAGGACCCAGAACCGATCCCTGTGGAACACCGCTAGTCACAGGCCTCCAGTCCGAAAAGTAACCCTCCATCATTACTCTTTATCTTCTGTCATTCAGTTACCATCTTGCTCTTAATTATGTATCAAATTGGCAAGCTCTCCCTGCATACCATGTGACCTAACTTCACTAATTAATCGACCATGCAGAACCCTTTCAAAGGTTTTACTAAAATCCAAATAAACACTACTTCATTGAATCCATACAGTGTGGAAACAGGCCCTTCGGCCCAACAAGTCCACACCGTCTCTCCAAAGAACATCCCACCCAGACCCATTCCCCTAATTTCCCATGTCTAACACACATAACCTAAACATCTCTGGACACACTGGGCAATTTAGCATGACCAATCTACCTACCCTGCACATCTTTGGACTGTGGGAGGAAACCAGAGCACCCGGAGGTAACCCACGCAGACATGGGAAGAATGTGCAAACTCCACACAGACAGCCGCCCAAGGCTGGAATCGAACCCCAGTCCCTGGTGCTGTGAGGCAGCAGAGCTAACCACTGAGCCACTGTGCCGCTCCATACTATTGCTCTGCCATGAACAGTTTTGGTAACTTCCTCAAAAAACTCAATCAGGTTTACGAGGCACGATTTTTCCTGGCACAAGACCATGCTGACTATCCCTAATCAATTTTGCCTCTCTGAATGTCCATAAATCCTATCATTTATAATCACCTCCAACAATGTACCTGCAACCAAAGTCAGACTCACATCTACAGTTCCCTGGTTTCTCCCTACAACCTTTCTTAAACAAAGGTACAACGTTAGCCATCCCCCAGTTATCAGGCCCCTCACCCGTAGTTATAGATGAAGCAAATATTTCTGTAAGGGATCTCGTCATTTCCTCTCTTACTTCCCACAACATTCTGGGATACATTAGATCAGGTCCTGGAGATTCACTCACCTTTATATTCTCTAATACCTCTCACTTCTGTAATGTGAATTGTTTTTAAAACATCTGCATCTACTAGACTCCATTTCTTTCTCCTCAGTAAAAACTGACACAAAATATTCATTTAGTATCTCTCCCATCTTCTGGGGTTCAACACAAAGACAGCCTCCTCTCTTTAGTTACACTCTTGCTCTTAGTGTATTTGTAGAACCTCTTTGGATCATTGTTAGCCTGATCTGCCAATGCTCTCATATCACCTCCTTGCCTTCCTGATTTCCTTTAAAAATGCCCCTACGCTCTTTATATTGATTAAGAGATTCAATTGAACCAAGTTGTCTATATCTAAATAAAAGATTCTCTTTTACTCTTGACTAGAACCTCAATATCTTTATTCATCCATCGTTCCTTAATCTTACCAGCCTTATCCTTCACTCTAAAAAGGAACAAAATGCCTCTGAACTCTCATCATCACTCTTGAACACCTTCCACTTGTCAGACATCGTTTTACCTACGAACAGTCTACTCCAATCAACTTCTGAAAGTTCTTGTCTCGTACTATTAAAATTTGCCTTCCTCCAATTAAAAACTTTAACTTTTGCGGCAGGCTTATCCTTTTCCATAATTCTATTCGTTTCAATATGGTTATGATCACTAGGCCCAAAGTATTCCCCTTTTACTTCCGTCACCTGCCCTGCCTTATTGCACAAAAGGAGGTCTAGTTTTGCTCCTCTTCTAAGAGCAACATTCACATATTTAAAGAGAAAATTTTCTTGAGCACATTTGACAAATTCTTCACCATCCAAACCTTTAACAATTTGGTAATCCCAGTCAATGTTTGGAAAATTAATTATTACAACCTTAATATGCTTACATATATTTGAGATCTCCCTACACATTTGTTTCTCAATTTCTCTCTCACTGTCGTGGGGCCTATAGTATAATCCCGTCAAAGTGAGCTTTCCTTTCTGATTCGTAGTTTCTACCCATATATTTTCCACTGGATTATTTTTCAGAAATATCTTCCCTATTTACGACAATAATGTATTCCTCAATCAAAAATGCTACTGCCCCCTCCCCCCTCCTTTTGTGTCTCCTTTTCTATCCTTCCTACAGGATCTAAAACCAGGAACATTGAGCTGCCAGTCTTGTCCATCTCTCAGCCAGGTTTCAGTAATAGCTACGGCATCTCAATCCCATGTTCTTAAAATTGCCCTGAGTTCATCAGCCTTACACGTAAGGCCCCTCGCAATGAAATAAGTGCAATTTCATTTTTCAGAGTAACCACATAGTCTGACTCTCCCTTGCCTTCCTTTTTTAATTGACATGCTCTCCTTACATTCAGAACGTATCCCATCAACCCTTCCACTTAGACGGCGACTTGGAGTTCCTCCACTCACCTTCTCTATCAGTCTAAAGTCTCCCTGAAAAGAATGAGTTTTGTCATATTCAGTAACTTCTCCCTGTGTATTCTCTCCCTCAATCTTACTGACCTTAACCTCTGACGCCTCCTTGGCCTTTTTAATTGTTGACCTTCTGCTCTGTTTCCCACCCCACTGCCACACTAGTTTAAACCCACCTGAGTAGCACTAGCAAACCTTCCTGCCAGGATGCTGGTGCCCCTCCAGTTTCGGTGCAACCATCCTTCTTGTACAAGTCCCACCTGAACAAAAATGTTTTTCTGCTTACCCTCAAATACAGCCAATCGCACTTATATTCTAATTTTAGGCAAGTCTTGGGCACATGAACAGGAAGTATTTTTGAAAAGAAAGAAGAAATGAAGAACAGCAAAAGAAGATTACTTAATTTATATCTAATTGCCAAATAATAAATGGTCCCCATTTACTTTCTACAGAAAACTAGAAATACAAAACTGATTCACTAAAGACAGACTGAATATACTGAATGCAAACACTCATCTCCTAATGCAAAAGTACTCAGCAAAATAATTTAGCCAGAAAATTTATGTACAATTTGATAAAATTAATTTGCGACAATGTGAAATTTATTTTGTAAAATGTGAGGTTCAACTCATCAGCGAACAAAATTACAATTTCAGACATCCTCAACGTCACAAATTATTTACTAATATAACATATTATTCACATATAAACTAGCTTCTCATAATTCCCCGTCACAGACTCTCAAAGGAATTTGGCAGATTACCACAATTTCAATTCTAAACAGGTACTTGGAATATCGACATCATAGTCGCTCAACAATTTGGCAAATAAGAATGAGACATAATTCAATTAATTTACATTTCTCCTATACGTTAAGGACAATGTGTTTTTAATTTCACCCCTCCCACATTTCAATTGGCTATTCACCCTTGGACTCACTGTCAGTGCACATCTGCTTGCTTGAATACAAATTACATTCATTTCTTTGTCAATATGATGAACAAATTGTGCCAAATTCCATCTCTCAAAGTACCAATGCATTTGCATTAAATTACTGAGTGATAAAACATTTTGTATTACAAATCTCTTGGTAAATTTTGGAAGCAACAATTCTTAAAACTTTACAACACATTGGGAACCTCAACTAAACACTCAAAAATGGTTTTTCTACTCCCTTGTTCAATAACATGTGGGTCTTATTGGAGCATAAAACGAAGAGAAAATCTTTGGTGGAGGTGTTTAATATCATGAAATGTTTAGATAGAGCAAATGAAAAGAATTTTTCCCCCAATATCTGAAGGGCCAATAATCACGGTGCACAGATTTAAAGCAGAGATGATGAGTTATTTCAAATAAAAAAATTTCAAAAAAAAAAAAAAAGTTATTTCAAATGGTTCAGATTTGGAACATTGCGCCCGTTAGGTTGTTAGATAAACATTGAACAAGTTTTCAAAAAAGAAATGGATTGATATTTGAAGAAATTAAACGCTTACAAAAATGAGGGATTAGCCAGAAAACAGATTAACTGAATTGTTCTTTAAAAGAAGGAAACAATGGTGTAAACTACAGGAGAACTGGCCAATTTATCTGCTGTACTACTCAGTCATACAAACATACTGCACAGAAACAGACGCTTCGGTCCATCTCGTCCATGCCGACTAGATATCACATATAAATCCAGTTCCATTTGCCCGCATTGGCCAATATACTTCTAAACCCTTCCTACTCATATACCCATCCAGATGTCTTTTATGTGCTGTAATCGCACCAGCCTCTACCACTTCCTCCGGCAGATCATTCCATACACGCATCACCCTCTACGTAAAAAAGTTGCACCTTGGGTCCCTTTTATATCTTTTCACTCTCACCTTAAATCTATGTTTTGGCCACTATATGACTTTATTACTTGTGAACAACTTTATAATATTATAATAAATTCTCTTCATTAGAATTCCCAATGCCATCAATCTTATACACAAAATAATCCTTTTCTGCGGTTGGGGTGCAGAAAAGAAGGAGGAATGTTAACATTTTGCTAGGATTCCTGTGAAATGGTTAATCAACTTCAACAGTTTCCTGTTCCAAAAAGTAAGGCTTCCGTTTGCAGGTGAAATGGTATTGTTAAAAAAGATTTGGCTGCACACGTACAAAATGTAATTAGTCAAGAACCAAATAGATACAAAAAACAGAATATTAGGTAACATTATAAACTTTGACATAGTACCTTGCTAGGTATTCGAAAGTTTTCAACTGGAGATTTAGCCTCTGGCACACTTTCTTGGGGGCTTTTCAGGCCCTGCAAATAAAAGGAAGGACAAGTTTCATATTCGAAGAAATCCATGGCAATTATAAACAGAAGTAGAAATAAACCTATGAACATGCCAATCTTTACTTTGTAATTTCATATATAACTATTAGGACCAGTAAAAGTCAAAACATACCACTTCAAGACTAAGTTTCAAGAGTTTGTTAAGCCAGCAACAGGGTGAAAAGTGTTAGTTGGAGGATAGTTGGTACAGAGGCTCAGCAGAACTGTTGCCAACCATAATCCAACTAATCAGCACCTGTTTTACATGCTATATAAATTTGAGCTTTTTTCCTCAGGTTCGTTTCTTGTGTGTCAGCCTTGAAGAGTTCAGAATGAAGAGCTTCAATTTCATATCTCTTTTTAACAATGTCTCTGTTCTGCTCTATTAAACGTTATTTGTAATCCGAGAACTTAAATCATAATGTAGAAATCATGCAATAATTCTGACTTGTCATTTATGGCTAACTTCCTAAACTATATTTACATTTGCATTTCAGAAACACAACATGAACCCTGGCCTTTAAATGTACTTGCATTCCATGTTTGAAATGATTAGTGTGTTGCCCAATTATTTTGCCATTGCATTGTTTATACTGGATTCAAAAGAGAACTTTGTGAAAAAAAGTGTCCTAACATTTAATTCCTGAAATTTTGAAGGAAGAATCGCTCTAATATTGATCAGAAAAAAGTACCATGCAACTGGGTAGTGCAATGGGTTACATTCTGGTCCTTCATCTCTGGGACACAAGTTAAAATTCAACACAAATTGACAACACAGATGTCTCCTCTACTCATTTCAAATTACATGGGCCTGGAGGACTGTAAAAGACTGCGGCAAAACAATTCAGCATTAGTCGGGACTTTCACGAAATGTCTGTACGTGGAATGGAAACAAACATTCTAATGTACACTCAAGACTATTGATACCAGGACTAAGGAATGCAAGTGGGAGATTTGTCTCTGGCTGTGCTAAATCTAATCTGTGAATGCTTGGTGGTAATACCTTGTGCCCAAATTATAAGACTTTCAATCACTAAAACTAGACTCCGTTGCCAAGTTTAGAATCAAGAGTCTTCCCCTCTTGTTGTGTTTTTATATTTACTCATTATGTCTGTTAAGCATTACAATACAAGACATGACACAGGAGCAGATGGAGGTCATTCGGTCCATCAAGTCTGTTCCATCATTCAATGAGATCATCATTGATCTGATAATCCTTAACTCCACATTTCTGCTTTTCCCTTTAACGCTTGATGCCCTTACTGATTAAAAATCTAGCAATGCAAAGGTGTGCAATAACATCTTTGAACAGAGTGATGAGGGAAAAAAAACTAAAAATCCGTTTATCTCAGTTTTGAATGTATTTAACGAGCCAACCTCAACAGCTCCGGGGTTAGGAATTCCACAGATTCACTACCCAAAAGAAGAAATTCCTCCCTATCTCTGTGCGACTCCTTACTCTGAGACATGAACAACTAAAATCAAGCAAGGTACTTGGTAGTAATCTACTGGTTATTAAATCCCAATTTATTTAGTTACCTTCTTCAAGGATAGCAATCAGTCACCCTGATTTCATTGGTGTGTGATGTCTCCAATCCCACAATATATTGAATTAAGCCAAACATAGTTACAGGAAAAGTATAGTTACAAGAAGTGCTAGCTGGTGATCTTCAACTATCTTCCCAGGGAAATAAATGTAGCCTTACCACCGTTGACTGCACTCGGAAAACATTTTACTGATAACACGTGGATCTACACAGTTCATGACAGTATATCCAGCACAATGTACCAATTCTTCAAATACTTTAATAAACAAATTTGTGTACAAATGATTTATACCACACGCATTCTCAAACACTGGGCACATTTTTCTTGAGGGAACTGTATGCATAGTGTAAACCGAATAGTGAATGCTAGCAAAGGTACATTGAAAAACCCTAAAAATAGAAAATGTAGAGTTATTTAGGGCAAGTTCATTTCAGATTTCAAAAATATTGCACACAAATTCACAGTTCCTAATTGGGGTAAAGATGCATCTTGTACGAGGAAAACACTTAGTCATAGCATCTGCAATGTACTGGGACCTAAAATACATTTATCACTATCACTTCAAATGGCAAGATTTGCATTTGAAACACTTAAATATATATGTACACATAAATCATTGTTTCACATTTTGAAATGCTAGCCAGAGTTTTATTATACAGAAACATTGTGCTCCAAACCATTTCCCCCTTCCCGACCACACACATCTGCACTAAAACAAGGACAGTGGCTCAGTGGTTAGCACTGCTGCCTCACAGCGCCAAGGACCCAGGTTCGATTCCACCCTTGGACAATTATCTGTGTGGAGGTTGCACATTCTCCCCATGTCTGCATGGGTTTCCTCTCACAGTCCAAAAATATACAGGCTAGGTGGATTGGCCATGCTAAATTACCCATAGTGTTCATGGATGTGTAGCTTAGGTAGGTTATGGGGGATGGGTCTGTGTGGGATGCTCCAAGTGTCAGCGTGGACCTGTTAGCCCAAAGGGCCTGTTTCCACACTGTAGGGATTCTATGATTCATTCTATAAAATTGTTTTTTACAAAAGCCATCACCACCCAAGCTACCGATGAAGCCACTCAGCCACCCTGATTTGGAAATACATGACTGTTGTTTCCCATTTGTAGGATCGAAATCCTAGAATTCTCTCCGAAGGGCATTGTGTGTCAACCTCTAGTATGTGGACTGCAGCGGTTCAAAAAGGCAGCTCACCACCACCTTCTCAAGGGCAATTGGGGACGGGAAATAAATGCTGGCCAGCCAGCGAAGCCCAGGTCCCACAAATGAATTAATTTTTTAAAAAGTTCACAAGCTTCTGAGCCACCTGGCCTGGGCTCTTGGACATTGAGGCAGGCTGAGCCCCTTGCCCCAGACACAGATACAGCCTAAGCCTTGCATGGTCAGGAAGGAGAGATCACATCTAGATTGTTTGGAGAATGTGGAGGCAACATGGGAATTTAGTGCAAAGGAGAAGAGGTGCTTTTTGCTTGTTTTTGTTTTCATTCATAGTTTGTAAGGAGATTTTTTTTTAAACTGGATCAAGTGAAGCCCTGGATCAGGGGCCCAACACAAAACAAAGAGTAACACCACAGATAAATTCTGTGATAGCTACTAATTTCACTATCAATTATGGGTTTCTTTCAGATTGACGGAAAATAGGAGAAACATGTACTGGTTCCAAATTAAACATTTCATGCTGGTCATTTAAAAATCAAATGAAGAAGTAAGGAATTAAAACAGAGACGCTGGGCCAGGCAACATGTTGTACATGCATGAGGTGGGAGCTAGTGGACCCCAGTGTGGTTCATAGCGACCACACCTGTAGCAAATGTTGGATAAGAGATGTAGGAACTGCCGATGCTGGAGAATCTGAGATAACAAGGTGTAGAGCTGGGTGAACACAGCAGGCCAAGCAGCATCAGAGGAGCAGGAAAGCTGACGTTTCAGGTCTGGACCCTTCTTCAGCAAATGTTGGTTGCTTTAGGAACTCTGGCTCAGAGGTGATGACGTGGAGTCTGAGCTTTGCACATTGCAATTGTATCTGAGTCCCATAGGGTGGGGGAGGGGAAGCAGCCTGTACCTGCGCCCCAGGGTAGGGGAGGGACCGAGTTACCTGGACATTGTAACAGCCTCCTGAAACACATCCCTTAGACTAACTATCTCAGGGCAGTGGTCAGGGGCAGGACGGTGTAACTCTAAATGTGGCCAAGAGGGATCCATAAGGTAGCGCTGAATGAGCCTCATCCCTTGAGTTTGTCTAACAGGTTTTGAGATCTTGCTCCCTGTCTGGATGAAAATGGGGGCTGTTGGGAGGGTGAGAGGCGGGAGAAAAACAGAAATATATTTGTATAGTCAAGGGAATAGACACTGTTTTCTGTGGTCAGAACTGAGAATCCCAAAGGCTGCATTCCCTGTCTGGTCTCTGGGTTCAGGATACCTCAGCTGCACTGCTGACGAATTTGGTTTTGGACAGGAATATCCAATTGGTTAAGTCCACATAGGTACCAACGATTTAGGTAGAAATAGGAAAGAGGTTCTACTGAAGGAATATGGCGGCTAGGGGTGAAATTCAAAAGCAGAATCCAAAAAGGTAATAACCTCCAGATTACTAACACAGCCACAAGCGAATTGTGATGTGGAGGTGCCAGTGTTGGAGTTGGACTGGGGTGAACAAGGTCGAAAGTCCACGGCTTCAGGTTATAGACCAACAGGTTTATTTGAAATCACAAGCTTTCGAAGCACTGCCCCTTCATCAAATAAAGTACAGACAGGACCCACGCACAGACTTGAAAACCAAAGAGATTAAAGGATCATACAAATGATGTCAGTGGAGTGTCAAAAGGCCGAATAACAGGTCTCTGCAGATGATCAAGAGTGTCAGACAGAGTGAGGAAAGTATCAACAGCTGAATAACAAGTGAAAGGGATGACCTTTAATCTGATCAATTGAAGCAGAGAGATAATTAGAAAAAAAAAATAAAGTGGTACTGGAAGCAAACCAAATGACTGAAATAACGGACTAAAAACAGAAGTTGCTGGACAAGCTCAGCAGGTCTGGCAGAACTGAGGAAGGGTCACTGAACCCGAAACGTTAACTCTGATTTGTTTTCTTCACAGATGTTTCCAGACCTGCTGAGCTTTTCCAGCAACTTCTGCTTTTGTTCCTGATTTCCCGCACCTGCAGTTCTTTTGGATTTTATTTGACTGGAATATCACGCTAGGTAAAAGCAAATTTGCACAGGATCAGCAAGTTTAAAGAGGTAAATGCTCAGCTCAAAGATTGCTGTGAGAGCAATGGGTTCAAATTCTTCAGACATTGGCACCAGTACTAGAGGAGAAGGAAACTGTTCCAATGGAATGGGCTCCACCCGAATCATGCTGGAACCAAAATCCTGGCAAGTCAAATAGCTAGGGCTTCAAACTAAATAGTGGGGAAGTAGGTTCGATTGCATGGAAAATTAGAGAAAAAAATTCAAGGGGTGGGGGAGGGTTCAGCAGATGTTATTAAAGTTTCCAGAACAAGTAATCAGACAGATTATGGACAAGGGTCAAAAATCTAACTTCAAATACTGCAAATAAGGGAACAATTACGAGGAGGGGGGCAGTCAATGCAGGACTGACAGCGCAATACAAAGATGCATGTAGTATACAGAACAAGGTTTTAAAAAAAGTATATATAAATGAAGAGAATACTGAAAGTAAATTTTGGCCTCTTATAAGAGGAAGATGAGGAGGTAATAATGGGAAACTCAAATGGCAGAGGCACTAAACCAATATTTTGTCTCTGTTTTCATAATAGAAAATAGTAATTTCTTCCCTAAAAATCCAGTTACTACAGAGGAACTTGGTGAAATTACTATAACTAGAAGGTACTAAGCAAGCTGATGGGATGAAAGGCAGATAAGTCCCCAGGACCTGATGACCTGCACCCTCGGGGGTGGGAGCAGAGATAGTAGATGCATTAGTTATGATTTTCCAAAACTCTCTGAATTCTGGAAAGGTACCAGTGGATTGAAAAGATGCTAATGTGACACCCTCACTCAAAAAAAAGTAATAGGCAGAATGTGGGAAACTATAGATCAGTTAGTTTGGACTCTGCAGTCGGGAGGTTACTGGAGTTAATCACAAAGGAGGAGACAACCGAACACTTGGTAAAACAATGCTGAATTCACCAGTGCCAGCATGTTTAATGAAGGGCAAGTTGTGCTTAACAAACCTGCTGGAGTTCTTTGTGGATGTAACCAGCAAGATGGATAATGGAAATCTGGTGGATAGGGTATATCCAGACTTCAGAAGGCATTTAACAAGGTGCCACATAAAAGACTGATCCACAAGGTTCAAACCCAGAGGGGTTAAGGGTAGAGTATTGTCTTGGAGAAAGGATTGGCTGACTGATAGAAAGCTGAGGGTTGGGATAAACGGGTCCTTCTCAGGATGGCAAAACTATAAATAGTGGGGTCAACTATTTATAATCCATTTACATGATTTACAAGCAGAGATAGAGTGTAACTTGGCGAAGTTCACAGATGCTATCAAAATAGTTGAGAAAACAGGCAGTGATGAGGTCACAAGGAGTTTACAGATAGATATTGACAGGCTAGGAAAACAGGCCTGAATCTGGCAGATGGAGTTTTATGTGGATAAGTGCAAGGTTGTCCACTTTGGCCAGAAAAACAGAAGGGTATTTTATAATTTAAATGGGAAGCAGATTTAAAGTGCACCACTGCGGAGGGATCTGGGCATCTTTGTGCCTAAATTGCAGAAAGTGGATATGCAGGTGCAGTATATAATAAGAAGGGCAAAAGGAATCGTGGCACTTATGGCAAAAGGGCTGGATTATAAAAGTAAAGTAGTCTTGTTTTATTATATAAGGCATCGGTGAGACCATATCTGGAGTATTGAGTCCAGTTCTAGCATCCTTGAGGAAGATGTCATGGCACTCGAAGCAATTCAGAGGAGGTTCACAAGGTTGATTCGAGCGATGAAAGGGCTGTCATACATGGGGCAGTTGAATAGCTTGGGCTTGGACTCACTGGAATTCAGAATAATAAGGGGGGAATCTAACTGAGGTATATTAAATGCTAAAGGGATTGTTAAAGGTGGAGGTGGATCAAATGTTCTCCCTTGTGGGGCAGCGTCAAATAAACAAGCATAAATAATAGAGTGACAGGGATAGGTTCAAAACTGAGATGAGGAGAAACCATTTCTCTCAAAGGGTTTTGAATCTATAGATCTCACTGTCCCAGAGTGCAGTGGAGGCAGGCTCAATCAACAGCTTCAAGAAAGAAATAGATATGCTTCTCATATAAAGTGGAATAAAGGGCTATGGGGACCAAGCAGGAGACCAGTGTAAGATTAGACACAATTATGAAATATTGCAGAGCGGGCTTGAAAACCCGATTTGCCTATTCCTGCTCCTAGCTCCTAGGCACGAATGCAAATGAGCTTGTCACGCAGTTTGAAATTAGCAGGTACAATGTTGTGGGTATCATAAAGACGTGGCAGTAAAGGGTTCCGGGCTGGGAACCAAATGTCTAAGGGTACACATCTTATTGAAAGAACCGGCAAATGGGCAGAAGGGGTAGGATTGTGAAACACCTTCCCCGCCCTGGATCACAGATACAGATGCAAAACACCAAACCACTGCCCCAGGGGCGCAGGGACAGGCAGAGCGCCCCCACTGCCCCGGGGCACAGGGACAGGCAGAGCGCCCCCACTGCCCCACGGGCGCAGGGACAGGCAGAGTGCCCCCACTGCCCCGGGACACAGAGGCAGGCAGAGTACCCCCACTGCCCCGGGACACAGAGGCAGGCAGAGTACCCC
>JAHRHZ010000013.1:40066831-40113530 GCA_024137785.1 Ginglymostoma cirratum
GGGTCTAGACCCAAAACGTCAGCTTTCCTGCTTCTCTGATGCTGCTTGGCCTGCTGTGTTCATCCAGCTCTACACCTCGTTATCTCTTATGCCTTATGGGACCGTTTGGTTTGTGACCTCCAATATAAAGCCATCAACGGAAGCTACTAACAAAGAGAGACCTGGATTTCAAGGTAGCTTTCAAAATTGCTTCCGCGATGGAGTTCGCTGCCAATGCAACAAACCAATTAGCTCACAATGTCCAGGTGTTTTAAGTAGTGGAAAGTCAGCAGAGGGTAGTACCAACTGTAGAATGTCACCGATGTGGCAAGAGTGACCACAAGTAGTCAACTTGTTGGACTCAAGAAGCCCAGTGCTGCAGGTGTAAGTGCGTGGATTATATTGCCTGAAATTGCCAGGTACAACCCATACAAAAGAAGGGGTGCCAGAAAGAAACAACCCTGAGGAAAAGGCATAAGGTGCACTCAGCCAGATTGGGAGTAGACAGAAGTCAGCCAGGCCTGCGGAAGAAGCAGAAGGCCCAGTGTCAGTAGAGTTTAGTTAAACATACTGTCAGTACAGGGTGAAACTGATCGTTTCTGGGTTCTTCCCAAAGTAGAAGAAGACAGAGAAGACAGTAAAGATGGAAGTGAATACTGATGCAGCAGTGTCTCTGATTCCTAAATCAGTCTATAGAGAGAATTTAAAGGCACTACCACTGAAGCCTGCCAAGATTACACTACAGGCACACATGAAACAGTTGGCACCACTGAAGGGCTATGTATTGATCAAAGTACAGTTAAGGGACTACTGTGCAGAATTACCATTTTAAATAGTAAAAGGCAAATATTCTGCATTATTCGGACGGTCCTGAGTACAAAAATTAAGGTTGAACTGCAGTGTGGTTAATAGACTGGCAGACTTAGACATGAGTTTGCACTCCTGGCCAAGTGCAAAGATGTCTTCATAGAAACTCTAGGGGAAGTGAAAGGAGTCAAAACTAAATTACAGCTGAAGCCAGAGGCTGATCCTAGGAGTCTGAAGGCACATCTGGTATTATACACCATTCAGTCTGAAGTGGAGGCGGAACTGGGTTGGATGGTGAGTCTGGGAGGGTTTCAATGAGTAACCACCAGTGAATGGGCCATTCCCATTGTGCCAGTCTTCAAAACAGATGACACAGTGAGGATTTGTGGTGACTGTAAGGTCACGGTCAACCCAGTCCTGAGGGTGGATCAATACCCACTTCCACTCATAGAAGATCTATTCAGTAGACTGGCAGCAGGAGAGAAATATTCAAATATGGATCTGTTGCAGGCAAACATATAGATGGGGCCATGAAGAGTCTCAGCCACCGCTGAAGAGAGTGACACACACGGGACTGTTCCGCTACAAACAGCGTCCTTTCAGCATCATGTCAGCGCCGGCTCTGTTCCAGAGGGCCAAGGATCATATACTAAATGGATCGCCAGGACACTAATGTTATCTGGACAATATTTTGATTACTGGATCCATAGAATGTGGTGCAAGAGTTGGAGGAGTACCTGGAAAATCATGGTGTCAGTCATGTGACATTGGTTCTGTATCACCTGGTGACAATTGGCCAGGCGGAGAGAGTTGTTCAAACCTTGGGGCGGGCCTTAAAGGTCTCACAAGGGGAGGGTGAGGGTTCACTAGGACGGCAAATCAACAAGTTCCTCAGCAAGTACAGGAACACGCCACACATGACAAAATAGTGCTTGCTGGCGTCTCTACTGTTCAACCGCTAGCTGAGAACCATGTTTGACTTACTGCAGCCAGAAGAGAACAAAGAAATGTTAGAGCAAAATCAAGAAGGACAGATGGTCAGAGGGCAGCATCCATAATTGACATGAGCCTGTTGCCACTTTCATGTCAGTTTATCAGCACTTCTTTATTTTCCATTTTCCTTCATTTTACTTACCCTAATGCATCTGTGCATTTACTTTGTGCCCTTTTTGGTGGCTTGTTCCACATTCTAACTATCGTTTGGACAAAGAAGCTTCTACTGAATTCCCCGTTGGAGATGTGCTACAGACAGACAGAAACCCATTTATGTGCAAGAGGTGACAAATCCTAGAGGCAAAACCTGGACCACGTTCAGACTTAGGCTAATATTGGTTAGGAGCAGGAATAACAGACATTTTTCAGTTCTCACAGGATAGAGAGAGAAAAACACACACACACGCGCACACACACACGCACACAATCTAACCATCACCCCTTGATAATCAATCGCATAACCATGACTGAATCCCACACCATCAACAACCTGGAGACTACAACTGGTCAAACACTGAAATAGTGTTTTAAACATAAGCCAAATAAATATTGTGGCTACACGAGCACAGACCTGGCTGAGTGTAGCTTCAATAACTCTCAAGAATTAGTTGAAAAAATCTTTTACTAGGGCAGCTGATGTTTAACGTTTCAGGATATCCAAAATAGTGAAATTTGAACTCAAAGACCTGGAATAAAAATAACTCACCTCATGATAACAAGAGAACCACTGTCAATTGTTGTAAATACCTAGCTGGTTCTCTAATACCCTTTAGAAAACAAATTTACTCTGGTCTGGTTTACATCCAATTCCAGACCCATGATAATAGTGGTCATCTCTTTACTTCTCTCTGGACAACTAGGAATAGACAATAAATGCCAACCAAGCCAGCAATGCTCACATTCCAGAAATGAAGTTTAAAAAAGCATTAAGTAATGTAGATATGAGAATAAAGCAAAAATCAGTTTGTTGAATTGCCATAACGATATGATGGTTTGTTTCACAACTAGGTGGAGCTTGTAACATTTGTTGAAATTGTAATATCCCTACCTAGATCAAGTTTACAGTAGAATCATGCTTTAGGTTTCCTCTTAGATATTCATGTTGTTTTCTAATTTACTTCTCACGTTCGAATAAATTTCACACAATTGCTGGAAGTGGAGTGTATTTATAGGTACCTTAATTGTACTGCAAGCATAAATAATAAATTTATTGTCAGTGAACTTCTCTTTGACACCCTAATCTCCAATAATACTACTAATTCCTCTCTCTCTGTTCCGTTGGTGATGCCCTGTTCTTCAATTACTTCAGTTCAAGTGATGCAAACATGAGTGAATTTGGTGGACAGTTGGTTTAAATAGTCACCACAAGATCTGGCTGAACCACATAAAAGACTAACAGGTTTTATGCTCATCAAAAAAGCTGTTAATTTATTCCAGATCATCCTGGATTACAAAGAGAACCTCCAGCTTCTTTTCTCTACCGTAAATAGTCTTCTGAAACTCCCCTGTCTCATTCACATTCAGTTACAACAATAAGTGCAAGGAGCTCTTTTTTCTTAAGTTACCAAGATTGATGCTCTGTTATCCCTCTCCTTCTGTACCCCCTACTTCCAATAGACCACACACCAGACATCCTCCGCCCCTTACCATCTCACCTTGAACTTGTTTCTTTCTCTAGATTTTTTCTAATATTCCCTCAGGCCTTCCAAAGTTCATCTTGTTTCTGAGACCAGCCTCCTGCTTTTTAAACCCTGTATCCAATAAACTACCCCAGATGGAAGGAATTGGATTAGTGTACTATAGCATTTGGTCACTGTACCAGTAATATTAGTATTGGAGCTAGTAATACTGTCACTGTGTCAATTATACTGATCAAGGTGCCAGTCTTCAACACTATCCTACCAGTTCCTATGTTAACTAATACTGTTAATGGTTCTCACTGCTCTAGTTCTGCCTCATTCTCTTTCACATCTGCTATCATCAACCCTCTTCTCAAAGAGTCAGCCCTCCAGCTCTGCAAACTGTCACCCCATCTTCATGTTTCACTCCTAAATCCAAAAACAAGTTGATGCCTTGCAAATCTTTGTCCAGCTTTTCCACAACTTCACATTTAAGTCCCTGAATTCAGGATTCTGTCCTTGCCATAGTACTGAAACAGCTGTTTTCAATGTCATAAATCATACCCTGTGCAAATGTGACAAAGACAGGCTGACCTTTCTCAACCTTTGTAACCCGTCTTTCTTCAGCCTTTGACACACAGTTGACCATACCATCCTCCTCCAATGCCTCTCCAGTGGTCATCCAGCTGGATAGAATTGCAATTGTCTGTTTCCACTCCAAGCTAATTGTAATCAAAGAATAACCAAAGCTGTCTTCCCATTCTGGCCCAGCTTTGACTGGTGTTTCCAAGGGTGTATTCTTGGACCCCTTTTATTTCCTATCTGCATACAGACCCTCCAATATTATCCAAAAGCACAGGACTGGTTTCTACCAGTCATGCTGACAGAACCCAGGTTTACCTCACCACCACTTGTCTCAAACTTCCACGGCATCTTACCTTAGCAAACTGTTTATCTTATATTGAATGCAGAATGAACAGAAATTCTGTCCAATTAAATATCAGAAGACCGTCTTTGGCCTAGATTAAAAGGCAGCATTTTAAGGTAGCATATCGCTACCCCAGAAAAAAGTCAACCCTGTGCCAACAAACTTTTAGAAGTCAGCCCTGAGCTTGATTGTGGGACTTCTGTCCTGTAAGGATAGGAAGCCCTGAGCTGGGGAGAAGGGGGTGACAGATGGAGATATAGGGCAAAAAGGAGGAGGGTTATGCGTTCTGCCCGTAATGGACACAGCACTCCCCAAATGAGGTACCCTGCTTCTTCTCCGTCTTTTAGCCCAAGGTTATGAAAAAAAGATAGAGCTGGCTTCTTTTGTTCCATTCTCCCCCATTTTCAATATTATGGCATTGGAGGCAGAATGTGGTCATTAACTGGCTAGTAATTCCACTTTTTCACCACTGATATCATCTTGCTTCTTGGGATCTCAGACTGAACGAAACCAGATTTTACCCTGAAATAAAACAAAGAACTGCGAATGACAGAAACCCGAAGAAGGGTCACTGGGCTCAAGAACATTGAAAAACAGAAATTGCTAGAGAAACTCAACAGATATTTGCTGACCAGAGTCACAATCCCACCTGCTACCTTCATCTGAACAGCAAACACCCACACTGGCTCGTGATTGGCCAGCCATTCAGAAATTGTGTATGGCCTCGGGGTTAACATGTTGTCAGGTCTGAAGCCAGAAATGATCCCGAACAAAAACAAAAATCCTGACCTATTTCTTTCTTTCAGGAACAAGCTCTTCTGCCACGCTGCCAATTTCACACTGTCTGTGCGCTTTCCAGATGTGCTTTCAAAGTATCCCATCGTCTCAGAAATAGCTATAAGGAGGTACACTATCCTGTCAAAGGCTCACCAGGTTCATAACTGCCCCTCAGTCAACCTTTAGCAAGTGAACTTAGTTGTGTCTGTGATCCACAAGAGTCATTCTTAACAAAAGCAAATATTAATTAAGACCAAAGCCTAGTAAGTACTCATTGAAATAAAGTGATGGTATTTACCACATAATTGCTTAAAACATAAACCCTGGTGATACTTGTATTTAAACCAGTGACACTTATTTTGCGCAGTCTGTACATGTAGGGATTTTAAACATTCCAGTCTAAATTGGTCCAATCATCACACATATCAACATGTACTTATTTTGTACATTATTTGAAGCTGCCAGTGTATGGAGAAGAAATTTGAATAAGAATTTAAATATATCCAGCAATGAGTGGTAGACTATCTTGAAACAATTTCCACATTTTATATTCAAAACTGTCATGTCTTGCTGAAAGGTCTACTCTGTGAAAAATGTAGCATCTGGAGGTCATCATCCCTTTAATTTTTAAACTTAAGTAACACAGGTGTAGAAATTGCCAATGCAAACTGTGCAAAATGTTTGATTTCTGAATGAGTTGGTCTAAGACCAGACTAACCCTGGGTCTCAAGGCCCAGTTAAATCAGACTGGCAAGTTGTACCTACTCACTTGCTGGGCACTCCCAGGTAACTCATCAGTAGTGAGTTGTGGGCTGCTGCTGCTGTTGTGTGTCGTTCTTGAAAAAATGATGGATGATCAGAACAAAGAAGGGAACCAGGAGAAGAAGGGAGAGGGACGACCAGTTAGGAGATGGTGAGAAGGGGAATGTTGAGGTAGCGATTACAACAGGTTTCAGAAAGTAATCAAGGGATGCCAAGTGGTGGATGGTTGTGACCCATTGCTTCAATGTTGAGTTGGGCGGAGGACTCCAGTACCACAGGCAATTAGCCATAGACCTCAAGGGACCATCGGCATTCATCTCCATTCAAGGCACTCAGTTATATACCTTGCTGGGCTCCACCCCACATCAAGCATAGGGCTCAACAAAGACATGGCCCTTCATAACCAAACACAGCTAGGACAGGAATTGAAGGCACACATGATGATGTTGTTATCCATCTAAGCTAATTTATCTCCATACTCCTGTACCTTTGAGCCCCACTTGTTTTCATTTTCTCATGGGACATGGGCATTGCTAGCTAGACTAGTATTAATTGCTCCTCCCTAGTGTGGTGGTGAGCTTTCTTCTTGAACTGCTGTACTCCCTTGAGATATAGAGACACCCACAGAGCTGTTAGGAAGTAAATTCCAGTCCTAGCAATAGTGAAGAAACAGCAATAAATACCCAAGCCAGGGATGATGTGTGACTTGGAAGGGAACTTGCATGCTAGGAACACTAACACCTGCATCTGTTGCCCTCAACTCTTAAGGTGGTAGAAATGGCAGATTTGGAAGTGCTGTGAAGGGATCCTTACTGATTGCAGTGCACATTGTATATTTGGCACACAGCTGCCATTGCATTAATTGCAAAAGTAATGCATATTGAAGGTGGTGAATACAGTCTCAATCAAGGAGGCTGTTGTCGCAGATGATATCAAGCTTTTTGAGTGTTGCTGGAGCTGCACCTATTCAGGCAGGTGGAGAATATTCCATCTAACTCCTGAAATGTACCTTGGAGATGGTGGACGGGTTCTGGAGAATCAGGAAGGAGGTACTTGCTGCAGAATTCCTAGCCTCTGACCTGTGGAGGATTCAAATAAAGCATTAAACAACTGTGGTCTCGGCTTAAAAAGCTAACACCTCAGGACTTTTATACTGTGGAGACTTTATCCTTTTTCCCTCCCTGTACCAGACAGCTCTTCTTCACGAAGCATATTACTCATGTGTGTGTTTTCAGTTAGAAATCCATGCTGGGCCTCCCTGATCAACCAACATTTTTCCATGTAACTAATAATTCTATACAGAATAATTATTTCTGGAAGTTTCCATACCACTGAAGTTAAACTAACTGGTCTATCAGATTAGTCCAAATATAGTTACTAGGCATACATAAAAGGATCAAGTCATAAGAATCATCAGATAACATGGAACTGAAGTCTGGGTGTGTAAGGCTCTAGATAAGGTGTTCTCTAGTCTCATCGTCAATAAATATTTATATTCAATAAAGCCTGTCGCTGTTCGCTCAAATGGATCTCATAATTATAATGTGATGCTGCGTGTGCATTAACATGTGAACAATTCAAGGAAAAAATAGTTCCACATTCTAAATAGGAATTTCTTTTACAATATTTTGTCTTGCAATAACTACCCTATAAATTTCACTTCAAATGGTATATTTATAACTTTCATAAGATGATTCCATGTTTAACAGAATTATCTTTAAAATTTAACTTTTTGTTCAGAATGTATTGATACATCCAGTATCCAACGCAGAGCATTTTTCTGCTAGGTAATTTGTGCTTTTGAAGTTTATTTTATATTTTACAGCACATTATACTCCCAAATTTTGAATTTCTTGATGCAACAGCTGAATGGCTCAAAAACAGAAGGTTCATTGCAGCAAAAGTTGTCCCAGATTTTGTTGTGGGAATAACAGTGAAGCTCTTAGTCCTCACTATCATTACTTCTGTCACAAGGCTATACCCCTGTATTTTGAAGATATAATTTTTTAAAAATTTCAACTGGTTACAACAGCAACAAATTTGACTGAGAAAGATTCAACAAAAAATCTCATGGAAACATATACTTGAGTCATTGTTGCAAGGGAAATGTTGGGAGTTTCTGGTAAATTATTGTGAGGAAGCCATTGTTTACCTAATCTCTTGTTGTCAAAAATATAGACCTAGTTCCCACAGAAACAACTCCACAGAAGAAGCATCAGGGAGCCAGGAACTTCAAAATTGAACATAGCATTCAATATTGCTGGCTGTATGCAAGAAACCAGCCAGAAATAAGATAACACAGTGTGGATCTGGAGGAACACAGCAGCCCAGGCAGCATCAAAGGAGCAGGGAAGCTGATGTTTCGGGTCGGGACTGTTCTACAGAAAAATCACCAAGAAACCAGCCATCAAACTTTGACCTTAAGATAAAACTTTACACCTCAAAGGCAACCAAAGGATCCTAAAATTCATGTTGAGTACTGCTGAAGAAAGACATATTTGTCAAAACAATATGTCTTTTTTCAGCAATGATGTGGAAGTGCTAGTGTTGGACTAGGGTGGACAAAGTCAGAAGTCACATAACACCAGGTTATAGTCCAACAGGTTTTCAGCAATGATGTGGAAGTGCTGGTGTTGGACTAGGGTGAACAAAGTCAGAAGTCACATCACACCAGGTTATAGTCTAACAGGCTTATTTGAAATCACAAGCTCTCGGACTGTAGCCCCTTTATTAGGTGAATTCATTCTGAAAGTTTGTGATTTCAAATAAACCTGTTGGACTATAACCTGGTGTCATGTGACTTCTGACTTCTTTCAGTTTATGTACTACAAATCAGTTTATGTACTACCCAATGACTAAACTGCAGATTCTTTTACCTTCTTTTGTAGTGGGTGCTATCCCCTTTAAATCTATATGAGTGTGTGTATGTAGGCCCAAGTGACTGCACACAGGCCGTATGCTCAGTGTCACTTTTTTTTTTCCTCAGATTTGGCTAGTAATAAGTTAGTTCTTTCTGTAACTTGAACTTTTGATCTGACCAACTGGGGAGACTGAAAGGAGAGCCAGTTCATACCTTATGATCTGGTTTAAACACCTCTTTGAAACTAGAACAGCTTCTGGCGTTTGCACATGCATTTAATGCAGATATCCAGAAGTCACTGTTAGCGATCATCCATTCTTACATGGGGTGTCCAATTGAACCCTCAATAGATGGCAATCAAATAGAAATAACCATACCAACAGAACCCTTGTCTTTTACACCGTAATATCACCATTAAAACTTCCCTAAAAGGATATACCTCATTAATAAGGCATATGGTTTTTCACAACATACTGAGTCAGAACAATTTTTTTAACGTTCTATGAAAAATTCCGAGTATTTAAACAAAATATTCTAAATGTTTGTTGATAATATTTCAGCTTCAATGTAAATGTCCAATTTTGTTTTCTCAATTTCTGTAAAATTGAATGTACATTTTAGTTCCTGCTTATTATCTGAGAGTTAACTTCAATAAAATTGGCTGTCAATCCTGTTTGGTGTTCTGTTGATGTTGAAAATCTACTCGACACAAGTTAACTTCATGTCAGATTCAAATTAATGTTGAGAAAGAGAAAATACAAAGCAGAAAGACTGTTAGATCTTCGTGTGTAGTTTTTTTTAGGAAAAAGTATCAACCATTTCTTTACATTAACTCTGATTCTTCTTCACAGATGCTGACAGACCTGCTAAGTTTTTCCAGCAACTTCTGTTTTTGTTCCTGGTTTACAGCGTCTGCAGTTCTTTCAGTTTTTCTCAATCGTTCTTCTGCTGCTGATTGAAAATTAATGGCCCATACTTTTCTAGATGTTCTTTGTCCCCCAGCATGCACTATTTCTAGCTATGTTGGAAACTCTTGGTATGATCCCATTTTAATTTTTTCCTCCTTTCCTACAGAAAATATTCAGTATTGTTTCTATAGATAGTTATGAGATTAGCCACTGAGATGAAGAATGGACTGCAGGTGTGAGCTCACACTTCACCATTCCATGTCATTGTGAAAAGTTTACATTTGTGGTGTAGCTGGGACTCGAGGTCAGCAGAGACAATTTGAATTCCAAGTACATGAACAAATAAAAATCGAAACATCTGCAGATGCTGTCAATCAGGAAAAAAAACAGGAGTTGCTGGAAATGCTCTGCAGGTCTGGCAGCATCTATGAAGAAAAAATCAGAGCTAACATTTTGGGTCCGGTGACCCTTCCTCCAAGGGTCACCAGACCCGAAACGTTAACTGATTTTTTTCTTTACATGAACAAATAATATTGGTTCTTTATCACATAATGCCCTTGTGCTTTCATTTCTTCTTCTTACAGTTCCATCTACTGGTGCTATCCTGTATGGCTACTTCAATGAAACAATATACCTGTATATAAGCTGCAGTCACAAAATACTGCAACGCTGCACCATTCCTACAGGGAGATCGGTTCACTCAACACTGCAGGGTATTTATTTCAACTGCAAGAAATATTGACAACAGAACAAATGTCTATATTACTATTAATTTTGGAATCACCTTTAGATGTCTCAATATTGTCTCTAAACTTATTTACATGATCCAAAATAGACTGATTCATTCATTAAGAGACTTCCTGGTAAACCCATTCAAAGGATTCTACATTTGCAGTGATCATGTGACACTAGTGGTGTAACATTAATCTAACCACTGGATAATTTATGATAACCTTAAAACACACTTGGCAGAACATACACTGTCATGTCCATCATCTCTCAAATCTATCTGCATGATTCAAGGTCGTGAGGACTGGCGTTCAATTAATATAAGACAGTTCTCCCAATTTGGTATTAGACCCCAGATGTTCGCAAGCAGGATGTTGCAGGGCTGACAGAGCTGAGTTTGCCAGCCTTATTTTACATTTTATTTTGTTCAGAAAGCACACAATTTATAGTCATTTAGTCAATTTTATAAATTCCTACTTTAGAAATAAAACCAGTCTGACTCCAAACTAAAACACAAACAGATTCTAAACAAGGTCTTACACCTAACATGCATTGTCTGACCCAAAATGTCACCTCTTCATTACTCTGATAAAGCCTTTAGTTCTCTCAGGAATGTGACTTGAAAGGAACTCGGGGATTTACATGTACATATTCATCAATTAAAACCTTCGAACTGACTAAAGATTTAACAACATCTTAGGTTTGTTTAGTACATCCTCATCAGTGGTGTGAACCTTTGATCTTTTACTTATAAATTCTGTGTCTGATACTACCCCACTCAGTAACACCTAAAGAAGGAATGAGGCTCCAAAAGCTTATGTTTTCAAATAAACCTGTTGGACTATGACCTGGTGTCATGTGATTTCTGTGTTTTCCAACTGAGTCCAACACCAGCACCTCCACATCATCCTTATTTCCAGTGACTGAATTGATGTGAGCTGTTGTGTCCGATTTCATTCTTTTTGATATCATTCCTTCAGTTTTATGGGTCAAAATCCTGGAATGCCCTCACTAATAATACAGTGAGCATAACTGCACCAAAATGAACTGTTGCAATTCATGAAGACAGCACATCACCACCATCTCAAGGGCAACTAGAGATAGGAATGTTTGTCCAGCCAGAGATGCCCATATTCCATGGATGAATACCTTTTAAAAACAAAAGACAAAGCCAGGCTGCCAGTTCTTTTCATCTGTTCTAGACAACCTGCTCCACAACTTGTACAAAATCCACATGTATTTCTCAGGATACTGCACTTCTTTAGTGAACAAAAATTAAGACTTAAATCAAAGGTGTATGCAAATAATGTAAATAGTTTAGCTTCTATTCAGAAGTACAAATAAAGATGAGAATTATTCAGCCCATAAATATGCAGAAAAGGATGAAATTATGGTTCCTTGCACATCACTATTTAACTGCAAGCTCTTTGTCTCCTGGGAAACCATGAAGTAATTATTTCTGTGAAAATATTCTACCTGACATTTGTCATAAATTGACTCTTCAGAATTTTGAAAACACCCCCCATCCTACCTTCGCAGTTTACCTTCAAGTTATACTCCACAATCATTGTCTTCAGTTCTCTTGAGATGAAAGAGTACAATGTTCCCTCGTAACTCATTCCTTTGAAGCTGAGGAAGGCTTTCATGCTTTTACAAAGACCATTTCAGTAGGTTGAATGTTGCTCTGGATTCTTGGTAGCCAAAATGGGACTCAGTACCAAAGTTGTTGACCAGGATTTTCCATTGACCAGACGGACAGTCATTACTTCAGCTGAGATGGAAGTTGTTCCTGTTGTAGCAGACTTAAACCCACTCAAACCCTAACATTTTACCATCTGGCTTCTTATCCTTGGCATTATACTCCTATCCAGCTGGCAATCTACCTACCTGGCATCCTACCCTCTCTGCACTCTAACATCATATTTGCCTTATGTATTTATTGACTGTTACAGCAGCGGTGAAAGTGGCTGTGAAAGGGGTGCATGGTTTGCATTCCCTCGACAGTTCCGCACTAAAAATAAGTTTAGAATGAAAGTACTGCTCTCCGTTTCTGAATGAGTCCGATTGGAACTTTCTCTCAGAAATGCAGAGCTCCTTTTTTTCATAAAATGAACAGCTGGAGTGACAATCTGTGTGAAATTGCCACTCCTTGGAAACTGCAAACAGTTTTCTGACCATATCTTGGAGAGCCAGCTTTATTACTAACAGAGATAATATGAACTGCTGATGTTGGGAGAATCTGAGATAACAAGGTGTAGAGCTGGATGAACACAGCAGGCCCAGCAGCACCAGAGGAGCAGGAAAGCTGACGTTTCAGGTCTGGACCGTTCTTCAGAAAATGAAGGTACACTGAAGAAGGGTCCAGACCCGAAACGTCAGCTTTCCTGCTCCTCTGATGCTGCTTGGCCTGCTGTGTTCATCTCTATACCTTGTTATCCCTTTTGTTACTAACTTACAGCTTCATTACTAATTTCCTCAGACTTGTAAAAGCTTCTTCCCATTTTCCAGAACTAACTCCTTGCAAAGTGTCATTTTCTGCTAGAAGCAGCAGGTTGCAGAGACACCACCATATTGCTTTAACAATATAGTTTTAACAATACTTTTCACAATGTTGATTCCTGTTCCAGTCACTTGGAAAGTCAATTATAGAGTCTACAAACTTCTCAGATTCTTTACAATGTCCCATTTAAGTAGCTCTGTACTATTCATGAAATATTCAATTTTGCCTGTTTTTTCTTCCAAGATGCAGTATGTTACACTTCTATACAGCTGCACTAAATCTCATCAACAATTCTTTTATGTTACAGATTTTGCTCAACTCCTTCCTTCCCTCCACCTCTCTGCTTTGCCTTTCTCGTTTAAAGACATTCCTTAAAATCTAACTTTTTACAAAGTTGTCAGCCATCTGACCTAATTTCCAACTCTGCTGTATTCTGTTTTCTAACGCTACTGTGTCATTGGGTCATTTTATTGCCTAAAGGTCGCTGCATAAACATAAGTTGTTATTTTTGTTTTGTAAGTCTCTGTCTGACTTCCAGGGCTTATATTCTTTCCCCTCCTTTCTTCTGTATTTCAATTGAATTGAATTTCTGAATCCAAGTTTTCATTGAAGTGTGGAACAGTCATGCACCTAACACAAACCTCATGGACATTTTATTCACTACTTAACTCTGCTTCCCACCCCATCATGAAATCAACCCTTTTCTAAACAAATGTTCCCTGTTTCTTCAGTCAGAAATATGCTTGCTCATTAAATCTATTCTTGGGCCAACATACCCAGTTTGTTACTTCATTGGTCAAAGGAAGTTTAACCAGTTTCATTTCTAATGAAATGATCACAACCACCACTAGGAATTTTTGATTCTTTTCATCATGTATTTTCAGATAAAGATAGTTTTAAAAAAAGGGTGATGATGCTACAGTACAAGTACTGACTATAATGATACTATTCATATACAAATTACATGCTAATCATTAGATCCTGCCAATTCAGTCTAACCCAATTTCAGATGTACCATTTTCAGATATCCAATAAGGCACTTTTTATTTTTCACAAAACATTTCAAAAATAATCTTACTTAAATTTTAAGTGCTACACATTATAAAACTGAGAGATTTTCATTGAGTTATTCTTGGAAATACCATGGTTGATCAAATGCACCCCCTCATCTTTTTGCAAGTGTCAAGGACAGACTTAATGATATGGACTTTGATATGATAATTGCCTCCAAAGGGTTAATTCAACATTTCTTCAGCAACTATTATAAATACTTAGTGATGCAAAAGCCTGAAACATTTGAATATTTCTAGCTGCTATTGTAAAGTTTTGGCAAGAATCATATAATGTAACACATTCAGTTGTATCTGGATTTCTACAAGGTAGAGGAATTTCACAAAAAGAAAGCAGGGTTATATTTTGCAAGTTTCTGAAATATTAAAAGCCAGGTCTGGTTAAGGTACCTTCATTCCTTTGAATTTAAAATCATTGTTTGTTCACCCACCCATTTTAACATGACTTCCCTTATTAAGACAAATGTGCACGTCATGCGAAACAGTACAAAAAAATAGAGGCAATTTAATTATTGGTTTACACAACAATATCTGGTAGTCTGGAAGAAAATATCACTACGCTGTAGTCAGTTTCAGCTAAGAAAAAGGGAAGACTTCCATCCCACCCGGATTGGGCAGGATTGAGATTTAGATTTATCTTTTTTAAAAGTTCTTTATCTATTAATATGTTCTGCATACCATTATATAACTGAAAGTCTCGTAGAAAATGTAAACCAATGCTTACACAGAATGATAAAGACAATTTACAAGTAAAGACAATTAATGCATAATGCTTAAAATGAATTATAGTCGTGAAACATATTCTCGATTTTATATTACATTTTCTGCTGAGAAATTAGCACATGACATTGATAGAAGTACATGTTTACAAACTGCATTACTAGCTTTTGTTTTGTTTCTTGGGAACAAATGCTTCTTTTTGATTCACCAAATTACTGGTATGTAAAATGTTCCATTTTTTGATGTCTGACCTTGTCTTTCATTAATGTTTGTTGTCAAAATACATAGACATTGTATGGCTGTCTCAATCTTCTTGCTTCTGACAAAATACAGCATCCAACTGGTAAAAAAGAGAAAATCCAAGTTTACTGTACTTTGAAATCCATGTATTCACAACAGTTTGCCTGCTTATTTACTGTATACACACAATACGTTTTGCTTCTGCATGTGAATAAAAATATGAATACTTGGCAAATATAAATCTTAGATTAGAAACATACTTTGAAAAATCAACATGCCATGTTTGATTTCAGTCATTTTTTGGATCCCAAGATACATTGGATTGGAAGTACACTTAGCTTTGTAAAAGAGGAATACAGTCAGTCTATTAGTACATCATTCAAATGAATGAGTTTCATTCCTTTTATTACAGCTGAACATTGACAAATCTATGGTAATTGCATGCCCTGTCCTGTGGGCCCCAATATATATAGGCAAGGATAAACAGTGCTTTATTTAAAACAGCAGAGAAGGTCAACTTTCAGGATTTAAGATTCAACCATCTGTAATGAATTGCCTCGTGGAGATTGTGGTTTTGCAATATAACAAGCATGGGGCTGGATGAACATAGCAGGTCAAGCAGCATCATAGGAGCAGGAGCAGTCCCTTGGGTCTAGGCCCAAAACGTCAAGTTTTCCTGCTCCTATGATGCTGCTTGACCTGCTGTGTTCATCCAGCCCCATGCTTGTTATCTCGGATTCTCCAGCATCTGCAGTACCTTTTATATCTATTATCCGTGGTTTTGCAATGTTTGAGATTGATAAAGTGGATGAATTTTGTCAATGGAGGTAAAAATTGGGAGGTGAGAATGATTCTGCACTCTGATCCCACATTCAAAACCCACTTCTATCACCAGGTTGCCATAAAATGGGATTTGCACATTAGAAAAATCCAGTCCATGCCAGAGGTTAATCTGCCATCGCAATCAATGGATCCAATGCAGGAACTAAGGAAAGATAGCCCGTGAACAGGATAGCAAAAGGCCTGCCTCAGTTCCCAATTTTTGCAATGTTATAAGTGGTGTCACAGGTCTGTGCTTCAGTTGCTGGCACTTAAAATACAGAAATTAACCTCCTGCCCCTTCTGACAGAAAGAGACCAATCAAAATTGATGCCTGCCCAATTAAATGGCTAGTTAGTCATTTAGGATTGCTGATAGGCCTACTTCCATTTTTGAAATTAAGAAAATACAGGAAATGTTGGCAAAACTCTGCAGTTTTGGCATCATCTATGGATGAAAATCAGATTTAACTGGCTGGATTTTATGGCCTCTGCTTGTGTGTTTTTACTCAGGGCTTGGTCATGGCAAGAGTGTAAAATAAGTTGGATGTCTAGCCCAGCCTTTCCTCACTTGCCCCAATCTGTTCCCTATAACATAAATGTTAAGGCACCTGTGAGAACACCTGCCTTAGGAATATTGAGGCCCTTAACAGAACAATTGAGTGCCAATTAAGTACCTCTGTTCACCTCCACTCATACAACCTGGGGCAGTAGCAAGTAGGCCAGAAAACAACTGTTTTGAAAAAGTGATAAGAAAAAAGGTTCATCAATCCAGAGGTGCCCTGTACACAAAAAGACCACCGTCAAGATGTTATCCTCCCCTTTGTTCCTTTCCACATGGCCTCCAAAACACACTCTGATCACCCACAAATTATTCCCTTCCTGAGATCATCCAAACTCTTCCCAGCTTAAAAACCTGGAATTTATCCCAGCCTGGTCCCCACCTCTCTTCTTCCTATAGATGCTTGCAGCCCCATCAGTGTTCATTACAAGTTCTGGCCAACAGCTCTCAAGAGCGGGACTTCAATCCATTGTGGGACAGAGATCTGATCCTCAGCCTGTTTATGTTGCCCCCGGATGTTATTGCTGCAAGGCTGGCTTCTTAAAGGATGGGGCTGACCCTCCTATCCAATGGGGATGATCTGCATGCCTCCCTGAAAATTCCAGACAAGGTCTGAAGTCATTTCTGTGTTTCTCTCTCTGTGGATGCTACCTACTGCCAATGATTTCCAACATTGCCTGGTTTTATTTCAAATTTCCAACATGCGCAGTAATTTTTGCAAAATGCTTTTGAATTTCTATTTCTGACCTGTTTCTGCTAGTGTTGGTCATTGCAGTTGACCACAAAAAAGTGCTTATGCCTAATAGTCCTCTGACAATGAGCACGTTTCTTCAGGCTGTGATCATGGCTGAAGATCGCAGAAGGGGAAGAGCAGCAAGCTAGCATCTGCTGGAAGAAAATGGCGAAGGAGGGCATGTCACAGAAGATCTCTGTAAAACCACAGTATCCTAGTTCCCGTTGGTCAAGCAATTGTACATATGGTGGTTTCTCCTCATCAGAGAGGGTCTTCACCAGAGCTACAGAACTTATTACAGCACCAACTGCAATCTAACACAGGTCACATACAGTGGTGTTTGTGACTCTGAAGGTGACTATGGCACTAGATTTCTAAATGTTAGGATTATTCTAGCTCAAAGAGGTGACATTATTAACACCAGTTAATTTGTGATCCTCTGCATCAAGCAAGACTAGCCTTTGTTCAGGAAAAACAATTTATCTCCTTCTAAATGGTGGCCACAAAGCAGGAAAACAGAGCAAGGATAGCATGAACAATTACAGACCATAATAATATAGACTATAAGACCTTGTAAGCTCCAAATCAAGATCTTGAACTACCAGAGGAAACATCCATTACTGGTGATACAATGAGCATGCTGATCATATTGGACCTCCATTTTGAAGTATAGTCGATGAATGGGACCAATATGTTTTATCTGCCAGTTTTATTGTTTTTGCCATCTGGGTATAAGTGGACACGAATGCTGCCATTGTAGTTGGTGTGCAAGACTTGGCATTACATCATGCAGCACTCTGCCAGGTTTCCTATATTTGTCATGATGCCTTTAACCCTAGCCAGTCTTTAATCCACCCCGACTCCCTCTCTTGAACTCAGAGCATGCATTAGCAAACTGATTTCTTGGAGAAGGAAAATATCTAAATAGCTCCTGGCACCTTTTAGGAAACTGAGTGCAACTCCAGCCAGTTTGTGCCATCTATTTGCCCACAATTGAAGCTGAGATGCAGCCCCAAAGAAAATCTTCCAAGCATCAGAAATAAGACTCACATCTCAACAATCCAGCTGAATGGGTCATTCAATCTCTGCCAAACAATTTTGGAAATAAGGATGTTAGACATAATATAATTCGTAAATTTCTACCTGTTGTGATCAATCAAACATCAGGATGTTTTTGGTGAATGACAAATGACTTCATAAACAGTCGTGTGAACATCTGGTTCTCGAATAATATCATACACTGTTTTCAATTTATCTGGTCGAACCTAGAATATATGAAATAAGCAAAACACATTTATCTTATGTTGGATTTAAATTCCCGCTCACTGTAGAGAAGTGTAACATCAAACCACACTTGATTTTGATTGCTCACAATACCATGTAAAAAGACATGTGTTGTAAAAACAGCAGGTCTGGCAACATCTGTCGAAAGACAAGCGGAGTTAATACATCAAGTTGTCAATGACTCTTAGTCAGATCTGAAGGAAGATAGATATGTGATGAGTTTTCTGTTGAAGTGGGGTGGGGGAGGAAAAAAAAAGGCATATTATCACTAATAGTATGCTGCCATCAGGCTAAAAAGTTGTTCTGCCTACCACAGTTGTAGGTAATGTGGAATGTGGTAGACGAATTTTGGTCCTAATGTGATGCCAGGTTTGTAGGCTGTCTCGTTATAGGGTAGAAGCGATACAAAGTCCACATTGTTTTGCGTTACTATGTTAGCCCAAAAGCAACAGCATTTTATTGGCTGTATCAGTGGTTGTCTGTCAAAGTAAGTAACCACACCATTGAAATTATGTGAAACATTAAAATAAATCAACATGATGGGTGAGTAAAATCTATTTCAACTGTTTCTGGCAACTGAGATGACGGATTTTGGCAATACAATAAGCAACCCTTTGACACCCCAGTACCAACAATGAATGTTCCCAAGACAAGGCTAGGCTAAAGTTCTTTCCCCTGTACCCTCTGATATAAATTTTACTGTCAAACTCAGAAGAATAATTCCTCCAGCAGCGGTGTGACATTTTTAATCACAAACTGATGCACACATATGTCCAGAAAAAGTGCTATCTTCAGCTGAAACTGGACTGGAGAAATATTTGAACCAAGAAGCTTAGGTGTAATTTAGTCAGTATTTATAAGTTTTATATTCAGCCCACGTGGTTAAATTTTAATGCCACCCTGGGGAGATTATGATCACAACGTGAAAAGCTTAGACAAACAGGGTTGAATTTTATTGGTAGCTGTGGCTGAGAAGTTAGGGGTGAGCCTGTCTCTACCGTATGCATACCTTCTGATTGTCTGTGAATTAATTGCCTTAGACCATGGTTTCTGATCCTTTCAGAGACTAAGACCCACCTCCGAGAGCTGCTGACCAATCAGTTGGCTAACACTTCCATCGGCCCAGCAGCATAACCTGGAGTGAGAGAGGGAGGAAGTCTTGTGGGATGCAGTGTTTGGGAATCTAAGGGTCCAATTAAGGGTAGCCTTTCCACTGAGGGCCCTCTACTACATATAGGGTCCCATATCGGAGGGATGTCATTTCATTGAGTCTGCAGTTAGGATACCAGTGTTTACCTCGCAGTCTCACCACACAGCATTTTCACTCATCACTGCTGGTAAAATACCAGTGCTGGCAGAAGAGGCCCTTAAGTAGCCATTAATTGGTTGCCCAATGGCCTCAACTGACCTACAAGTACACATCATCTATCCTACCATTGATAAAACACCAGCAGAGGCAGGTAGGTGATGAGTGTAGTACCTGCCCTTCAGTCCCACCCAATATTACACTGCCCAGCCATCCCTTTCCACCCCCACCTCCAACTGAGAGATGGGGCTTATTGGTGCAGGAGGTAATAAAATTTCAGTTCCCTTTTCAATTACAAACATGACAGGAACCTTTCATAGAATAGGTTGAAAGGAAGTCTTCTCAACTGACATTTACATATAATGTAAAAATTATATTTATAACATTTATTATATAAAGGTTGACATCGTTTGTTAAACAGGGCTTTGAAGGATATAGTAATTCAACTTCAAAAAACCCATTTTGTGGTAATTCCAAAGTCAATATTTATCCCTATCCTTATTCCACAGGGAAAAGAAATATGCAGAATTCCATCTGGTCATCAATGTTAAAATATGGGTAGTTATTAAACAATTTACCAGGGAAGTTACTAATGCGGTACAGTGTTAAAAAATTAATATACTGGTAAAATATACAGAAATATGGAAGGAGGTACAGGAAAAATGAATTCAATGCAACCTGACACTCTTGCTATGTAGTGGCATTACGAGCTGTTAAACTCAGGTCACCTTCCCAATTTCCTATGCTCGAGAAATACTGTCTGGCATAAGGTTACATCATGGAGATAACTCTCTTTTGCGTTAAACCCATGTCTAGTGTAAAACAAAGAGAATAACTGAAAAATCCATTATTTTGTGACTGGAATTTTCCAGGAGGCAGGTGGGTTCCACATTGTGGACAAATCAAAACAATGAAACAAGGTTGACATCCCAGCAGCAGGGAAATAGAAAGCCACCTCATTGCATTGGAGGCTTGGCCTTTGACAATTATGATGAGAGCGCTGTTAATTTAAGTTTAATACTGATCTTGAGGGACCTCTCCCTTTCTGTGGAGGAAACTGCTGATTCCATCTTGGCAGTGGGGATTACCAACATGTCATTGCTGTCTTCCATTTGGCCCTCCATCATCACAAGTCCACCTGTCATCTTAATTTAGAAGGCAAGTGACCCTCTGCCTATTAATTGGATAGTCCTACAAATCATTGTCAGGTGATTATTCCCGCCACGGTGGCAGGACTCGCATTTGTTAACAACTTATAAAGCTTTTATAGATTTTCATTTCATTTTTTGCCCAGAGCAAAATTCTCAGATTCAAGAAGTCAAAGTTGGAAGTAGGGTGTCTTTGCCAAGTAGACTGTGTGTTATTCTGTCTTGCAGCAGATACACCCCATACCTTTAAGGAACATGTTTATGACATCATCACCATATCATGACAATGTAAAGCGTGCGGTTTCCAGCTTATTGAGTCCTGTCCTCAAGCAGTATGACATATTGACAACAGCGTGTGACAGTACATCTGAACTGCTTGACTTGAGCTCAAATATACAAATGCCTGTGACTGCAATGACATATGTTGGGTGCTGTTTGTTGCATTCTTCAGTACAACGTAACTCACGTCCAATCATTATGTAAAACACAAGTACAGGTATTACAGCATTATAGTCATTGATCCTAATACATCATAGAGTCATCGAGTCATACAGTACAGAAACAGACGCTTTGGTAAAAACAAGTCCATGCCGAACATAATCCCAAACTAAACTGGTCCCACCTGCCTGCTCCTGGCCCATATCCCTCCAAACCTTTCCTATTCATATATCTATCCAAATATCTTTTAGATGTTGTAATTGTACCCACATCCACCACTTCCTCAGGAAGTTCATGCCATACGCGAACCACGCTCTGTGTAAAAAAAATTGCAGATTTTTTTTTTAAATCTCTCTCCTCTTACCTTAAAAATGTGCCCCCTAGCCTTCAAATTTCCCATCTTAGGGAAAAAAAGACAATTACCATCAACTGTATCTATACCTCTCTTTATTTTATGAACTTCTATCAGGTCAACTCTCAACCTCCTATCCTCAAGTGAAAAAAGTCCCAGCTTATCTGGCCTTTCCTTGCAACTCAAACCTTCGATACCCGGCAACATCCTGGTAAATCTCTTCTGAACCCTCTCCAGCTTGATAATATCTTTCCTATAACTGGGCGAACAGAACTGGACACAGTATTCCGGAAGAGGCCTCACCAATATCCTGTACAACCTCAACATGACGTCCCAACTCCTATACTCAAAGGACTGAACAAAGAAGGCAAGTGTGCCAAACACCTTTTTGACCATCCTGTCTATATGTGATGCAAACTTTAAAGAATTATGTGCCTGCACCCTAGGTCCCTCTGTTCTACAACATTACCCAAGGCCCTACCATTAATTGTATAAGCCCTACCCTTGTTTGTCGTATCAAAATGCAATACCTCACATTTATCCAGATTGAACTCCATCTGCCATTTTTCAGCCCATTGACCCATTTGATCAAGACCCTTTTGTATGACAGCGTGGAAGCAGGCCATTCAGCCATCAAGTCCACACTGACCCTCCAAAGAGTATTCCAGCCAGACACAACCTCCTACCCTGTCCCTGTAACCCTGCATTTCCCCATGGCTAATCCACCTAGCCTGCATGTCCCTGGATGCAATGGGAAATTTAGCAAAGCCAATCCACCCAACCAGCACATCTTTGGACAATGGGAGGAAACCCACACAGACACAGGCAGAATATGCATCTCCATACAGACAATTGCCTGAGGATGGAATTGAGCCTAGGTCTCTGGCGCTGTGAGGTAGCATTGCTGACCACCGAGCCACCAAGCCATCATACATCACTATTTGGTGACATATCACATCAGGCTAAGATCTGACTATAGGAACCCCAAGCCCAAATGTAAAATTGTATTTCAAGTTTCTATTGCTTTTTGGATTAATATTTTCAGGGTACCACAGAGGACAATCTCTCATTTGAGTATTTAAATTAAATGCTAATGGCATGGAGTGACATCAGAATTTCTGTGTTATTTTCTTAAATACCCCAGAACTGTTTGTGCCGAGCAGTTACTTGACATTTGCTGCTGTTGCAATGGAAGTTACTGCTGCCATTGACATTGATAGATAAACAGGTGCTTTTTGAGATTCTTGGTTTTGTAGGTTGATTGAAGTCATTTTGTCCTGATTCATTTTTTAAACTGGTTTGCAGATAGTGAAGTTCCTCGCTTGCAACATTTGGGTAACTAGGGGATTGTTCTTTGACCATGACCTTTAAACACACTGAGGGGAGGATGAGGCTACCATGGCTGACAAGGGAAGTCAGGGATGGCATAAAAACAAAATAAAATGCATACAATTTGGTGAAGACTAATGAGAAGCCAAACGATTGGGAGGCCTTTAAATCATCAGATGACAACTAAAAAGCAATAATGGAGAAGATGAAATATGAAGGTGAGCCAGCCAGTAATATAAAAGAAGGCAGCAAGTTTTTTTAGATGTTTAAAAGGTAAGAGTGAGGCAAGGGTGCACATTGGATCAGTGGAAAATGAAATGGAAGAAGTAGTAATGGGGAACAAAGAAATGGTGATGGAATTGGTTTAAAAGGCACACGCACTCACAGAAATGAAGTCAACAGGGTAAAACCATGTGTAATTTCTAGGAAAGTATTTCCCAAATGATGTTTATAAATTATATAACCAAATCATAAGTTCTTAATACCGTGTCTACCCTTTGTGAGAGATACCTTAACTCACAGAAGCACAGAATTGTGGCAGCACAGGAGGCCATTCAGCCCATCATGCCTGCACTGGTTTGATTATTCAGTGCCAATCTCCTGGTTTTCCCAGAGCCCTGTAAACCATTTCCATCCAAATAATCATCCAATGTCCTCTTGAATGCCTCATTTAAACCTGCCTCTACCTCAGTTCCAGGCAGGCATTCTATACTTCTACCTACATGCTATGTGAAAAAGTTCTTCTCACATCACCCTTGCTTCTTTTGCACATCACTTTAAATTAATGCCTTCTTGTTCTTTTTTTATTTTCCAAGCAGGAACAACTTCTCCCTACTTACGGTATCTAGCCTGCACATGGTTTTGAAAATCTCCATTAAATCTCTTCTCAGCCTTCTTCTCCCTAAGGGGAACAGAGCCAACTTCTTCACTCTATCCTCATAACTGAAGTTTCTCATCCCTGGAACCATTCTTATAAATGGCTTCTGCACTCTCTCCAATGCATTCAGATCTTTCCTATAAGGTGGCATCCACAACTGTACATAATACTCTAGCTGAGATCTAACAAGTGTCTTACAGAAGTTCAATCATCTCCCTACTCTGTATTCTATGTCCCTATTAATAAATCCAAGGACACTGTCTGCTTTATTAACTACTCTTTCCACCTGCCTTCCCACCTGTGATCAATTTGACCAGTTCCTCTCATTCCTAATATCCTATTTCTGCAAGGTTCTGCTTGAAAGATAAGATCTGTGAGGATTCTACATGCAAACGATATTAACTTTTCTCAATTTACGGTTGGATTATTCAGCAAAATAAAAGCAGTTTGATTTTAAAACGTGCATGTAACAGGTTTCGTTAAGTGTTAAACAAATGTTAAGCTTGTAAAACCAGTTTTGCTGAGCAGGCCAATGCACGCACCTGTTGAAACTCTGCCGGCTCAGGCACAGCAACAAATTCATATATTCCATAATCATCCATAGGAGGCTCTCGTTCCTCTGAAAAGAAACAGAAATGAAAAATTTACATGGGAAAGTCAGAATTATTGAACAATATCCCAAATTTGCAGGTGTATGGCATGAATGCATGATCATGTTTTTTTTTTGCAAACAGTAGTCTTTTAAAAGTATAGTAGCATGGTTTGGAAGAATGAAAATCAAAAATCTGGAATACAATATGAAACTTATTGTTACCAACACTTTCTCTTGGCGTGTGTTATGGATAGTCAGTTTGAATCTACAATTGGCTGCAAAAGTTGGATCTGTGGCACAGCAGGAGCCAACCTGATGGAGGTCAGAAACCCTCCAAGTAAGACACAGTGCACTGTCATTTTTGGTTTTGCCAAACTGCACTTGAACTCATACAACATAAAAACAGGCCTTCAACCCACCATGTCTTTGCTGACCAAAAAAAACCCAGACTGTTCTAATTCCAGTTACCTGCACTTGGTCCATAGCTGACTGTGCTGAAAATGTTACATGAGTACCAGCCTCTCAGGCAGCACATTCCATATTTTTATCACTTTCTGGGTGAAAAAGATTTCCTCAAATCCCCTCTAAACTACTTACTCCTCACCTTAAACTTATGTCCTCTGGTCTTAGACACATCTGCCACTGGAAAAGATTCTCATGATCTATTCAAACTATGCCTCTCACAACTTAATACACCTCAATCAGATCTCCCCTCACCTTTCTCTGCTCCATCCCAACCAATCCAGTCTCTCCTCATAACTGTGACTTTCTATCCCAGGCAACATCCTGATGAATCTCCCCTGCATGCTGTTCAGTGTAATCACATCCTTCTGACAGTGTGGCAACCAGAACTGCACACAATATTCCATCTGTGGCCTAGGCAATGTTTTATAAAGTTGTACAAGTATTGCCTGCTCCGATATTCTATGCCCCACCTAATGAAGGCAACATCTGGTATGCTTTCTTCACCACCCTATCCACCTGCGCTGACAACTTCAGGTTCCTTTGTTCCTCAGTACTCCTGAGGGACCAACCGATCATTGTGTCTATCCTTCCTTTATCAGACCTCCCAAGATGCATCACCTTACTCTTAACAGTATTAAAATCCATTTGCCATTTCCCTGCCCAATTTACTAGTTGATCAATATCAGACTATAGCTGAGACCATCTTCCTAACTATCAACAACCCCACCAATTTCCATGTCATCTGCAAACTTACTAATTTTAGCTTATACATTCAAATCCATATCGTTAATGTACATAACAAACAGTAAGGGTTCCAGCTCTGTTGCCTGTGGTGCATTGCTGGTCACAAGTTTTCCATCACAAAAACAACTCTCCGCCATTACCCTTTGCTTCTTGTTTGCAAGCCATGTTTGGATCCAGTCTGCCAACTTGCCTTGGGTCTCATGGGCTCCTACCTTTTTGACCAGCCTTCCATGTGAGACCTTGTCAAAGGCCTTACTGAAGTCCATGTAAACCATGTCAACTGCACTATTCTCATCAATATATTAAGTCACCTTTTCAAAAAATTCAACTAAAACAGCCAGACAGGATGTCCCTCTAACAATATTATACATTTTGCCATGATTGAAACAGTCTTGGTGTGGATGTGTTGTATGTGTGCCAGAATAATCCCAACTGGTCAGTGTATTATGCCATGTAACAAACTGATTGAACAGGCTAAATTTTGTGAGATTCCAGTAGTGGTATAGGGGTTCTCTGGCTGAAAGTATGTACAATAAAAAAATGAATTTCAAGGTTTGGGCATGCAGCAACAAAATCTGTTTTGTTGAGTGCTTGCTTCTCACATTACAACTGCACCCAAACCACTACCACTGATTCAACAAATTTTGCTTGCGGCAAGTGGGCAAAGAAAATAGGGATGGGGAGGGGAAGGCACAAGAAAGGGAAGGGAGGTATAGTCAGAAGGAAGTGAAAAAGGGGAGAAGAGCAGGAAGGCAGAAGAATGTACATGTGAATTGATGGGAAAGGAAGAGTGAATTACAAGGGCTAATAAATTCTTCTCAGTTGGAATGACCAGCTCATGCGTGAAACAAACAATCTTCACAGAAGGGCAAGTGCAGGTCGGAGGAAGCAGTGGATGGGAAATGCAATGTGAGGAGAAGACATTATTGTAACAGTGCAGCACAGAGGGAGTCAATTCTTAAAGAGATAGACAGGGTAGATGCAGGAAGGATGTTTCCCACGGCTGTGGAATCTAGAACCGGGGGCACAGTCTCGGAATGAAAGGTAAGCCATTTAGGACTGAGATGAGGAGGAATTTCTTCACTCAGAGGATTGTACAGCTTCTGAATTCTCTTTTCTCGAGGGTTGTGGAAGCTCAGACATGAAGTTCAAATAATTACTGATTTTTTTTTGTTACTAATGGCATCAAGAGACAAGGGAATAACATGGGAATATGGCATTAAGATGGATGATCAGACATGACCTAGAATGGCAGCGCGGACACACAGAGCTGAATGGCCTCATCCTGCCTCTAGGTTCCCATGCTCTCAAATCCTGGACTGGGACTTAAACTCACAACTTCCTAAATCAGAAACAAGAACGTGACCACAGCTCTAAATGATTCTTGAATCTTCTTACTGCATATTGGGCAGAAAGGATCTAAGTAGGAATTTTGGTATGGGATCTGTTATTATGTCAATGGATGAAAATTTTAAAATGTAGCGCCTGTAGAAACAGCAGAATCATTTGCGACCAGGAATCCACTTAAATTTCCAACAGGCTTTTAGCCTGGCTCTTTGACCATAAACCAGAGCACTCATATGATATTTCAGGGTTACCTGACAATTAAAATTGAAGACAGAATCAGGCCATAGATTTGTTAAAGGAAGGATTCTGAATTAAAGGGCTCAGTTTCCGATGAGTGCTACCTTTAAGTGTTGTAAAGAGCAGAAAGCAAATAGATGTTGTTCTCAAGTGAAGGGAAGCCTGTCTAAACATTACATCATGAGATTTAAAATAAACTAACCTGCATGCCAGAATAAATAGTATTTATTTTCTATTCTCCCAACTGGCTCCCTCTCTCTTCCACTCTCTCTGTGACCTCCCAAATTTCCCTTAATCTCCCTATCACTCCCAGGAAAAAAGAATTCTGCCTCTGTGCAGACCTCCCAATCCTACCTCCTCAACCACCTTGCCTCCTGCTGCTCACCCCTAATCATCCCCGCTCCCACTGCAGGCCCTATGTCACCCTGCTCCCAGAACAAATGTCACCTCCCACAGCAGGTAGTCCTTCCTCCTCCAGCTCCTCAAACAGGCCTTATCTCCCAACATCCCTAGAGCAGGCCTTGTCTGGTCCCCATTCTGGAAGCAGACTCCCCTCTCCCACAATTCTGTGCCTCTAACTGTCCCTCCGGTGCCACCCCTGGCCTTTGTCCTTCTCCAGCTGGGGCCTAAGCCTCTGCTTCACCCCTCCAGCATGCATCTGAATATCAATCTACGCATGGACACTTTGCAACTTCACCTACTCCTTGAAATAACCCCACAGAGGCGAGTATCTCATTACCAAGTCATTCTTTATTTACATGTGGAGTGTCATTGACAATGATCCAGTTCCCTCAGAGCCAGCTCCCAGAGTGAGCAGACCCCCTTGACATTCCTGTTTATATCTATTAGCCAGGGCTCCCTGATTGGATCCGTTTAACAGCCCCAATCAGGGAACTCATATTCTATGAGGTCTACCGAGCTGACCTTGTTACAATCACTTAACTCCTGTTTCTCCAGGCACCTCACATTCCTATCTGAAGAGCCAACACTCACACTCAGCTTCATCATATTGCTCTCTCATATTCAAGCCTTACATCACTCCTGCAAAAGCTGTCTTTCCCCTTCCTCCATACAAGCCATTTCTAACTCTCATTTCTATTTGCTTACTTTCCTTGCAGGAGACGACTGTATACAACCACAGCCGCAGACAGAGACCGTTGATGCCCCTCCAGTGACATGCCCTTTGGCATGCACTGGTAATGCACGTCCACATGGTTCATGGGGAAGGAGGTTTCAGGAAGGTGCAGATGTCAGCAATAACCTGGTGTGAAAGCCTGGGTCTCTGAGGCACTAGTTTTCACAAATGTTGACAGTCAAATTGTCACCTGCAATGCTTTGCATTAGGGGTCCTCACCTCTGTGCAGCAAGATCTTCATGGCTACCTCCTCTGCCGTGAGGACTATGGCTGAGGAGAAGGCAGGTACTACTGCTGTAAGAGTTGCTCCTACTGAAGCTGCCATCAGTGAAGGCCAATAAATGCAGGCCTAGTGAACAATGACCCCAAATTGGGTATTAGAAGGAAACCTGAGAAATCAGTGACATCATTTGAAGCTCTTGTCTGAAGTGGAAGCAGCGAGCATGATCAAGGGAAGTGTATGCAGCACTGGTCCATGTTATAATTTCAGAATCACATAATTGTTATGGTGCAAAAGGAGGCCATTCAGCCAATTGTGCCTGTGCCAGTTCTATTACCTAATGCCAATCTCCTGACTTTCCCCCATATTCCTGCACACCATTTCCATCTATTTGTCATAAAGTACTTACCATCATCTCTGCCAAAGAAAATGCATGCTTGAAATGGTGTCTAGATTTTAATTGGATATTACTGTAATTATTTTAGAACTCTGGATTAAATTTTTAATGCAATGACATGTTGTTGCTATCAGTAAGCAAAAAGCAATAAACTCTGGATCTGTAACTAAATATCAAAGATTAAGATGTTAAATAGGCATAGGCCTAGTCAAATATTTAATCTAAGATTAAGAAACCCTGCTTGACTTATATAGTCTCTGAGAAAGGACATGATGTTACAAGCCTTTAAAAAATATTGCTTTTTTTATTTCTGTTCTTTGTGATTGCACTGACTCACACTAAGATATGTTGAGGCTGAGGATAAAACAAATAAAGTTAATTGCAAAGAAATGAAGGATTAGTAGCTGCTGTGTTGAGCAAACTATATAGGGAACGAAAATTCCTCAATTTACTTAACTCTAATTTACATACAGTATTGGGTGCAGCAGACGGTATTGTATTGGTTGCTGTGAACTGTGATCATGAACCCGCCTGACTGGCTTACCCACGAGTTCAATTGTGGCATTTAATTACTATGATCATGATATGGTTACGTTTTTGTGTAATGGGTGAAGAGGGTCCAACAGAAGGTTGAAACGGGAACCAGCTGGAAAAGTTGTTATTTCCATGAAGGTTGCGGATTTATTGAAAGAGAAATAATATCCAAGGACTTTTAGAGTAAATAATTTTCTGTCCATTCAGAAGCACTAGGCCGAATTTAGTAGTAATGGCAGGACTCCCCCAAACCCATGCTGGTGATGGTCAACAAGATTTGGAGTGTATCTTGTCAGCAGCAGGCCGCCATCTTTATTGATGATGGCCACAAGCCACTCAAGAGCTGTTGACCAACTAAAACACTGGAAACTCAGTGGTGCCAATGGGAGCTGTGGTTACTCCTGGGGTTGCATGACAAGGGGCAGAGACATCACGGTCAGTCATGTAAGGCATAGTGAAGGGAGGACAGGTTGATGGGGGCAGGCTGAGGGTTACTACTAGGTGTTCCCTCTGTGCCCAAACGGTGCCCAAAATGGAGTACCCACCTCTGAGCTTGCCAAGAGGCAACCAAGGTTTACCTGTCATCCCTCCAGTCTTGTGTAGATTTGTTAGCCTTGCTGCCTCACAGCCCATACTCAAAAGGCTTGTAAAATCAAACCCACGTACGTCATTTCAAAAACAATTTCGTACAGAACTTATCACTTATGCTCCCTCAGAGAGACCACCAGAACATAGACTTCAGGTTCAATCCGTGGTTGGCCTAAATAGCACTGGCTTTTGAAAGGATATACTTTCTTCAGGTTTCCAAATCAATTCATTTGCATACAGTCAAAATCCAATCTCTCCTATGTAGTGTTTGTCAGCATTTTGGAACGTTCTATCAGTACAACTGAAAATGTATTTATCACAGAAAACAAACTTTGAATGAGTGTCTATTGTGGAACATAATCATAAATAACTGAAAGCGATTTCAGCAAATTGTACTGTTCGAGTTAGACTGGGGTACAATAGTTGGTTATTTTTTAATAATTTATTCTTTAATAATTAAATACTTTTTAATGATGATTAACCTCAAAATCTTTAAGTCATAGAGTTCTACAGCATGGAGACAGGCCCTTTGGCCCAAACTGGTCCGTGCCGAACAAAAGGTCCATCCATGTTAACCCTATTTCCCTGCACTTGGCCCATTTCCTTCTAAACCTCACCTATCTACATATTCGTCCAAATGCCTTTTAAATGTTGTTAATGTACCGGCCTCAACCCCTTCCGCTGGCAATTCATTCCATATGTGTACAGCCCTCTGTGTAAAAAAGTTGCCCTTCAGGTTCCCATGTATTCTTTCCTCTCTTACTTTAAACTGATGCCCTTTAGTCCTTGATTCCCCAACCCTGGGAAAAAGACTTGCTTGAAAATTTCTTCTGCACTCTTTCCACTTTAATAATATCCTTCTTATAGCAAGACGACCAAAACTGAACACAATACTCTAAGTGCAGCCTCACCAACGTCATGTACAACTGCAACATAACTTCCCAACTGCTATACTCAATACTCTGACTGATCAAGGCCATATCAATGCCAAAAGCCTTCTTCACTGCCCTGTCTACCTGTGACTGTATTTTCAGAGAACTGTGTACCTGAACTCCAAGGTCCCTCTTTTCCTCTACACTCCTTAAGGCCCTACCATTCACCATGAAACTCCTAGCCGGATTTGACTTTCCAAAATGCAACACCTCACACTTATCTGTCCTAAACTCCACGTGCCATTTCTCAGCCCACTTCCAGAGCTGATCAAGACGTTAATGATAATGATCTAATAATCAATTGCTCATCAGGGATTGATTAACTTTGTGAATCAGTTGATTTAAAACAGTGAAAGAAATTATAAATTATTAAGCAGATATTACAACAACCTGTTGTAATATTCTGATTTTTGTGTGCAGCTTGCCAACGCATTGCATACTAACTCACTGTCAGCTTTGTAACATCATATGCACACGGCAAATGGAACCTTCAAATGCACACTCTCTTAAAAGCTAGGTACACATCGCATTGTCGTGCCCTTATACCTAAAATGGGCTTGATTTTAAGAGTGTTGTCAAATGCCCACAAATGAGCAATTAGCAGATATTTGCAATGGCAATTAATTTAATCTGAGCTATTGCCTGTTTGGGAATCAGGGCAAGTTTCACACACTTTGTTTAGTAAACAAATGCAAAATATTTCAGGAACTCTATTGCACTAGAAGTAATCTGCTGAAATTTCTCAATCTTATATGCTGGTCAGGCAAACTCTAGGCACTGAAGCAGATAACATGCACCCACTCCACGCCGAACTCATTTGAGGTGGAACCAATAAAAAGATTTTAATGTACCCAAAATGAAAGGCCACGATTCCAAGATTGAGAAAAGTTTAAGGATAAAGAGAATGACAAAATAGTCATCCAAAGAAAATAGATGTTATGTTATAACTGTAGCTCTGTAGAACTGTTAGCAAGATTTTTCCTCATCCAACCAATTTGTCTTAACGAACTTCTTGAGCCCAGCTTCATTTGCTTTATAGGAAGGATTCTGCCTTTGCTGTTGGTCTGCTACAAGGAAAGAGGAAAATGGCAGCTGTAGGCATTAGGCATTTGCATTGACAGAGTGGGATGGCTGGCTGTAGAATAGCAGAGAAAAAACACCTTTGAAGTAAATATATGCAATACTCTGAAGTGAAAGCAGGAAATAAACCATCTTGACCATCGCTGAATCCTTAGTAATGAAGTAATATGATGGAAAATGTAACCTCTGAGCAGTCTATCATTAAAGTTAAAAATAAAATCACTACAGTCTAACCAGACCATGGGGCTGCTCTCTCATTCAAAAGAGGCGACTGGTAGTGGTTTATCTTGAGGGTCACCACATGTTGAGGAGCGTCCTTCATGGTAACCTCAGCCAGTGCGGGAATTGAATCCATGCTGTTGTCTGTACATTACATCACAAAGCAACTGTCCAGCCAACTGACCATTTAATCTGATATACCCAAACTTACTGAGGAAGGCACATTTAATATCTTCAACAACAAGGTGTAGAGCTGGATGAACACAGCAGGCCAAGGAGCATCACAGGAGCAGGGAAGCTGACGTTTCGGGCCGAGACCCTTCCTTAGAAATGGGGGAGGGGAAGGGGATTCTGAAATAAATAGGGAGAAAGGGGGGGAGGCGGAAGATGGATAGAGGAGCAGATAGGTGGAGAGGAGACAGACAGGTCAAAGAGGCGGGGATGGAGCCAGTAAAGGTGAATGTAGGTGGGGAATTAGGGAGGGGATAGGTCAGTCCAGGGAGGACTCTCCTCCCCCATTTCTGAAGAAGGGTCTAGGCCTGAAACGTCAGCCTTCCTGCTCCTCTGATGCTGCTTGGCCTGCTGTGTTCATCCAGCTCTACACCTTGTTATCTCAGATTCTCCAGTATCTGCAGTTCCTACTATCTTTGAAACAACATTTAATATCTTCCTTCAGTTTTGGTGGAAAATCCCATAATTTGTGACAATCAACATAAAGCATGCAGCATAAAGCCTAGATAACTCCCTTTCCCAAGTGTCCATCACCTGCTGTTGCTCTCCTCAATCCTTCATATTATAATCTAGACTCAACTGCCCTTGGGCAATTAGGGATGGTCAATATTTGCTGCCTAGCCAGTGATGCCTCATCCCTTGAATGAATAATTACAAGGATATTACAAGGATATACAATAATTACCAGGATAACTTAATTGGGGGAACCTCTCTGACTGTTAAAAGCAGAGGCAATGCAAGTACTTTTTCCAGGATCAAAGGATTACTGGCATCCAGCTCCCAAATATTCAACAGCTCCTCCTTCCATGTCTGCTATGCTCCTCACCTTGAATTTTGCCCATCTGACTTTTATGGTTTTAACAATAACTTGGTTCTGTAAACTAACTAAGCTTGAATCTGCATGAGAAAAGCTATTGGACTTTAGCTTGTTTCTTTTGTCATGAATTATTCAAAGAAGTGAACAATAAAAGTACATTGTACATATGTTATAAAAGCTAAACAATACCAAAAGATTTTGAAGCACTAGAAAAGTTAAAGGAGCTTAACAGAAATTGGTTGGATCAGGTGATATTTATGTAGCCAACAGACCGTGCAGGACTACCTCAGAAGAGAAACTCTAGGTTCCACGGGAGAAAGGGTGGAAAGCAGACTTTTTTAAAATTATTCATTCACGGGATGAGGGCATCACTGGCTAGGCAGCAATTATTTACCATCTCTAATTACTCAAGGACAGTTAAGAGTCAACTACATTGCTGGGGGTCTGGAGTCACATGTAGGCCAGACCAGGTAAGGATCTTCTCCTAAAAGGCATGAGTGAACGAGAGGGGTTTTTACAACAATCAGCAATGGATTCATGGTCATCATTAGACTCTTAATCCCAGATATTTCTTGAATTCAAATTCCACTTTCTGCTGTGGCAGGATTCAAATCTAGGTCCCCGGAACACTATCTGGGTCAACAGTCCAGCGATAATACGACTAGGCTATTGCTTCCCTTTACATCCCACATTATCACCTATATTTAAGAGGGGAGACAAATTCAGTTTGGATACCAATATCTCTACTCATATAACTTTCACATGAGATGATATGATAAGGTTTCAAAGGGATGGCTTGATTCAGATAGATTAGACCACATTAGAATACCTATTTAACAGGAAGGCACTGTTTTCTGATACCTGGGCAACAATGCATGTGCACTCATTTGGGAATGTGCACACACACAGTTCCAAACATGATGTGTCACCTAGTAGAATTTAAGTGTGACATCATGGGTTACAGGAGATAGATGATGGCCTAGTGTTATTATCACTAATTTATTAATCCAGAGAGCCAGATAACATTCTGGGGAAACAAGGTGGACGTTTCGGGCCTAGACTGTTCTTCAGAAAAGGGGGAGGGAAAGGAGATTCTGAAATAAATAGGGAGTGAGGGGGAGGCGGATAGAAGATGGATAAAGGAGAGGATAGGTGGAGAGGAGACAGACAGGTCAAAAAGGCATGGATGGAGCCAGTAAAGGTGAGTGTAGGTGGGGAGTTAGGGAGGAGATAGGTCAGTCCAGGGAGGACGGACAGGTCAAGGGGGTGGGATGAGGTTAGTAGGTAGGAGATGGGGGTGGGGCTTGAGGTGGGAGGAGGGGGTAGGTGGGAGGAAGGACAGGTTAGGGAGGCGGGGACAAGCTGGGCTGATTTTGGGATGCGGTAGGAGGAGGGGAGATTTTGAAGCTTGTGAAGTCCACATTGATACCATTGGGCTGCAGGGTTCCCAAGTAGAATATGAGGTGCTGTTCCTGAAAAGTTCGGGTGGCATCATTGTGGCATTGCAGGAGGTCCAGGATGGACATGTCGCCTGAGGAATGGGAGGTGCAGTTGTTTAGTGCGAACCGAGCGTAGGTGTTCTGCAAAGCGGTCCCCAAGCATCCACTTGGTTTCCCTGATGTAGAGGATGCCACAACGGGAACAGCGGATACAGTATACCACATTAGCAGATGTGCAGGTGAACATCTGTTTGATGTGGAAGGTCTTCTTAGGGCCTGGGATGGGGGTGAGAGAGAAGGTGTAGGGGCAGGTGTAGCACTTCCTGCGGTTGCAGGGAAAAGTGCCAGGGGTGGTGGAGCTGGTGGGGAGTGTGGAGCGGACAAGTGAGTCACGGAAAGAGTGGTCCCTCTGGAAAGCAGTTAAGGGTGGGGAGGGAAAAATGTCTTTGGTGGTGGGGTCAGATTGCATGTCGCAGAAATGTCGGAGGATGATGCGTTGGATCCGGAGGTTGGTGGGGTACATCAGGACAAGGGGGATTCTGTTTTGGTTGTTATTGTGGGGAGGGGTTGTGAGGGATGAATTGCAGGAAATGTGGGAGACACGGTGGAGGGTGTTCTCGACCACTGAGCGGGGCAAGTTGCGGTCCTTGAAAAACGAGGACATCTGAGATGTTCGGGAGTGGAATGCCTCATCCTGGGAGCAGAATTGGCAGAGGCGAAGGAATTGAGAATAGGGGATAGCATTTTTGCAGGAAGGTGGGTGGGAGGAGGTGTATTCTGAATAGGTGTATTCCACTGACACTAACATTCTGGGGACCTGGGTTCATATCCCACTATGACAGGATTTGAATTCACTAATAATCTGGAAGTAAGAATGCAATCATGACCATGAAACCATTCCTGATTGTCAGGAAAAACAATCTGGTTCACTGATGTCCTTTAAAGAAGGAAATGTACCATCCTTACGTGGTCTGGCCTACATGTGACTTCAGACCCTCAGCAATGTGGTTTATTCTTAAACAGGGATGATGCCCACATCCCATGAATGAATAAAACAAAATGTGTAAATGCAGCTCTGTGCATGCACAGGGAAGCACATGCATTTTGAAATGGAGTTTAGGAGTTGGGAGAGGGGACGCAGGGTGGCAAATATTGGAAATAGTCAATGTGGCTTCGGAGGGGATTTTCTGGAGTCAGATTTCATTTTCTTAGCTACCATCAGTTCTGAGGAAAGGTCATTGGACCTAAAACGTCAACTCTGATTTCTTTTCACAGATGTTGCCAGCCCTGCTGAGCTTTTCCAGCAATTTCTGTTTTTGTTTCTGATTTACAGCATCCGCAGTTCTTTCGGTTTTTATTTAGGTTAATTTTAGTAATTGAAGTGGCCTCCCTGACTACACTAGGAAATCCACTTTGATCATGTAAAGCAGCAGCACATCTTTAAATACTTTTACTGCAGTTGGAGAGGGCAACATTCAATCATTTCCAAAACTTCACACTGCAGTAGTGTAAATAGTTACAAATGCACTATAAATTGGAGAGATAGGGTTTAATGAATATGTAAACGAGCCTCTGGGGGATATGCTATGATAGAGCTGTCACCTCAGTAGTCATGCACCAGCACTCTGCTCGAAGGTACAATCTTGTACAGCACAGAAAATCCTGATCTGTATCTTATATAACAAGGTATCGAGCTGGATGAACACAGCAGGCCAGGCAGCATCAGAGGAGCAGGAAAGCTAATGTTTTGGACAGCAATCTACATTCAGGCCATCCCAATTTGGCCCCAGCCACGACAATCGCGACCTGAAATGTCAGCTTTCCTGCTCGTCTGATGCTGCTTGGCCTGCTGTGTTCATCCAGGCCCACATCTTGTTATCTCAGACTCCAGCATCAGCAGTTTCTACTATCTCTGCACTGTATCTTACTGCTATCTACAATCTGTTCATAAACATTTTTTTAAAGTAATCTTGAAGTCTGACTTGAGTTTGCATGAAGAATATGAAGAACTCATTCTGCAACAAAAGGTGGGTGGGGATAGGGTTACAGAGTGATAGGGAGTCAATGAAAAGGCTTCTTGACCAATTTTCTGTTCCCACTCTGTCTTCCAGAAATATTTTTGAACACAGGTGGTTGAAGACTAGAAGCAGAGCTATCAGCTCATGCTCCTAATCCTCCTGATTGTCCAGCTTCTCAAATCTCACTTCATCTTCGACCTACAGTCTGCACAAGCCATAAATGGTGTGACCAGGGATCTTCATTTTCTATTCCCTCATCCCAACCTCACTCTTTTCAAGTACTGCCCTCAGCCATGATTGTTCTCTGAGGAAGCAGATGTGGAGTGTGAATAGATTGAAGAAAATGAAACAAATCTGACACTCACAGCCATTAGTTCTGGTGGTGGCACTGTGTGAATTTCAGAGGGCAGTATAAAGATGGAATCAGCATGTGGTGAATCACCCAAATCAAGCATCCAGGATAGGGAGAATGGGCAGCACAGGTGACAGATCCCCAGGTGGAGGTTCTGCCCTTTTGCAACCCAAGTACACATAGCCAGTAGTTATGAGTTCTTCTGTTGAGGATTCAGACAAGGACTTAACTGGAGAAATCTACTGGAAAAGGTAGAAACGAGCACACAGAAATGCCTGATGCATGCAGAAACCTCCCCTAGAGCCTCTTGTTGCTGTCAAGGTACATGGAGTTGGTACCAAGTTAGCATAGGCTTCAAACTTAGAGCTCGGCCATTCTAGTGTTATGTGGTGATCAACATAATGAGAAGACTGGATCCGACCATGAAGCAGTGTCTGATGGCTAACGGCTCAGCATCCACAGCAGTGCAAACCAAAAAACACCATCATCTGAGTGCTGGAATGTACTCAGGTTGAGGACATGCAATCTGAACTTGTTGCCATTCAGGGTCCCTCATGATGACAACATTCACCCTCGCACCACAAACACAGCAACAGTCTCCTCGATGTTCTCCATCAACCTTGTCAACTACTGCCCATGTCATAGTGGTGAAGTCTGACATAAGGTCACAACCTGCTTGAGATCAACCTAAAAGGTCATTTGCAGTCTCTACAATGAAAGTGGGTAGACTTCCACGAACCATTGTGCAGCCTTTGAGATGCATTATGTAAGAGTCCTGGTCAGGGAGGGGCATTCACAATACAGGCAGTGCAGAGATGGTTAGTTGAATAAGAATGGAGTATTGGATGTGTTGTTAGATAAGGTTGATAGTGACCTTTACTTCAAGCTTGTGGGCCAAGAGAATACCTTGATGATCACACACAGAGAGATGGTAAGGTGAGGAATTGTGGACCAAGTAGCACTTCAGGTTTCAAACAAGAGAACCAGGGTTTGATGATACGCTCATGGATGTGTCATCCAGAGTGTGGATGAGCCTCCTGTCTCCTCTCCTCATCCTGTGGTAGGTGCTGAACTTGTGGTGACAGACTGGCCAGCTTGAAGAGAGTGAAATAGGTGATCATAAATACGGACACCCAATCAGATGAATACTGGAGGGCACCACCCCAATGGAACTCATATATCAGCAGCACAATGTGGATGTTCTTATGGATTGCTCTTATCATCCAGCAACCACCCTCTGATTTGATGTAGTGGATGAAATTTTGTTGGAAAGCAGACCACGGCACAAAATTTTGAAATTTAGCCCGTAGTGGGAAATTGCGTGTTCACCAGCATGATATACCTGGCAGTGACTGCAGAATAACTACATGATAACATTGCACATCTCGGCAAAGATAAATGTGTGCAGTTAATTGCCTGCACCGTGGGAAGCTCACTGTCCTGACAAGTGCCATATGCATGTTCCATTTTATTTTCTCTGTTAAGATAATGATAAACTCTCCTCTTTTGACAGACAGAGCCTCTGTGACCTATCAAATGCAGCAATGACGAGCAAACTTTGAGATGTTTCCTATGTTGCCTGCTCTAGCCTCAAAGGATGCTCTAGTAATGAAATAAAGAGTCAAGGTCTCCTTGACTATCACTTGCATTGCCATCCTTATGCTGCTGTGAGGCTGCAGATCTGGATACAAGAGGCGGTACAGTCTGTGAGCACCTTCATGGTGAAGTGCATCCACTGAATATTTTGCTCTTGACTCACATGCAGGTAGGAGAAGTGTTCCCTGAAGATTGCAGGGAGATACAACTTCCTTCTGAGAGCCAACACCTTCTTCCATCTGCTTTGCTTTCTCTGCTTCGTCTTCTTCTGATACTACCTAAAGGGGACTACACCGATAATCCATAACACATGTATGTGGTGTAATCAGAGGCCATTTAGAAACAAACAGTAGCCCATTTCTCTAGGCCCGAAACATCAGGATTTCCTACTCCTATGATGCTGCTTGGCCTGCTGTGTTCATCCAGCTCTACACCTTGTTATCTCGGACTCTCCAGCATCTGCAGTTCCTATCATCTCTAGTAGCTTCTCCTTGTCCAGCACTACTCACTGAAGGCACACAATCTTTTCCAAGATCCTGGATGTTCCATAAACTTAGCAAGACCTAGCAGATAGTAATTGCAACCTGATTGATAATGTTACTGAGGTGGGGGAGAGTCCCTTGTCCTGCTGAAAGCATATTTATCCATGTATGTTTAACAGAAGCAATTTCCAGAATGCATGTAATAACATCTCTGAACAGGCTGGTTAGAAAATAGGTTATTAAAAAAAACTAGAGTAATAAGGTCAAAATCGAAAATTGGCACTGACTTACGTCCTGATCTGCCAATACATACAACACTTGTGCTAATGTTATCATCAAAATAGTGTTCAGTATGGCCCTGCACTAGGAAGAACCAACATGACACCTAAGCCATCACCTAAAGCTGTAGAAATGTCATCAATACGATGCTGACGTTTATGTCCAAAGGGTTTAAAATAGGAAGCACGAAAAGAAAAATATGAATTTGATTTAAATCATGCACAAAATATTGATGAATAATTAATAATCAGGTAAATTAATAGAGAGCAAAAAGTCTCTCTAAAATTACAAAAATTGTCATGTTCTTACACTTTTTCAAAAAATCTCCAGTCCTAATTAAATCCTAACTAAAATCTGAAAGAATGAGACTCTACTCTTATAATTGCCAGTACTAAAGTGATTGTTTGGTTATAATGAATAGTTAACACTTACAGGTGTATGCAGCAGCTGTAACTTTTTCCAAAAGCTAACTCAGCAATTAGCGGGCAAGTATAACACTTCAGACTTGACACAATTGAAACATCAAAAATAGAAACTGGAGTACCCCATGCAGCCTTCCAAGCCTGTTCTGCCATTCAATAAGATTCTGGCTGAATATTCAACTTAGCATTCTGTTCCCACTTTCTCTTGATACAATTTGATCCATTTAGCCCTAAGAACTATCTCTCACTTCTTCTTGAAAACATTCAATGGTTTGACCTCAACTACTTTATGTGGCAGAAAATTCTACAGGCTCATCACTCTCTGAGTACAGAAATTTCTCATCTGCTCAATCCTAAATAGCCTACCCTGTATCCTTAGACTATGGTTCTGGACTCACTGGTCACTGGGAACATCCTTCCTGCATTTACCCTGCCTAGTCCTGTTGGAATTTCATAGGTGGTTTCTATGAGTCTCCCCTCATTATTCTAAACTCCAGTCAACATAGTCCTAACTAGTGTCTCTTCACACATCAGTCTTGACATCCCAGGAATCAGTCTAATAAATCTTCACTGCACACCCTCCATTCCAGAACATCCTTCCTCAGATGAAGAGATGAAAACTGCACAGAGAACCCAGGTGTCGTCTCACCAAGACCCTGTACAATTGCAGCAAGACATTTTGCTCCTGTACTCAAATCCCCTCACTATGAATGCCAACAGAATTTGCCTTCTTCACCACCTGCTGCACCTGCATGCTTACTTTCAACAACTGGTGTATAAGGACACCAGGACTTTTTGCACCTCACCTTTCCCAAACAATCACCATTCAGAAAATAATCTGCCTTCTTGATTTTACTACCAAAGTGAATAACCTCAAATTCATCCACATTGGACTTCATCAGCCATGCATTTATCGACTCACTCAACTTGTCAAAATCACAATGAAGCATTTCTGCATATTCCTCACTGTTTGCTCTCCCAACCAGGTCTGGTCATCTGTAAACTTTAAGGTATTACATTTAGTTCCCTCATCAATATCATTCATATATATTGTGAATAACCTAGGCCCAAGCACTGGTCCCTGCGCTACCCCACTAATCACTGGCTGCTGCTCAGAAAATGATCCATTTTTTCTGCCCTTTTTGTTTCCCGTCTGCCACCGAGTTCTCCATCCATGTCAGTACACTAACCAATCTCATGCACTTTACTTTTCCATGCTAATCTCTTCTGTAGGACGTTTTTGAAAGCCTTCTGATATTGTACTAGCATTGCAAAACTTGTGGGGGCAGGACTAATCAGAAAACAATGTCTAGATTCCCATATTCACTTATATGTTTTACAATACATAACTTTGGAAATTACTGTGCAATTTGCTCCATAACAACAATGCGTGTTGTTAGCCTTGCTCATTTAATCACGAGAGAACTTAGGCCAATTGTTGTTGTATTTACATATTGCCATGTAGGGGTGCAGTAATGTTTCTAAAAGCTCAATAATTTGTCATGTAATTGCACAATGTGACCAACTGTACAGGTTAGTTCAGTTGACTAGGTGGCGAGACCGTGATGCAGGATGACAGGAACAGAGTGGGTTTAATCTCCATATCAACTGTAGAACTTCATGGAGGGCTGCCTTCCTGCCTTTATATGGCCATCCTTGCATGACGTGGAGTGGTGTCCTCCAAGTTAATAAACACTTGGCACTCATTGTCTATAAGCGCTTAAAGAATATTGTGAGTTACCTTACCAAATTGCACATTAACTGTCCTGACTAGTCAAATACTTTAACAATGCTTTTAGCGAAATTTATCAAAGCCTCCAACAACTACACATTGAAAAAAAACTCTTTTTAAAATGTCTCCTACATTTTCAGTCAAAGCACTATCTCCAAAATGTGTTTATAATGCAGACACTTCTGACAAAGTTGTTCCATTCAATAAAACTGAAGAGAACAACTTCTGATGCATTGTTCAGTTGAATTTTAAATCCAACAATTTAGAAGAACTCAGAGAAAGAAGTTATTTCTAAAGCTGTATATTTTTAAAAGCCCAGAAATGTTTTACCATACAGCTGGAAGTTCAAGAATTATTGAGATTAGTTGCACAACAAGAACTTATTTTTGTCTATTGTGTTCCTGTCAGCTCTTTGTTAAAATGAATCTCACTGACCTGTTCTCACATCCTTGGAGGTTTCTGACTTCCAAATCTACTCTTCCCTTAAAATATTTACAGTCTCTGCCTCAACTATTCATATGACAAAGCATCTTGGACAGTTCTTTGCATAAAATTATTTTTCTACCCTCTGCACTCACCCTTTTAATAACAATTTAAATTTGTTTCCATTCATCACTCCTGAACTAAAATAAACCAAAAAAGACTAAAACTAAAAGTTTCTCCCAATATGATCAAAATTCTTCAGAATTTTGGAAACTATGTTCAAGTTTCTCCCATGTTTCTTTGCTTCATTGAATTCAGTCCCCTGTAAACAGACATACTGCGATTACAATATTGTCCTTTATGGTATTTTGCACTGTTTGATATGTGCTGGAATACTGAAATCTACCACAAAAATTATTTGTAGTGACCAGATGGTAATATAATCAGTTGTATGTTTAATGGTAGATATTTGAAAGTTCAATCTGCATGTACAAAAATCAGAAGTTCTCAGTTGCATTCATTCACGTAATCATGTTTAATTCTTAAATATTACTTTACTCTGATTATTACCTGATACTTGGCGTGCTTGTATATAATCTGCTGGTGACCTACAGTATATTAAGAAAACAAGCTGAATGCAGTGAATTATGACTGGAATTGATCACATAGTTTTTCAACTTGCTGGCACACAACAGGCTTATCAATTTTCATTGACTCTTGCAGAATCTCCTAATTTCATTATATGCTTTTCAGACTAAATCCATTTCTCCATTTTCAAAAAACAAACTCTTTGTGTAAACAATGAATACATATATACATAGAAAAAACCAATATAGTTGAGATAGAACTGTTAACTGGAAGAGCTAGATAAAAGGGCCAAGAACTATCAAATTTGTATGTACATCTACCTATTTATAAATAATGCTTATTCCTCATTTGCTCCTGTGTATGAAGGAGATGGCAGATAGTGAGAGCACAATGGAAACTTATCCATTTACCACACCCATGAACAATGTGCATTCCCTCTTCAGCACCCCACCCTCAATAAGGCTGATCGAGGTAACACTTCTGAAAATGCTGAGGCTTCTGACACTGGCCGGACAGAGGACACAAATTCAGGAAGGAGAAGTGGGAAATGGGGAGGAGTTGCTGTGGGGTAATGAGCATTATTGGAGTTGCTGTTGGACAAGCATTGTTGGAGCTGAGGGACAGCAGTGTCAGGGATAACAGAGGGGTGTGCAATGTTGAGTGGGAATGAGGGTGGTGTGTGATCATTGTCAGGCGAGGGATGAAACTCCGGGAGAGTACAGACAGTGTAAGGGTTGCAGAAGAGGTTGAGGGAGGGAGTGAGAGAAGGGTTGATCAGTTCTCAGATGCTGAGGGGGTGTGGCTGGGAATGAGTAATGTTGAGGATGTGGCAGGGGATGAACATTATCAGGGATAAGAGAGAGAGGTGAGGGAGGAGTTTGGCAATGTCAGAGAAAGGGGTAAACGGTGCTGTAGTTGGAAGAGAAGAGGATGAGGAGGGTCAGATTGCAAGAGTGGGTGAGCATTGTCAGGGGTGGGAGTGATCAGTGCCAAGGTTGTGGAAGGGGTTGGTGAAGCAATGATCAGCAGAGGGTAGAGGGATGAGCAATAGGTGCCGGAAGGATAAGCAGTGTTACAGGAGGAGGAGAGGGTGAGCAGTGTCAGGGTTCTAAGTGATTTTTTTAATGCCTTTTCCCTATTACCTCTTTTGTTCATCACTGTCTGACACTCATAGGAACATAAGAATATAAGAACAGGAGTAATCCATTCAGCTCCTCAAGTCTGTTCTGCCATTCAATGTGATTTGTGGCCCAGTTCCATATACTTGCCCTTGGCCCATATCCGTCAAAAGCTTTGCTGAACAAAAAATAATCTTTCTCTGACATTAACAACTGACCTCGCATCAACTGCCGTTTTTGAAAGACAGCCCCAAATATCTACCACCCTTTGTATGATTAATAGTATCTGTGTAGGTACAGAGCATCAAGTCCAAGGATTCAAAATTCAGCTCAGTCTTCATTATGTCTCAGGCAGTGCAATTCAAAAGTTTAAACTTCCAAAGTAAATTCTCTGTATGTGTCCAGATTGGAAACTCTGCAGGGTCCCAATGTGCATAAGCACCAAACATCTGGACATGTTCTGCTGTTATCACCAGAGGATTCTGCCTAATTTACAACTTCAATTTCCGTGTTTTCATTTTTAAAGCATTAGGTCCAGTATAAAATTAAAATGAATCTTCTTAGATGTAACAATTGCAGAAAAATCAAAAATATATTGAAGTTAAAATAATATCTTTAAAAAACTTGTCAGATAGACTTACCTGTGATACAGCTCTTCTTCAACAACTGTTAGAAAAGAAGCACAAATTCAGACACATTTAGTCAAATTATGAAATAAATGGTGTGAAAACTATACAATCACATAGAAAAAAAGCCAGACGTGTACTAGAATTCCAGTGAAGGTAACTAATTATTCGGGAGCTATACTAGCACCAGTACTTCTCAGAATGATAACAATCAGCAATGGCAGCGGAACATCAGATAATTATTAAAATTCAGTATTTGCATTGCTGTATTACATTAGCTAATGAAAAATAAGTGTAAGTCAATAATGATAACAAACTTCCCAGAAACCAGACATAAAGAAAATCCTACACGTAAGATATCCATTCTGAAGACCTATTCCAGTGCCCATGCTATAGTTTGGAAACGTTTGCCAAAAGTCACACAAATTTTGAATTAGTAATGACAGAGAATGGTTAATTTCTAATTACACAGTACTTGCTAACTGTTTTAAAAATGGGCCATTCAATTTTGTAAATCCTGCTAATGCAGATTTTGCTATCTGAATGATTATTTAGAACAGAGAGAACTTATAATTCATCCGTAATTAGAAAGAAAGAAAAATTGATTGGATGGACTTGTGGTGTCATTGACCCCTTAAATGTCAGTAATAGGATAGTTGCTTTGAGAAGTACTGAGACATTGTACAAGTGAAACATATTGCAGAGGGCAGCATCCACCTTTTTCAGCTTTTCACCACAGAAGTAGACATACTCGAAGTAAAGAACAATTAGCCTCCTGATATCTTGTTCCCCAAAGGGAGTTGGTTTGTCCCAAATTAACATATAAATTGAGCATGCAACAGAAAATGGAGTAATTGGGTTGGAAAATGTAAGGTTACAGGGATAGAGTACGGGATTGGGTCTGGGTGGGATGCTCTTTGGAGAGTCGGTGTGGCCTCGATGGGCTGAATTGCCTGTTTCCACACTGCAGGGTTTCGATGATTCTATGATTCCATGGACTCAAATTGGACACAAGTCCAAAAGGACAGGGCTTCTACCTATTTCTTGTTGCACAGACATCCATTTGAGATGTTTTGAGCACAACCTAGGCTAAATTTTTAAATCTTTAGCAGCTTTCATGTTGCTCAAGAATACTTACATTGCTGATCCTCAATATGTTCATATGGATTGAATTTCTGCAGAACTTTGTATTACCTGCTAACAGTCATATCACATCTCTCTTGCATACTTAAAGCAGTGCTACTGTACTATGTTATTGTCTATCCTTTTTGAACCAAGATGATGCCAGAATCAGGATTTTCAGGAAAATTGAATAGGTTGAGGCATTTTTCTCAGATAAGACAGGGGGTATCCTGATAAAGATAGTGAAGATTATCAAAGTGATAGACCAGATGCAGCAAAGATGTCTCTATCCTCTCACAGCTAAAAGCAGAATTAGGGAATGCAAATAAAAAATAGTCACTATTAATTTCAGGAGAAATTTCTTTATACGTGGATGATTAGGACATGGAATTTGTTACAACAGGGAGTAGTTCAGCAGAATTTGAGATAAGCTTAATGAGCATTTCAACAAATAAAGTACAGAAGAATATATGATGAGAGTGAGATGAAGAGGAATGTGAGGAAAATGTGTCCAGCACGTAACACCAGTGCACACACCAGCATAAATCTGTTGAACATAATAACCCAATCCTCAGCATATAAACCGACATTTTCCAAGCTACCATTAGTGCTGAGGAAGGGTCACTGGACCTGAAACATTAACTCTGATTTCTCTTCACAGATGCTGCCAGGCCTGCTGAGCTTTTCCAGCAACTTCTGTTTTTGAACTGAATAACCGGTTGTTATACAGTTCATACTTTTTAACCGTGTACCTTAACAGTGATCCCAGCTGTAGATAGGCATGATAAATCAGCTTCAAAGGGATGATAAATAACTGCACACTTCCTAATAGATTAACAGATACACTCCAAAGTTGCAACTTTAAATGATACCCAAAGTTCACGTAGAGATAGGGTTGAAGGAACATGTAGTTTCTGAGGTACACGGTGATAAGACAGTGACAGTATAATTTTGTGGCACTCTCTCTTAAGGTTGAAACTAGAATAGTGAAGGACAGAGATAAAAGGTACTGCAGATGCTGGAGAATCCGAGATAACAAGCATGGGGCTGGATGAACACAGCAGGTCAAGCAGCATCATAGGAGCAGGAAAACTTGACGTTTCGGGCCTAAACCCTTCATCAGAGAAATCAGAGATAAAAGGTACTGCAGATGCTGGAGAATCCGAGATAACAAGCATGGGGCTGGATGAACGCAGCAGGTCAAGCAGCATCATAGGAGCAGGAA
>JAHRHZ010000013.1:40118530-40136290 GCA_024137785.1 Ginglymostoma cirratum
CCTGCTCCTATGATGCTGCTTGACCTGCTGTGTTCATCCAGCCCCATGCTTGTTATCTCGGATTCTCTAGCATCTGCAGTACCTTTTATCTCTTATAGTCCAACAGGTTTATTTGATAACACAAGCTTTCGTCCTTCATCAGGTGTTAGTGAGAGACGTAGTATCAGATACAGAATTTATAAGTAAAAGATCAAACGTTCACACCATTGATGAGGATGTACTAGACAAACCTAAGATGTTGTTAAATCTTTAATCAGTTAGGTTATATTAATCAATTAAAATCCATCATATTAATCAATTAAACCTCAAACCGAAAGCTTGTGTTTTCAAATTAACCTATTGGACGAAAACCTGGTGTCATGTGATTTCTGACTTTGTCCACCCCAGTCCAACAATGGCATCTCCACACCAGAGGATAGAGGCCTAGCTGCTACCTAGCTTTTTCCTCATAAGGCAATCCACTTATTCCACTATTTGTCTAGTAAACCTTATCTGAATTGCTTCTAACAATTAACATCCTTTTCTAAGTATGATGACCAGTGCTGTACACAGTACTGCAGATGCAATCTCACCAGTACCCTGTCTAACTGAAGCATTTCCTTCCTAGTCTTGCATTCAATTCCCCTCACAATATATGAGAATATTCCATTTGTTTTTTGATTAATTTTGTACATGCATTCTAACCTTCTGTGATTCGTGCACTAGGACACCGAGAACTCTCTGCATCTCAGAGCTTTGCAACCTCTCACCATTAAGACAATTTTTTAAAATTCTTTTTGTCAAAATGGACAATTTCACACTTTCCCACATTATTCTCCATTTGACAGATCCTGGTCCATTCACTTAGCATATTTGTTTCCCTTTGTAATCTCCTTCCGTCCTCTTCATAACTTACTTTCTTACCTGTCTTTGTGTTATCAGAAAATTTTGTGACCATACCTTCAGTCCCTTCATCATTATCATTGATATAAATTGTAAAGAGTTGAGGCCCTGACACCAATCCCTGTGGCACTGCACTCATGACAAACTGCCAGAATGAAAAAGACTTATTTGTTCTTACTCTATGCTTCCTGTTAGCCAGCAAATCTTCTAACTACGCTAATATGTTATCACCAGACCATGAGCTTTTATTTTCCACAATTACCTTTGATGTGGCAGTTTATCAAATTCTGCTGAATGCCTCTGCTCAGGTTCAGAGGGACCTGATGGAATAAACATTGAAGGCTACAGTCCCCTTTACAGTTGTCAGATGCCACACCTAGGTATCTGAAATGTGAGAGTGTTGCTGAAGCAAGTAGCCAGCTTATACAAATGTACCTCTGGTCAACCTCAGCCTGTAAAGTCGTTGCTCCTCAGTCATTGTCAAAATCTTCATTTAGCCTGCAAAATGCAGTGTGTCTTGCGGTGAATCTAAACAGGAAATCTCAGCCAACACCTTATCTCTTTGCGACAGTTCACTGCTTTCCATTAAATGATGGGGTCAGTTAAATACTCAGAGTATTCCCCAAAGCAATGAACTTTCCAGCAGCACAGTCTCAATGACGTTGTAACTTCCTTCAGAATCCTGACAGCCAAGAACCTTGTACAGCTGCAATGCCCATTTCCTCCAGATAATGCGTTAAAACTGGAATTTGCTGTATTTCTCCCTCAATGGATAATTATGTTGAAAACAAGCCTTAACAACAGAAGTACACAGCATTTAATGTAAGATTTACATTAGCAATTATTCAGTGTTCATCGAAAATAATTATAAGAGCAATTTCACTTTATCATAGCAAGCACGGATTATAGTCCCTTAATGTTAGTAATGCTTGGCAATGCAAATTAAAATCTTCTTTCACTAGCAAAGATTTTCAGAAATACTGGTAACATCTGGATATAATCAGACAAACACAAAATACTGCCAAAGCTGGAAATACAAAATAAGAATAACAATTGATAAAAATACTCAGCCAATCAAGCAGCATCTGTAGATGCAGAAAGAGAGTTAACTTTTCAGGTCAAGTTCTGTTCAGGTCATAGTAAGACTGTCAACCTGTGCATTAGGCTGGATGTTAAGTAGAGGTAATGCTGAGATGTTATGGTCATTAGGCCGTTAATTGCCTGAGATTGGACCCTCACCATCCATGAGAGACGATGTCCCATCTCCAAGAAAAAGCAACCAGTCTCAACACTGCCACCAAGAGGGGTGATCGCTGCAGAGCCAGCAGTCAGTCTCCACCAAAAAGACATGGGGGAGGCTGCACTGGAAGGAAGAAAGTGGCCTCTCCAGGACTAGGGAGTCAGTCATCAACTAGGTAAAAGTGCAGTGCATTGATTGGACTGTGTGTTCAAGTGGGTCAGCTCGTTCTGTTTGGGGTGCCTCTGTTAGGCACTGAGAAGAAAGCTCCCTCACCAATCTCTTTACCCACAGAACCCCACCTACATCACTCCTGCAGCCAGGCTGCCAGGATATACTTGGAAGCCACACTACATGGTGTGAGCACAACCTGTTGTTGGTAAAATAAAACTTACTGACCACTTAAGATTCTCAATTGGCTGAAGAGTGAATGGACCACCTAACAACTACACTGCCACGAGTAAAATACCCACAGAAGTAGACATGGTCCCCATACCATCCTCACCATTGGTAGAAAAACATTCCATCATTATATCTGTTATCTCTCCTTAAACATTACATAAACTGTTGAGTATTTCCAACAATTTCAGTTGCCATCCTTTATATTGGGAATGGTCTTGCAGTTAGTTAAAATATTCTATCAGAATAATGCTCCAATAAGGAGAATGTGCACAGTTGTTAGGATCTTCATCATCTTCAAGCATGACTAAACTCAATATTCACTCTTGTTCATGCTGGAAGTAGTATTTTCTCAGATTAGAGTCTTAAACACGCAACCTTCTGCTTCAGAGACTTCAGCACAAAATCTAGGGTTGGAAATGTCATGTTTTTGGATGTGATGTTGGCCTAAGATACAGTTTAGGTGGATGTTAAGGAAACCCATGGTATTATTAGAAGATGAATAAGAAATTTGTCTGTCTTACATTCTTCCAATAACCAACATCAAAATGCAGATTAACTGACTATTTATCTTGTTTGCTTTTTGGAGACTTTGCTATGTGTAAATTGGATGCTGTCTTTGTATACAAAACAGTGATGACAACTTGGAGACAACTTGACAGCAGGATAGGTGCTTTAGAATATCAGACCACACCATAGTAGAAATTAGATGTCTTTTCATAAATGGCTGCAGTAAGGCTGATTTCAACAACCAATATCCTCCTTACAAAAAGTTGACACTTGAAAGTTGCCAACTAAAGCAGGTGTTTGGCTACTAACATATGTACATGGTAGCCAGGTCAGGTCATAACTCAGGTCTAAAGCAATTTCATCCACACCCTTCATTTTCTGGAAAAATACTTGCTTAACAATCTCCCTTGTTTCATGCTTCATTGACTACAATTTAGCGAAAGAACTTAACCACTCAAATTCTATTCCAGGTTACACACCATCCCAATACACTGATCTGGTCAAACTTCTTTCAATTATGATGTGTCAATTATTTTATGAAAAAACCTCACAACCAATTGATGCCCCTTATCTACAATATACATGTCATTTTTTACTTTCTCAACTCCTGTTTCCCTTGCATCATTTCCCTTGTTCCACAGTTGGTTCCACATCAGTTCAACAATTTCTGGTTAATTCTATCCCAAACTTCCTCCGCTATCTTCAAAATTCTCTCAAAGCTACCTCTTTGGCTGGGCCTTCAAACACGTCCTTCAGCCATTTCTCCAGCACTGCTGAGAATTAATCTCTGGAAAGAATATTTATTAAGGATACCATCATTGAGGATACTGGGTGATATGGTGGCTCAGTGGTTAGTACTGCAGCCTCACAGTGCCAAAGAGCTGGGTTCAATTCCAGCCTCAGGTGACTGTCTATGTCGAGTTTGCACATTTTCCCCATGCCTGTGGGGGATTCCTCTGGATGGTCTGGTTTCCTCCCACAATCCAAAGATATGCACGTGAGGTGGACTGACCATGCTAAGTTGCCCATTATGTCCAGGGATTTGCAGCCTAGGTGGATTAACCATGGGAAATGCAGAGTTATAGGGATAGAGTAGGGAGGTGAGTTTGGATGGAATGCTCTTCGGAAGGTTGGCGTGGACTCGATGGGCTTAATGGCCTGTTTTCACACTGTAGGGATTCTATGGTTGCTGATATTATAAAAACTAAAGTTATTGTTATTTTAATCAAATTATGCCTTTTTCAACTCACAGCTGTGAATCAAAATTATTCCAGAGGGAGCAACATGATTCTCAAACTTTTGGGCCAAGAATTAGAGATTTGTTATGGGGATGCTTTTCCAAAGTTGGTTAATAGTAATCTATTCAAGAAACTCATACCTTTGGTGTTCCAAAGTGCAGTTGTGATTTCTGTTGACAAGGAGGCAGTTATAGTACTGCATGTATCTATGATTAGGCAAACGTGCACCTTTAAGAGAATTAAGTGACAGTATCAGCGTGATGTCATGCAATGTTTCGTTGCTCTGTGAATAAATCTTCTGATATTTGTATTCAGTAAGAACTTCATCTCATTGTTCGTGTTACCACAGTTTGAGGACAGTGTCTATACTCAATAGAGTTTAGAAGGATGAGGGAGGAATCTAATTGAAACTTGAAAGAATACTGAAAGGCCTGGACCGAGTGGACATTGGGAAGATGTTTCCGTTAGCATGAGAGACTAGGACCCAAGGTTAAAGGCTTAGAGTAAAGAAAAGACCCTTTTGAACGGAGATAAGGAGAAACGTCTTCTGCCAGAGAACGGTGAATCGATGAGATTCATTGTCACAGAAGGCTATGGAGGCCAGGTTGTTGAGTATATTTAATACAAAGGTAGATAGGTTCTTGATTGTTAAGGGGATCAAAGGTTGCAGGGAGAAGGCAGGAGAATGGGGTTGAGAAACTTATCAGCCATGATTGAATGGCAGAACAGTCTCGATGGGCCAAATGACCTAATTTCTGCTCCTATGTCTTATCATCTTATGATCTAGAATATTCACCATGATGGCAGCTGATGTGCAACATTGGAAGGGCTTTTTAGAAGGTGTTTGGTGGCTAATGCGCCAAAAAGTCCTATTTAATTAAGTCTAGATAACATTATCGTTGTATCGTTGAGTCAAGGTCAGAAGTCTACATGATAGCAGTAGACTCTCAGATCAAAGATAACAAGCATGGGGCTGGATGAACACAGCAGGTCAAGCAGCATCATAGGAGCAGGAAAACTTGACGTTTCGGGCCTAAACCCAGATCAAATCAGTTCACAACACAGCACAGTAACCTCCTTGCTAGAAGCAAGAGCTGTTCGTTAGGAGTGCAAATTATTAGCTTTCCAGTTAATATGCTTTACAGAAACAAACCCATTAGTTTCAAAATAAAAAGTGAGATTTCTGAATTGACCTAAACCTAATTGTCGAAAAACAGCAGCATTTTGCGAACAGCGTAACCTAATTGTACTGCAATAGCAGTTCCTAACCAGTGTGCAAACAGAATGCCAGGAATGTTGGTGCTTTTCAAGTCTCTCCTTCATTGAATTCCGACATTCTGATTTTCAAGAAGAGGCACAAAATGCAAAGAAGATGTGCAAACTCCATTTTGATTTCTACTTTTGGTACAGACTTCTAAAGTTCCATTGAAATAATTGGTATTGCAATCCACAGTCAGCACCAACCATTGATTTGGTGTATTATGTCAAGTTGCAACCATTTCTTGCCCAGCACAGTGAAAAGAAATGAAACAGTAGCCACGGCTATAAAATAAATCAGTACTGTGCATTTCAGTTAGTCTCAGCTCAGAAACAGTTCTGTAGAGGTTTCTGCAATTACTGTAAATATACAGTAAGCACATAATGTACGAGCCACATTGGAAAATGCAATACTCAAAATAGGTTAGGAAGCTATTCACTTCATTGCAGGATTCCAATAATTTAAACACTTCAATTCACGAACCAACAATTCAATGACCAAAAAAAAAGTAGTCAAACTCTTCATTGATTTAGGAATTGAAGGTTTGAGAGTAGTTATTTCGTCTGCTTTGGCCAAATATGACCAGAAAGATCTCTAGGTTCATAGATGATTCACTCAACATCAGCGTAAACTTCAAAGTTCACAGACTTGAGTTTATGTTCTATAGGCAGTAATCAAGTCAAACAATTTATCAGTTTTTGGCAGACGATGTTGCAGATGCACAGAGTTTGAGTTTACAAAAAAAAATGTGGTTAAAAGATTCATAGAATTGGTAATAGCTTCATTACCAATCAAATCATTCCAAAGAATACTCTTTGATAAAGCCAAAAGACACATGATTGATGCAATACTGGAATAAAAACTGCAGGACAGAAATACCTCCAAGCTCTGGACTCCATAGTAATAATTGCAATGGTAATCAAAGTTAATTTGAGTTGATCAAAAACCACTCGAGTCATGCATGGGGTGTTATTTATTCCGTGTAGTGAAGCAACACCCAACTGTTCTCAATACACCCAAGCAATATGCCTTTGCTTTAGGCAAAGATATGCACAGTATTTCATCATCAAAAACAGCCCAAGGTGTAGCACCAAGCTGAACAATACATGAAAATGGCTCAGTCGAAGTCCAACATAAAGAATGTGACCAAAATTACACCCATGATGCACAACCATTTGGGCAAAGTTCAAGAAATAACTTGAACAAAATAGCTTCCAATCCTAACCAAACCATACATGCGGTTGATCTGGCGTACAGCATTGAAGAACAGCTGAAACAATCATGACGATCAAGATCAAGTATTTCAGACAAAGAATGGATAGTGTGAACTGTGAGCCAAAATTATCAGAGATACACGTGCTAACATTACCCTATTACAAATCTGAGGTGAGTTGAATGCAGGAAAATAGCAGTGTGGTGATACCTACACATGATAAGATCAATGCCTATAATAGAGCTAATATTCCATGTACTGGCATTGTTAACCTCAAAAGTCAAAATGGCTCTTCTGGATCGACGTCAGAAATTTTGCACATTGTCAAAACAATCGGTCCAGCTATTGTTAGTTTGCAATGTGCATAGATCTTTGCATATTAATGATTCGTTAAGTAGCAAGAACATCCATTGTGAAACCAAGGCTCACAGACAAAAGAACTATAAGACCATAAGACCATAAGACATAGGAGTGGAAGTAAGGCCATTCGGCCCATTGAGTCCACTCTGCCATTTAATCATGGCTGATGGGCATTTCAACTCCACTTACCCGCACTCTCCCTGTCACCCTTGATTCCTTGCGAGATCAAGAATTTATCAATCTCTGCCTTGAAGACATTCAACGTCCCGGCCTCCACTGCGCTCCGTGGCAATGAATTCCACAGGCCAACCACTCTCTGGCTGAAGAAATGTCTCCTCATTTCCATTCTAAATTGACCCCCTCTAATTCTAAGGCTGTGCCCACGGGTCCTAGCATCCCCACCTAACGGAAACAACTTCCCAGCGTCCACCCTTTCTAAGCCATGCATTATCTTGTAAGTTTCTATTAGATCTCCCCTCAACCTTCTAAACTCTAATGAATACAATCCCAGGATCCTCAGCCATTCATCGTATGTTAGGCCTACCATTCCAGGGATCGTCTGTGTGAATCTCTGCTGGACACGCTCCAGTGCCAGTATGTCCTTCCTGAGATGTGGGGCCCAAAACTGGACACAGTATTCTAAATGGGGCCTAACTAGAGCTTTATAAAGTCTCAGAAGCACATCGCTGCTTTTATATTCCAGCCCTCTTGAGATAAATGACAACATTCCATTCGCTTTCTTAATCACAGACTCAACCTGCAAGTTAACCTTTAGAGAATCCTGTACTAGCACTCCCAGATCCTTTTGTGGTTCGGCTTTATGAATTTTCTCACCGTTCAGAAAATAGTCCCTGCCTGTATTCTTTTTTCCAAGGTGCAAGACCTCACATTTGCTCACGTTGAATTTCAGCAGCCATTTCCTGGACCACTTTCGTAAACTGTCTAAATCATTCTGCAGCCTCCCCACCTCCTCCGTACTACCTGCCTGTCCACCCAACTTCGTATCATCAGCAAACTTCTCCAGAATGCCCCCAGTCCCTTCATCCAGATCATTAATATATAAAGTGAACAGCTGCGGCCCCAACACTGAACCCTGCGGGACACCACTTATCACCGGTTGCCATTCGGAAAAAGAGCCTTTTATCCCAACTCTCTGCCTTCTGTCAGACAGCCAATCCTCAATCCATGCCAATAACTCACCTTGAACACCATGGGCCCTCACCTTACTCAGCCGCCTCTCGTGGGGCACCTTATCAAAGGCGTTTTGGAAGTCTAGATAGATAACATCCACTGGGTTTCCCTGGTCTAACCTACTTGTTACCTCCTCAAAGAATTCTAACAGGTTTGTCAGACACGACCTCCCCTTACTAAATCCATGCTGACTTGTTCTAATCCGACCCTGAACTTCCAAGAATTTAGAAATCTCATCCTTAACAATAGATTCTAGAATTTTACCAACAACCGAGGTGAGGCTAATCGGCCTATAATTTTCCATCTTTTGCCTTGATCCTTTCTTAAACAAGGGGGTTACAACAGTGATTTTCCAATCTTTTGGGACTTCCCCTGACTCCAGTGAATTTTGAAAGATCACAACCAACGCCTCTGCTATTCCCTCAGCCACCTCCCTCAGAATTCTAGGATGCAGCCCATCGGGGCCAGGAGATTTATCAATTTTTAGACCTTTTAGCTTTTCTAGCACTTTCTCTTTTGTAATGCCTACCATACTCAACTCTGCCCCCTGACCCTCCTTAATTGTTGGGATATTACTCATGTCTTCCACTGTGAAGACTGACGCAAAATACTTATTAAGTTCTTCAGCTATTTCCTTATCTCCCTTCAGTAGCCTTCCAGCATCAGTTTGGAGTGGCCCAATGTCTACTTTTGCCTCTCGTTTGTTTCTTATGGATTGAAAGAAACTTTTACTATCATTTCTAATATTACTGGCTAATCTACCTTCGTATTTGATCCTCTCCTTCCTTATTTCTCTCTTTGCTATCCTCTGTTTGTTCTTGTACCCTTCCCAATCTTCTGATTTCCCAGTGCTCTTGACCACTATACAGGCTGTCTCTTTTTCTTTGATACATTTCCTGACTTCCTTTGTCAGCCATGGCTGTCTAATCCTCCCCCGGATAATCTTTCTTTTCTTTGGGATGAACCTCTGTATTGTGTCCTCAATTACACCCAGAAACTCCTGCCATTGTTGCTCTACTGTCTTCCCTGCCAGGCTCTGCTTCCAGTCGATTTTCGTCAGTTCCTCTCTCATGCCCCTGTAATTACCTTTATTTAACTGTAACACCATTTTATCCAATTTTGCCTTCTCTCTTTCAAACCGCAGACTGAACTCTACCATATTATGATCGCTGCCTCCCAAGTGTTCCCTTACTTTAAGGTCTTTTATAAAGTCTGGTTCATTACATAGCACTAAGTCCAGGATAGCCTGCTCCCTTGTGGGCTCCATCACAAGCTGTTCCAAAAAGCCATCCTGTAGGCATTCCATGAATTCCCTTTCTTTGGATCCACCGGCAATATTATTCACCCAGTCCACCTGCATATTGAAGTCCCCCATGATCACCGTGACCTTGCCTTTCTGACATGCCCTATTTATTTCCTGGTGCATCTTGTACCCCTGGTCCTGACCACTGTTAGGAGGTCTGTACATAACTCCCATTATGGTTTTTTTGCCTTTGTGGTTCCTCAACTCCACCCACACAGACTCCACATCATCTGACCCTATGTCATTCAGTGCTATTGATTTGATTTCATTCTTAACTAACAAGGCAACCCCACCCCCTCTGCCCACCTCCCTGTCTTTTCGATAAGTTGTAAATCCTTGGATGTTTAACTGCCAGTCCTGAACCCCCTGCAACCATGTCTCTGTGATGCCTACCACATCATAATCGTTCAAGATGATTTGTGCCATTAATTCATCTACTTTGTTACGAATACTACGAGCATTTAGGTAAAGTTGCTTAATGCTAACTTTCTTATCATTATTGGAAATCATAAAATGTCCTAAGTTATCCTTCCTTTTTGCTGCATTCCTAGTCTGCCTCGAGCTTAAACCCACCTGCTCACATGCTATCCTGCTGCTTTTCTTTCCATTTAACTCCATACACCCTGTCGCTTTCCCTCCCCCCCGACTCAGAAGTTTAAAATCCTACTGACCACCCTATTTATTCTTTTCGCTAGAACACTGGTTCCAGATCGGTTCAGGTGGAGACCATCCCAACGGTACAGATCCCCCCGGTTCCAAAACTGATGCCAATGCCCCATGAAATGGAATCCCTCTTTCCCACACCAATCACACCTACTTAAAAAGGACCACTGGCTTCGAGGTAAGTGCTTAAATAGCAAAACACTTACCTTCCCAACAACCTCTCCGCTCCGACCTCGCTTCCGCCCAGCTCCCACCACTCTCTGCTGTAAAACAACTGAATCCATCCATGACTTCACAGATCTATATCCAGACCTGTTTGACCTCGCTAGAAATTTCAAGTGATGGATGATGATCATCTTAAAGGTGATGTGGAGTCTAGTATCAACCCTTGTCACAAATACAGTGTCCATATACACGACAAACTCAAAATGGAACCAGATACACTGAAACACAACAATGTTATCTCTACGGTCAGCCCCCATCACTTGGTGCAACTGAATCACTTGTACGCTAAAAATAAATGTTATTAGACATTAGTGTTTGAATTTAGTGTTTGGTGACTAAATCTCACCTTGTAATTTGTCTTCATTAAAATCTCCACTCTCAAGGAGTTCAACCTCAAGTTCTCTAGTGCTAGGTCCTTCTCAAAATTGGTTGCAAAATGGCTGATGGGTTGCTGAACTTTTCACCTGATTCATAACAAATTACCAGCTTCTGGATACAATTTTATACATATTGCTTTATAGAACTACTGTCCAGACTGTCTGTGGGTCAGGATATAATTCAGCAGCACATGGACAAAATTACAGACAATATCCCAGGTTGTCAATGCATTACTGATGGCATTACAATCCTAGGAAAGAGCAAAGACAAGCACAACATCAATCTCCATCAGCTCATGGAGGTGGCAACAAAAAATGGCTTTAATTTTAACAAAAGCAATATTAAAATAATACAAGCTAAATAATCCTTTTCATTCGCATATACCCATCCAGCAGTATCAGACTGGACTTTACTATGATTAAGGGTGTATAGAAGATACCTACAGTTCAGGATAAAGGCAACCTGCAGTGGTGTTATGGTTTCTTCAACTTCTTGTCACCAAAGGACACAGGTTTTGCAAATAAAGTCTTTCCTCTCAGAAATCTTCTACATAAAGTTATGCTATACTTCTGCAAGGATGGCCACCAACATATCTTTAAACCTTGAAAGGCACTTTCTCGTCTAAAAAATTAATACCCCAGACTATGATCCATTTAGACCAACCATTCTGGCAGTAGATGTATCTCAGAAAGACCTGAGTGCATGCCTGTTGCTGGACAAAGTGTCCGTTGCATTCGTATCTAAAATCTTCACATGCTCCAGGCAAACTATTCTAACATCAAAAGGAAGGCTCTGGCACTGGTGGTTGGAATACGGTAATTCCACAAGTACCTTCTTGGCAAACACTTTATAGTTCAGATTGATCTTAACCATTGGAAATGACTTGTAAGATGCACTTACAAGTGCACCACCACAGCTCCTATTTCTTCTTATCAAAACTCAAGGTTATGATCTAAAAATGCAGTACAAATTGAGATCGAAGATGATAATCTCAGGTGCTCTATTGTATCTACAGGCAGATATCAGTTGATTTGAGGTCAAGGACAATCTTCACACTTATCACCACATTGATCGTAACCAACAGAACAATCAACATATTATCTCTTATGTCAATCAGTTCCAAGAGATGAAACACATTATCATTAGTGTGCAGTTTGAGTGCATACAACTCTCCTTCAAAACCCTGAAGGAATTTGATGGGGCACACTTTGATGGATTGGTGGGTGTGCACACAGAAAGGCTTGGAGCATTGACAGACCTGCCAAGACCTGACTGTCACTGCCAAGAAACAGGAAAGAGTTCAGCTCGACTTGGCACAGCTTTACATAGAACATGGAGCTCAAGCTTTCCAGTGAAGTAGAAGTGAAGGCTCAATCTTAGACAGCACTTGCTGACTCAGCCATGATTCAGCATCTGACAGTTAATGTCTCAGTTTCAACTGCAGCACACACAATAGCCAGACAACTTCCTAGTACTGCAGTTGGAAGTTTAGACCGAAATCATTATTTGATGTCATGCAAGCTTAGCATGATGTCCTGTGGATTCAACCAGCTGTCATCTAGCTGTGATAACAATGTTCAAAGTGGCTAGTAGCATCTCCAACGAGGCCCAGCAATTGTGGCACTGGTAGAAGAATGAATGTTACTATGCTGAGAGAGAACGGTGGATGGCTGGACTTTCATAAACATACTGTTTTCTCTCAGCATGATAGCATTCATCCTCCTACTAGTGCAAGTCTTGCCAAGGTGGTACAGTCCAAAGCCATGCCCTCAAGGTTGCAAGCTGCTTGAAACTGTGCTGCAAAAATATTTGCAGTCTTCCCCACTGAAAGACTGGAGCCTTCCAGATACCACACCATAGTCCTTGGGTTAACACTGTACAGGAAAACTAGACAGGCAGAATAGACCATAACATAGCAGCAGAAATTAGGCCATTCAGCCCAACGAAGCTGTCAGACAGACTCTCTGTGAAAGCACAATAATGAATAGTTGCACATCATACATATTATTTTCAGCACTGTTGAACAATGTTGGTATGGAATGACTAAATTGCTGTATATTTATTTCAGGATTTTGGTGAAGAAGACATTGAGCTGAACATTTTCAGACACTGAATGATGTTGTTGAGGAAGTTGTGAGAATTATGTGAGAACGACAATAAGGATATGCCTTACGGAAAGAAAAAAAAGTGCCATTTTCAACTAAATGTTGAACAGCAACAGAAGATTCTCATGAGTGAACAGTGACAGGCTTGCTTATATGTATTAGCATCCTCATTATTATGTCATCTCATCTCACTGATATGATTTTTGCGGATTTCTTCTTGTGAACCCGAGACTAATGAGGTGCTCGTGGTCACTCCATCTGAAGGTGTATTATCCCTTCCTTTATTCTTCCTCCTGAGTTGGCTGCCAAACTCCTGGTTGCAAGCATTGTACCCATTTGATTGCCATTTGCACATTAATGCAAGGGAACTTTTCCGGTTGCCATATTGGGATCTGCTACCAATACACCAATGCATGAGCAGTCACAGGGTTTCTGCACAATAAGAAACCCACTGTCTTGGCCAAGTCACATGGCTCCACCTCAGTTTCTTCCTGACATAAAGGGCCTCAGTGACGTTGAAACGGTGGTGCATAATGACCTGAGAAAAGTTGATGATTTGCCAGTCTCAGCATGGAAGGATCCTCCAGTTGAGAAACTGAGGGCTATGGTGACCTGTTTGTACATTGTCAGCAGTGATATTACCATGCTGGGTGGTTTCCACCCAATTTGAGGAGGCAGCACAGTCCATTGACTATGGTTTAAGGGGCTCTGTTGAAAGACCCCCCATCCAGCTTCTTCTGTGCTTTCCCCAGTAGCTGAAACACCTCCATGGTCTATTAGAATCATAATCTTAAGGCACATCACACCAGGTTATAGTCCAGTAGGTTTATTTGAAATGACAAGTCACTTCACCTGACAAAGGAGCAGCTCTCCGAGAGTTTATGACTTTAAATAAACCTGTTGGGCCACAACATGGTGTCATGTGACTTCTGACTTTGTCCACCCCAGTCCAACACCAATGTCTCCACATGATTTTAGAATCACAGAATTGCAGACCTGTAATTATTCCTCCCTTGACCGAGAGCAAATTTTCTACATAGAGGCCTGTAAAATGTACACCACTCAATTTCAGACAAAGGTCCAGAACCACTCTCATGTGTGATCCTCCAGCAACATAGTTCACAGTCCCAGCACCAACTCTGTAGCAGCAAATGGAGATGGCGATGGAGAGATCCAGGAAGCGACTTCCTACAAACCAAAGAGGTGGCCATGGGCATGGCCCAAGCTATGCCTGCCTATTTGTGGGATTCATGGAACAGTCCCTCTTCAACAACTACACCAGCACCATCCTTCACCTCCTCCTCCGCTACACTAATGACTGTATCAGTGTTGCCTCGTGCTCCCACTAGGAGCTCAAACAGTTCATCCACTTCACCAACACCTTCCACCCCGCCCTCAAATTCACCTGGGCCATTTCTGACACCCCCTCCCCTTCCTAGAACTCTCCTTCTCCATTTCCACTGACATCCATTTCAAACACACTGACTCCCATGATTACCTTGACGACACCTCCTCTTACCCACCATCCTGCAAAAATGCTATCCCATACTCTTTTCCAGCTCCATATTTATTGATACTAGCTTCTAGCACCTGCAGTCCTTACTGTCTCCATGATTTGTTTAAATTCTGCATTCCCAGATGATGAATTTTAGACTTATTTTCTTTCTTGTGAAGAATACTTCAAGTATTCAAGCAACTTTTTTTAAAGTATTCATAGAATGTCAGTATAGTTTATGGTGACATATGTTTCTCAATTCACTGTTTAGGAAGTGCTCAACTTAGCAATTACTGACAATTCTACACATCATTTATCTAATGTGACAATACTATGGCTCTTAGAGATGTATTTTGTCCTCGTTTTCTTAATGAAGAGAGGCTGAGACAGAGGTGCTGAGTGGTCTGTTCCAAGCCAATGAAGTAAACAGCTTGTTGAGGCCTTGATGTTTTGTTTTAAAGTTGGAACAATAGAAGCAGCATGAATGGGTGGAGTCAGGCTCCCACAGAACCAGGGTTTCAGTTTAGCTTTCAGTAGTCAATGGCATTTTTTGGAAACTGGTTGTGAAAGCCGTTACATCTCTTTCTATCTTTGCTGCAGCTAAAAACTTCGGTTCTCTTCCCGCTGCTAGAACTGCGTGTGGGACAAATCTATTCTACTAAACTTACCTTTGCCAACAATGGACAGTGACTGTTTAGTAGTTAAATAATCTAATATTCTGTTAAATTTTCCAATTGAGTTAAAATTAGACCAATTCCTCTTTTATTTTGTTTCTATTTTAACTGTTGAGCAAGAATAAAGTGTGTTTTGCTTAAAGCTGAGAAGTGCAATCGATTAAATTACACCTGGAACACAATACTTACACTTGCTTTTAAATAAAAAAAAGTTAGGGTCTTGGCTATCTTGTTGATATATCTGAAGCAGATTTGGTCTGGTCCATAACACTAATCACCAACTAATGACTAGATTTCTTGTAGAGAGGTAGACAGGATTACTTTGGATTCCAGTTGGCTTCAAGGTAAATAAAATGTCAGATGATAAAAGGTAGAATAAAGTTACATCTTGTGCAACAATGGGCAATCCTGAGCTAGTTATATCCACAATTATCCAAATTACTGACACGCAACTCAGCAAAGGACAAAGACCCTAATCAAATAAAGGTGATTTCAGCATTTGGAGATGATGGGCTTCTGTAGCCAAATGTCTCATGTTATGCTCCTACAGTCAAAATGTTCCAAATATTTAGAAAAATATTTTTAAGATTGCATTTTAAATCTTAACTACTGAGTTTAAAACCTTTCAAAATGCGCTGTAAGGTTGCCTAAACATTTACAACTGCAATGCTTGTCAAACTTCTAGATATTTCTTCAATGAAAGGCCAAAAGTTAAATTACATTACAGAATATGTCAGCACTGACCAAAACAATAGACAAGCTAATTAATTACATAAACTCCAAGTATTCAGTACATCTACCATGACAGACACATTTTGCTTTCAACATAGATTTAAAGCACATCAGCCAACTACAAACCACAGAAGTTAGAAATAGGTTGCAACCAGCCTTACAAATGGAAGTAACAATACACTGGACAGGAAATCTTTGCTAACCTGTCTATTTTATTTTTATTGAGTTTACAATATTAAATAAATGCCTTCCCATTTGTCTTGAAGACAAATGTGTCAGTGTATGGTAAACAGTGCACCAGCTGCCCGTCAGTACCTGACCTACTTTTTAATTCTTCAAGTTTGGTTCTAAATAATGAATACCTGAAAGCTGTCTGAGTGGATCATTGCCTGGTTTGATTCTGCTTTGACCCAACATACAGTTTCCAGCAAGAAGCAATAAACTCTTTTTGGCTTTGTTTCTCTCCTACTTCACTCAAAGTTATTTTTAATGCCCAGCCATCACTCTATGTGAAATAAGCTAACGTAGTAAAGACACTGGCTAGTTCATGACCTGTTTCCTGAGTCCAGATGAGACATTTACTCAGAACCATTGGAATAGCTTTACAAGAAAAACAATGCCAAGAAAATGCTTGCAAATCTTTAGCTAATATCCTTAGGTAAATATGAAAATAACAATTATGTAAATATCAAAATTATTTTTATTGTTTCCAAATGTCTAGTGGATGACAAGTTCTGAATGAACACCACAAAATTGAGCTTAATCTTAGTTGATAAGAGCATACCTTTTCGTGGAAAGTATCTTCTTAGAAGAAAGTAAAGAAATATACAGACAATCAGAGTCAGTGACAATCCAACAATTATTCCCAATGAATGAAGTGAACTTCCTTTTTGTTTCTGTTTTTCTTGACCTGTTAGTGGAATATGATCACACAATGAGAAGACAATCAGTGAATGTACTTTTTGCCATTGCAGTGCACAGGAATTATAAACATTAAATGAACACAGTGATAATAAATAATGGTATTGGTGCAATTAAATTGGAAGAATGGCAGAGAGTGAGATGAACAAGTTACACTTTGCATCCAAACTGAATTTACACTGGCAAACTAGTTACCTGCTTGGTGTTGTGACAAATGTTAGATGTGAATTCAGAAATACCTGAACATTGCTGCTTTCTGGTTGCTGTCAGATTCATTTTCATTCTTTTGTTAATTTTGTTGATAAAGTAGGTGCAAGTATATACATAGCTCTGATTTACCATGTTCAATCTATTAGTGGGATCTAAGCTTGCAAAGAAATCCCAGCCATTTCTCAATTCCATTAAAGGGTGAATTTTCCAAAATATTAATCCATGGTTTTTTGAACAACCATTTAGTAGAAAGTATTTTTTACATAGTCACAATGTCACATTCAGTCTATTGAGCAGTATGAGTTTATAGAGATTGACGAGGTAGGACTGAAGAGCATCGAACAATTTCAACAAGAGTGATATGGGCTGAACAGACTTCTTCAGTTTTCCTACCATTCTTCGTTTTTCATCAGTTACTGAAACAGAAGCACTTGAGACTATGCTGCAAGTACTCCAGCTGTGTGCCTGGTGAGTCAGTACAGAAAATGCCTTTTTTAATGGACAAGTGCTATGGTCAACGTGCAGTCCTAAATCAGGTTGTCGTCAGGCAAATAATCAATTGCACTGTCTCTGCTGAAAGGTGCTTTGTGGCTGAGCCAATTCATTATTGAACTCAACCAGGATTCAATGCAGGTAACAGAAACCGGAAGAACTGCAGATGCTGTAAATCAGGAACAAAAACAAAGTTGCTGGAAAAGCTTAGCAGGTCTTGCAGCATCTGTGAAGGAAAAAACAGAGTTAACATTTCGGGTCCGGTGACCCTTCT
>JAHRHZ010000013.1:40136690-40159172 GCA_024137785.1 Ginglymostoma cirratum
AAGGGTTAACTCTGTTTTTTCCTTCACAGATGCTGCCAGACCTGCTGAGCTTTTCCAGCAACTTTGTTTTTGTTCAATGCAGGTAATGCCTATCCAAAAAGAGAGTCTGTGCTTGTGAGTTGTACACTGAACAGTAATATTGATAAAAATTAGGGAATTGAAAATCCATGGGGCAATTTTGCTGCAATACCATTTCTAGGAAAGAGAGATAAAATAAAAGGCTCATTCCACTCAGACTAATAATATAATTAAAATGAAAATGAAATGTAAAGGTAGTGTAAACTGGTCTCACCCTAAATACAGATCCTTACAATTGGAAGTATTTCATTTCATACCAAGAGATTAACAATAATATGAATTTGCAATGCTCATTATCAATAATGGCTCAGCAATTGGCACTGCTGCCTCACAGTGCCAGGGATCTGGGTTTGATTCCGGCCTTGGGCAATGGTCTGTGTGGAGTTTGCACATACTCCCCGTGTCTGCGTGGGTTTCCTCCAGGTGCTCCAGTTTCCTCCCACAGTCTAAAGACGTGCAGTTAGGTGGATTGGCCATGCTAAATTACCCATCGTGGTCAGGGATGTGTGGGTTAGCCATGGGAAATGCAGGTTTACAGGAATGGGTCTGGGTGGGATGCTTTTTGGAGGGTTAATATGGACTTAATGGGCCGAAAGGCCTGCTTCCACACTGTAGGAATTCTATGATTCAAAACTCTGTTGAGCAAATCTATGTTGTACATTCACCACATATAATAATATCTTGATGATGGATTTTCCAGTCACTTTGGCAGACAAGTGTTCAGCAAAACCAAAAGACTGATTTAAATTCTAGGCCACTGTTGTCTCATGTTTGATATTAAACCAAATTTCAGTTGCGTCACTATTACAAACATCGCATAAGAACTTTGTGTTAGCTGATTAATTGGTCTTGATATTGGTCTTCGGCTATGCTTCCTTGTCTCTTGACAGTGTTTTCCTCAGATATTGAAACATTATAATTACAGAAACTTCTCCACTTGAGTCAATCCTAACCCTCGGTCACATTGACATGACAATAAGTCTGAAGAAAGGCAGAGAACTTGTATTAACTTGCCCATAGCCATGTATTCCAGGATCCAGAGACTCAATCCACAATGTACCACTTCATTTAGTATAAAAGGTTTGCTATTTTCTGAGTATCTTCTCCAACTACATTGTATGACAAAAATGAACCATCACCTAGCAAGCAAGTTAAGCATTTGGCAGGCTGACTCACAGACTTTGGAAAGGGCATGGAGTTTCTTTCACAGCAAAGATCAAAGTTTATGAGGCAGTGGTTCTTCCATTACTCCTTTATGGTTGTGAGAAGTGGAAAATATTCTAGCATCATATCAACAACCAGAAGCATTCAATCTTCATGCTCTAAGATCTAGTTACAACATTAGGTGATAGGATAAATCCCTAACATTATCTGCTCATCTGAACTGAGCTTTACTGGTTCCATCATGTGGTTCACGTGGAGGATTTCTGGATACCACAGTACTCTGCAGACTTCAGGATGTCCCACACTTTGACATAATGACTATCTAAAAGCCATCCACAAAGCTTGCAAACTGCAACACCTTATACTAATAAAGATTCCAAGACTGTTTTTTGTGAGTTGTGAGAAATCCATTCACAAGGATTCACAAGGTCATAAATCACCCGACACCAGGTTATAGTCCAACAGGTTTATTTGAAAACAGAAGCTTTCAGAGCCTCCCTCCTAACACCTGAAGGAGGACTGAGGCTCCAAAAGCTTGTGTTTTCAAATAAACCTGTCGGACTATAACCTGGTGTCATGTATTTTCTGACCTTGTCCACCACAGTCCAACACCGGGACCCCCACATTAAGATTTATAGCAGTAATTGTTGTTTGGACATTATTTTCTAATGGATTGATTAGTGTTGTACTATTGAGCACATTTGTAAGAGCGCATTAGCTGCAGTGTAAGCTATGAAGCTGCACTAAGATGACATGCAGAGTTTGGGAGACTTGTTAATTTCGTTAACGTGCAAGTGATATTTAGTTAAATAGCAAGAAGATTGTTGACAATTAGAACTATTTCATCTGCATTGAGATAACCAACACATTGGTAATTTTGTCTCAAACTCTGTTTCTGTTTGAAGTCGATTGGTTGCAACATGACTGAGTAGTGCAGATATCACTATGGAGATTCTGCCTGCACTGATTGCAAAAAAAACATGACCAACAATGAGCACCTGCTGTTTCTATTTACTTGTAAAATACACCTGCCCTGCAACATGAAGCCTTCATCAAAGCATAAGGTTAGGTGTGAAAAAGAGCAGCCCATTCATTGCAGACAATCAGCTTATATATTACGATTCTCCTGAATGCTGGCACAGTGATGAGAACCCGGTGAGCCTGTAGCCTACTTTCTCATTGAAGACTTTGAAAAAAGGAGCAGCAATTCTGTTGAAAGAATTTAAAACAAGGATGTTTTCATCGCCATGTAGAGGGTCAATAAGACTATCAGACCGAGGAGCAGAAGTAGGCCACTCAGTTCATCAAGTGTGCATCATTTCAATGAGATCATGGTTGAGCTAATAATCCTCCGCTTCACTTTTCTGCCTTTCTTCGTAGCCCTTGATTCCCTTACTGGATTAAAAATCTGTCTATCTCAGCCTTGAATATATTTAATGACATAGCCTCTGTAGTACTCTGCAATAAAGAATTTCACAGATTCACCACGGCCTGAGAGATGAAATTCCACCTCCTCATTGTCTGAAATGCTTGACCTTTTATTCTGAGATGATGCTCCCAGTCTTAGACTCTCCCACAAGGAAAACAACCTTTCCATGTCTACCTTGTCAAGTCTGCGAAGAATCTTGTGTATTTGAGTAAGGCCGCTTCTCATTTTTCTATATTCCAATGAGCACAGACCCAACCTACTCAACCTCTCCTCGTAAGAAAGCCTCTTCACACCAGCAGTGGATGCAAAATATAGAACGTTACAATATAAATAGAAATTTCTTTGAAACGTGAAATGAGTTTGCACATTGAATAACCAAGTAATAACGTTAAGGAAGATCTCAGGTTAAAGCTCAAGCCTTACACAGGTCTTGATAGTAATATTATCATTGTCTTTTGTCACTGGATGAAAGAGAAAAACAAACTTACCCAGTCTTATTCAATGGCCAGTTTTGGAAATTTTAAGTAAGGACAGAATCAGGAATATTTATGATGCAGATTTTCATAGGATCCCTACAGTGTAGAAACAGGCTCTTTGGCCCAACAGGTCCACACTGCCCCTCTGAAGAGCATCCCACTCAGACCCATTTCCCCATATCTAACCCAAACATCCCCGGACACTGTAGGCAATTTAGCACAGCCAATCCACCTAGTCTGCACATCTTTGGACTTTGGGAGGAAACCAGAGCACCCAGAGGAAACCCACACAGACACGGGGAGAACATGCAAACTTCACACAGACAGTTGCCCAAGGGTGGAATCAAACCTGAGTCCCTGGTGCTGTGAGGCAGCAGTGCTAACCACTGAGCCACCGTGCCACCCGTTTTGGCATGAATCAAATGCTATCACAATACTTCACCTTACAAAACAATATGTATCATTCCATTCCCATTCATTTCATAGTAGGCTGCCTGTACTCAATATATTGCCATCCAGATTTTCATTTTTCACATCTTTCCAGAGGATTTGGGTGTCTCTGGAAAAAGCCAACATTTAATGTTCTTTCTTATTGTCCTTAAGAAAGTGGTGGTGGAAGGAAGGAAATCTGCTAATCTTACCTACTTAAATGTGACTCTTAACTGCCTTCTGGGAAATTATCAATGGGAAGTTAATGATGGCCTATATTATGTATATATTATACATATATATAATGCATATATATAGCTATATATATAGCGAGAGAGAGCAATGGCTACATCCCATGAACTAATAGAAATAAACTTGAGGAATCATGAGTGATACTAAACATTATGCAATCATCAATAAATATCTCCATTTCTAATCTTTTGATGGAGATGTCTGTGCCTGAAAGACTGCCCTGGGCCTAAAAGACTGCCCTGAGGAACTCCTGCAGTGATGTCCTTGGCTATCATGCCTGTGCTAAATCGACCTTTTTTACCTCTATCAAGTTATTGTAATCCCAAATGCCTGCCTGATACTTCCATGTGCTTCATGTATTAGCTTTTCAAATTATGTAAAACTTTGCCTCAGTCGTCATTTCCGATGAAGCAGTAACCTCTACCTTTAAAGGATTATTACATTTATTTATACTACATCCAAAACCATGGGCTCTTACCTTATTAAGTACCATAATGTTGGTACCTTATCAAACACTTTCCAGAAATACAAATATAGTACATCTACAGCTTCCCCTTTATCTATCCTGCTTGCTACCTCCTCAAAGATTCTACTAAATTTGTCAGGCATGATTTCACCTTTGTGAAACCATACTGACTCTGTTTGATCAAATCATGTATTTCTAAATGCTCTAATATACTATCCTTTATAATATACTGTAACATTTTCTAAGGATTCTTAGAAGATTACTCCCATCCATTATATCTGCAGCCATGTTATTTAATATCCTAGAATGCATCCTATCAGATCCAGGGGACTCATATGGTCTTTAGTCCCATTAGTTTCTCAAGTATTTTTTGTTTAGAGATAGTTATTATATTTATTTCCTCTCATCCTTTGCCCCTTACTTGGTATTGAATAATATACTTTATATTACATCGTAATTTTGAAATGCTATTAGTGTCTTCGACTGTGAAAACTGATGCAAAATATATGTTCAACTCTCTGCCATTTCCTGTTTCCTCATTATTATTTCCCCAGCCTAATTCTCCAAGGGGTCGATTTTCTTTGGCTTCTCTCTTCCTTTCTACATATTTAACTATGCTCTTGCTGTCCGTCTGGATATTACTTACAAAGCTTATTTGATATTACTCAAAGTTTGTCCTCTCTGTCTTTGTTTTTTTTGATTACCTTTTGTTGATTTTTACAGTTTCCCAATCTTCGGGTTTACCACTAACCGTTGCCACATTGTATGTTTTTCTTTCAACCTGATGCTGTCCTTAACTTTTCTGGTTAACCATGGTTGGCTTACCTCCTTCCTTGAGCCCTTTTGCATAGGAAAATGTCTTTGCTGTGTGCTAATGGCAAATTACCTTAAACGTCTGCCATTGTTCATCAACTGTCTTTGCTGCTAAAGCACTTTCCTTGTCCACTACAGTTAGCTCTGTTCTCATTCCTTTCTGATTACCCCGAATTAAGTTTAGCACAGTTGCTTCTGATCCAAGTGCCTCCCTCTCGAACTGAATGTTAAATTATACCAATTAATTGTCACCATTTCCAAGTGGATCTTTTACTCTGACATAATTTATTAAACCTGTCTCATTACACATCATCAGATTCAAAATAACCTGATCCTGGTTGGGTTCACAACATATGACAGTGTCCTGAAAATACTATATGAATTCTTCCACATGGTTTCATTTGCCAATCTGACTATCCTAATCTATAAGAAGATTCAAGACCAGATTGTTTGAGGCTTGAAAGCCAGAGTCCCAAGGCAGGTCTCTGCCCAGCCCGCCTCCTCATCCAGCATCTTCCTCAATTCTTCCAGGGTCATCTGCCCCCACTTCCAATATCTAAGTTTGGACAGCTATTTTTAAAAGTTGGATTCGTGCAGCAGGGAATTCTCCCTACCGTGTGCACCCAACTCACAGACAAAAGTTCAGGCCTAAGTCCTTTCTCATTCTGTCTCCTGGCCTCTTTCATCTCCTTTTTCACTTCCCATCTAAATTTCCTTATTCAGCTGGTTGATCTCAATTGAATTTCTAACCTGGCTTCACAGCACCCACAAAAACAGAAATTGCTGGATAGATTCAATGTTTCTTAGCTCTGAGGAAGGGTTATTAACCCAAAACAATGACTCTGCTTTCTCTCCACAGATGCTGCCAGACCTGCTGAGTTTCTCCAGCAATTTCTGTTTCAGTTTCAGGTTTCCAGAATCCACTGTTCCTTTTTTCTCTATCATACACACCTTTTTAAATGCTCTCACTCTAACCCAGGAAACTGTGACTTTAGTTGCCCTAACATTTCTTGTGGGAATGTATCTTGACTATCCCTGCACTGTTTCCTCTTTAAAGGCAGTCTGGTGTTTTAAATCCATGGACCCTCTTGCATTTAAATATTTTTATTCTAGATTTCTCCATGCTTTTGTTCTTAGCTAAGCAATCACTCTTTCCTATATGTTCCCTTACTGACTCTGAATGCACCTTGTCCCCCAGAACCAAATTCAGCAATGCCTCACCCTATGTTACACCAGAAATTTGCTGATTAAGAATATTTTCATGAACACTCTTAAAAAAATAGTTCTCCCTCTCTGCTCTTTAAACTACTAATGTCCCAGTTTATCTTAGGGCTAAATAAAGCTTCACATTATCACTACATAATAGCTTTTGCACTGCTCTATTATTTCCCTGTAAATTTGCTTTTCCATATCTTTCCCATCAGGTGGTGGTGTGTAGAACTGTACCTAGTATTGACACCTTTTTTCGTTTATTAACTCTAATCAATCTGTACTTGAACCCTCCACCAAAGGAACAACAAGAAGAGAAAGATGATGAAGATGCAGCACTCTCACATGATTTCACATGTTTCTGTGACTTTTCATGTCAAGTTTTTAAGTGAATTCTGTGCAGCAGAACTCCATATGCAGTTTTGCCCTTTGGTGAGCTGGCATCTGTGCTATTCTTTCCCTCTATGGTGGCTGCAAACCATATGTTTCCATTATCTCACCAGTGTTGGTTTAATGGAGATAGTAGATATTTTTCCTGTTGGCTAGACAGCTGGCATGAGATCCACAGTGGCCTTTCTAGAAGAGACAATCAGCTGTGATTCCAGACCCACAGCAGTGCGATTGACTCTTAACTGCCCTCCGAAGTAGTGTTGAGAGCCAATCAATTCAAGGCTTCAGCATCAGATGCTAGCCTTTCCAATGATGTCCACATACTATATAAGAATCCTACACAACAATACTTGCCTGCCAAAGTATGCTGATTCATGGCCAAAGACCATGGGACACTCAGCAAAAATTTTGACCGATAAACTAAAGTCTGCTTGAAGAAGATTGTCTCTGACCTAAAAACCTGGGAAGACACTGCACTGAGCCACCTCTGATGACAAGCCCTTCTTCACCAAACTGCAGCTGGTTTTGAAGCAGGACAAATGACGAAGCCCAAAGGTGTATGAAAAGAAGAAATTTAAAGCTGCACTAGACTCATCAACCATGGATTAATCTGGATTGACTGATAACTGACTGCTGATGTGGATTTTGGGTTTCATTTTAATGCTGTTTCTCACTTAGACTTCTTAATTAGCATTTTCCCCCATCTTTTACCTTTCATTAGTTTCACCACTATCTCTTACAATGTCTTTCTCTTCTTCCATTTTGATTTCTTTCTCTGTACCTGTCCTTACTCTGGGACTCAATAGCTAGCATCTTCATTACTCTGAGGGACCTTCAAGAGGACAGGACATCTGTCCTCCTTTCAACATTCCCCATCAAGGTCTCTATTGCAGCATGAATAAAACACCTGGCAGCTACGTATCCCAATTCAATCATTCTTTTTTCTTTACCAGATCAAACGAAGCTCACAAAGGGTTTCCAGCACCCACTACAGCCCCAATGCACCGGCACTTAAAGAGGTACAAGTTAACTTAAGTGATGCTGGCCAGTAATAACAATGGCCCTTGTGCTGATATGTCCAGAGAATCAACAGAACAGTTAACACTGGTGCACACAGAAATCATGATAGTGAGCAAGAAATATGAAGATACAGTGTTGTTTGCACTGTAGCCAACTGGGTTGTGTTTCAGTGAAAATTCCAGACCGCATACTCCAGGGCTATCCAATTTAGCTCCAATGAACTCAAAGTCCTCAATACTGTTTTGCACGATAAACTTATAGCCTCATGGATGATTGAAAAAAATAAAAAAGGATCAATGAAGTCAAACGAGAGAAAATATTTCCTGAGGGAAGTGGGGGAAATATGGCTCCGAAGCACAAACATAAGACAGCCACTTACCAATCTAATATGAAATTAAAAAGAGTGGTGAGAATGTCAGCCTCATCATCACAAAGAGTGTTAGAAGTGAACTAAATGAAAAAGGAACACGTTGCTTGAGTGAGATGAAGAAATATGGGATCTGGGGAGGGTGTGCAGCATAAAGACAACAGAGACCAGATGGACAAAATGATCTGTTAGTTTTAGAATTCTAAAGATAATGTAAGTGTAAATGTTTGTGCCTTTCAGAGATAATATAGAGAAGGTATTTTAATAATACATTATAAACTAATATACAGAAACATGGCACTTGGTTCATGGAGCTTTACTGTAGCTGCAATCTTAAAAAAAACCTAAAGCGATCCATTCGATGAGATAGTGATTTCCTGGTTAAAGCTTGGTATGTGAGATTGGGGATAATAAAAAAAGGTGCTGTAGAAACTCAATGTGTCTGGCAGCATGTGTTCAGGGGCAAAACATTTAACATTTCAAGTCTGACTTGACTCTTCTTTGGAACAGGAGAGCCTGAAAATGATCGTTATTATGCTGCTGTCTAAGCGGTGCGGGGGGTTGGGAGGGGGGTGGTGGGAGGGGGTGGTGGTGTGAAGATATTTGATTTGATTTGATTTATTTCTGTCATATGTACCAAGGTATTGTGAAAACTGTTGGCTTATGTGCTTTACTGGCAGATCGTACTAGACAAGTATATTAGGGTAAGAGAACAGGGTGCAGGATATAATGTTACAGCTGCTGAAAAAGTGCAAAGAGAGGTCAACATTAACATTAAAGAGGTCCATTCAAAAGTTTGAAAGAAGCTGTTCTTGAATCTGTTTGTATATATATCCAATCTTAGATATCTTCTACCAGAGGGTGGCAGAGAGTATAACCAGGGTGGGAGAGGTCTTTGATTATGCTGGTTGCAGAGGGAAATATAGATCAAGTCAATGGATGGAAGGCTGGTTTTGCGTGATGTACTGGGCTATGCTCACAACTGTCTGTTGTTTCTTTCAGTCTTAGGAAGAGCAGTTGCCATACCATGCTGTCTTGGTCTTTATGGACATGCTGAATTTCAATTGGAACAGATTGTGAGGACGACCAAAGCATAAAAAGCATAATTTTCCAGTCTAAAAATAATTCTGTTTCTCCTCCATACTTGCTGTTCGACCTGCTGAATTTCTCCAAAAATTTTTTGTGTTTTATTTCAGATCTCTGATACCCACGGTATTTTACTTTTATGTCAGATCAGGGATCCTTGCTACACACTCAGTTCAGTTACAGAGATAATACAGTTGGTTCTGCTATAACGTGATGCGAATTGGCTGTAACGCAGTTGATAAATACGGGAATGATATTTCTAAAACATGAATTTATGTTGGCCATAACTTGATTCTATCGGTGCACTGAGGAGTATGCTTCAACATCACATGTTCGTTTCACAGGCTCTGTTGTGAATACGTACAAGGTTAGCACTTAAAGAGTCTCCACGCTGGCATCATGTGATCATTTTGCGGGTTTTGTCATGAAGCGCTTTCTGTGAGAAGTACTGTACAACCTCCTGTTCCATCAAGTCATCTTGACATTTTTTCAAGGTAAAGTGTTAAATTTACTTTTATTTCATTTTTCAATATGAATTAAATATTTATTCAAATTGAGCTATCCTTTGTGTTAGGCTATTGAGTGATTCTGAGTGATTTTTTTTGGTGATCTGTCCCAAACCCCACTTTTCCCATAGGCCCTATTATTTCTATAGTGCGATTTTCTATAATGCAATGCTGTATAGGAACACAACTATCATGTTATAGCAGAACCGAGTGTATTTGCAAACAAGGATTGAATGAACATTTCATAAAGCAAAACTGTAGTGATTCCAGTACATACATCATTCACACTACAAAATAATTCCATTGTTTGTTTTAAGAATGCTAACTTATTCAACATACGATTGACGGTAGCATCAATTTAATTCACATTAAGTTCCATTTCCAATTAATCAATCTGCCAATCAAACTGATGTTCTATTTTTGACTCTTCAAATTAGTTTTAAGAATACCAATGATCATATTATTTTTAAAAAGGTGCCATTGATGAGTTGATATCAACAAGTCCGTACATACCAGTAGCAGAGAGTATGAAAGTGAATTGAGTTTCACTCCGTTTGCCAGTAATATTATTGTAGACACAGCACATGTAGTCAGCTTTGTCGGGTACTTTCTCAGACTTGATATTTAACACTGGCCCCCACTGGATGGGTGTTGTTTTGTTGTCAGCTTTCTGAAACCATGAGTAGACATTTGGTGGGTTGGAATTTGCTGAACATTTAAACCAGACTGGCTCTCCTTTGCCAGCAGCGAACACTCCTTCACTAACTTTGAATCGTGGTTCAGACTTCACCATTAGATCATAGGGACCATCTGAAAATGTTCAAGTGGAAGAAAGATTACCAGAAGGATAAGAAATCTCAATGCATTCTATGAAACTCTTAGAGATTATTGGACAATGTGACAAAAATTTATAGAACAAATTAAAATTTCCACAGCATGAGTAGTAATCTGGTGGTCTATTACAGAACCCTGAAAACACTAGCCAAAAAATTAGAGTTTTATAATGGATATATTACACCCATGATGTGAAGATGACATTGATCATTATATAAATTTAAGTATATTCATTTTATTTAAAATTTAGCTCTAGCGACTAAAGTTTTGACTTATTAGTATTTGATTATTTGATTAAAATTTACCTCATTAACAATCCAACACATATTGCATTTGCATCTCAATTCGCACTTTATCTATGTGTGGGGTTTGGCACTAGGTCTGTTCAACACATGCACCCAAGGGGATCTCAGACCCATTCACTGGCTACAGCTGACAACATTGCTCAGCCTAATTGAATCCATTTCTGCACATTAATCTGTTGGGTTCTTTCCCATCATTGGAGAAGTTGGGGCATCATTAGGGCCATGCTAAGCCATCTCAAACATCTCCCCGTACTGAACACTGCAGGCCACATGTAAAATAAACTCCATCCTGCCATTTGTTTCAAACTACAGAGATGATTGTCACTGATCTATTTTCTTTTCTTATACATACGTGAACTGTAAAATATCTGGAAGGTCACTATGAGTGATTAGAAATTGGCTTTTATTTTGCTTTGAACAAATAGGTTAAATGCTGAGAGAGGTGTTGATCATGGAAAAAAGAGCCTATAGTTTTGTTGCACAATACTAGCCCAAATGTTATGTAGACTGGGGTACACAAGGTCAGAAGTCAGATGACACTAGGTTACAGTCCAACAGGTTTATTTGAAATCACAAGCTTTCAGAGCTTGTGAAGGGGCAAAGCTCCAAAAGGGCATGATTTCAAATAAACCTGTTGGACTTTATCCTGGTGTCGTCCGACTTCTGACCTAGCCCAAACATTCTGTCCCTTAATCCGATTCATTGCTGCAGTATCCATGCCAAATGAGATGATTAATTATGATCAAAGTTTGAACAACTTGGGATGCAACATCTGTAATCGTGAGTGAGCTACGCTTAACTCACTGGCTGCATTCTAATCTCCAGGAATCTGGTGTGGGTTCAAGCTGTGTTCCAAAGGCGATACAAGTCGACGTTGACATTTAAATCCAATATTGACAGTCCGTTACATTAACAAATGTTTTTGTTCCAGATGAATCATGAAAACCATAGCATTGATTTAGGTGGATGAAAAAGATGACACGATATCCTTCGAAGACAACCAAGCAAGGTATCCTGACTAAAATCTATGCCACAACCAACATCATCAAAACAGACGATTTGGTCATTTATCTCGCTGTTGTTTGTGTATGCAATTAGCAATTTTGCTTTCCTCCATTGTAACAGTGACTGTATTTTGAAAGCAGTTCATGCCACACCTGAAACATCTCAGGGTTGTTATATCTCTGAGTGGATCATTAAAAATTTGAATTCTAGATGCCATAGATTTGACGCCTCACTTAATTTATGTCCCCTTGAAACATTCATACAGCTTATTGTGTCTCCTAAATTAGCATATTCCGAAAACAAGTATATAGAATCACAGGGTAGAATCCATTGGAACCTCAGTGACATGGGCTACGGCGAGGTGTCTGGCAGAATTTCCAAACTTACCAAACAAGCCAAGCATCAGGAAAGCTTGATAAAGAAATCAGAGTGGGTACCTGGCAGATTCAGCTGCTCCAAAAGAAATCCTTGTTGACTATGACCAAGCCACAGTTCAGGGACAATCAATAGGCACCAGGCATATATATCTATCCTCCATGGACATTGGCATTCGATGCCTGCTATCATGACCATCCTGACACTCTACTATTCACTGGCAGGGCACACTAGAAGGGCAGACTTCCATTGCAACAAATGGCATTGCAGCAGGGGCACTTTGTGCACAGAGACAGGCACCCAGCTTGTGGACTGAAAGATTAAATGAGTCAAGGGTTTCTAACTCTCCTACCCTCTCAAGCAGTGGGTTTCGCACCCCTACCACCCTCCATGAGAAAGAAACAGTTCCTAGTCTCTGCTCTAATACTTCTACCAATCAATGCCCCCAATGCACTAACCTTTCTGCCCAGGCAACTAGGCCCACCCAATCCACTCTTAAGAGCCTCACAATTTTCTATGTCTATCAAATCTTCTCTGAGCCACCTCTATTCCAAGGAGAACTATTCCAGCCTATTTAATATTTCCACATAGCTGCACTTTTTCATTCCTGGCAACATCCTGGTAAACAGAACCAGATGGGGTAAATGCAGGAAGGATGGCCCTGTTCTCTGTGGAGTGCGCAACCAGGAGTCACAGTTTATGGATATAGAGTAGGCCATTTAGAGCTGATATGAGGAGTGGTTTCTTCACCCAGAGAATCGTGATCTTGTGAAATTCTCTACCAGAGAAAGTGGTTGAGGCCAAAACATTGAATGTTTTCAAGAAGGAGTTAGATATGGTTCTAGAATTAAAGGGATCAAAACGTAGGAGAGAAAGTGGGAACAGGGAACTGACGTGGATGATCAACCACGATCATTAAGATTGGCGGAGCAGACTCAACGAGTTTAATAGCTTACTCCTACTCCAATTTTCCATGTTTCTAATTATCCTTTTTTTTAACCCTCTCTAAGGCAATTCTGAAATAAGGTGACCAGAACTGTGCACAGTACTCAAGCTTGCCCCAAGTACTGATTTATACAGTTCTAGTAAATCTTCCCTGTTCTTACAGTGCATGCCTCAGCTAATAAAGGCACAGAGTCAATACGTTTTCTTAACCACCTTACTGGCTTGTCCTGCAACCTTCAGGAATCTGTGGGCATTCCCTTCAAGGTCCTTCACTTCTCTACATCTCAGCATTCTTACGCTGACCATGTATTCCTTTGTCTTTTTTTTTGACAGCCAACCCAAATTCATCACACTTCATGTAATATGCAACTCTATTTCTCCATCCAATTCACAGAAATCAATACGGGCCCAGGACAGATCCATGGGGAACATCTGTGACTACATCCTGTATGTAGAAATCAAACCCTGTAATTGAGGGACCAAATGGCCCATTCTTGCTCCTATTTCCTACATGATCTCTCTGAAGCAACTGCGTATTTAGTTCTCTACTCTTGCCTTTAAACAATTCTCCTTTCTTATTTCAAATATTTATCTATTTTCTTGTTAAAAGTTGTTATAGATTCCATTCCCAGCTGTGTTTCTTGTAAGACATTCGATGTTCTGAATCCCAAGTGCACTAAAAAAATGTATTTTTAATATTTGTGCTTAACAGCCAGAGCAATTCTGCGTTCTACTATCACATTATAAATAATATAATTGAATAGGATAAACACTGCTCATAATCTTTCACCTCCTTTTGTGATGATTGCATAATATTAAAAAGTATAAAGGTAAAAATCATTGTATACACAGATGTCACATGACTGAGACTTCGGTCCCACTGTGAATTATTTTCTTCATGACGCTTGCCTGACTTCAACCTTTATCCCCAATGATGTATCATTTCTATGTCTTTATCTGAGTTTACTGTTTCCTCAATGATTTTCCCTTTCAAAGGTCATTCCTTTCCACCATAAAATTACTATCAGAAAGAATATTTGTTGTGAATTTATTATTTCAATATTGTATATGTTCAAATGATAGGAATTGAACCCTCAATTTGATACCAGATACCACAGAAAGGTATTCATCAGATCAAGTACCACAGCTATTAACTGAACATTTTACAAAATCTGCAGGGATTTTTATGAAAGCTGTTATTCTAACTACCATCATTAAGTAACCGCAAGGAAAAAAAGTCCCAACAAGAATGAGATATTCCCAACAGCGCTATTTGCCTTGTGGACTACAAACAGTGCGCATGAGACAAAGAAGCTAATTAAAAAGACGAAAAATGGAAAAGCTATATGAAATGTAGATTTAGTATACTTCAAATTGTCAAAAATACTAACGCTTGAATTTTCTTGATGATGGGGATGCTCTCCAGGTGAGTCAAAATGGCTCATGACGAGAGCCATGATTCTGGAAATCCTTCCCTCTAAACCTGGCATACATTACTTTTGTTGGGCTTACGAGGGTGTGCGTGTGGGTATGGGTTGTACTTGACATATCCCTGGATCAGTGCAGCAGCTACCTATGTTAAAGTGCAGCTGCCTTCAAATAGGTCCAATTTTCATGAGTGGGATATATACAAAACCTAAGTTATGGGCTTTACCTTACGCAGAAAAAGGTCTAAAAATGCCAGATGTGTTTGAAGAGGTACGGTATCCTTTTGGATATCTCCAGGGACACCTTTGTGAGAGGTTTAGTGTTTTTGGGAGAGGTAAGGAACTTATTGAAAAGACCAAGAGGGCTTTGAGATTGTTAAAAGTAGATTCAACTCAATGAAACTATAAAATTCATGGGAACTGTCAACCTGTCAAGGGACCTATTAACGTCATTGGAACTGTCAAATCATCAAGACATTTAAATTTCACGGTCTTTAAATTTTTGGGAAAAATCAGCAAAAGAGTCTGAGCCAGCAATTTCACTCTATCGATATAAGCTGGTGCACTATCATTATAGGATTTGTGCTCCATGGTTATGATTTCACAACTTATTAATGTCACAGTGTGAGACCTGTCACTTCACTGTTTGATTGACAGCTTCAAATGCTTATAAAGTCTTTGAAGTCAGAATATCAATTTATTAAGGTTGGGAATCATTGCTTTTATTAGGGTTAGGGAATAAATGGATGAAGGATATTAAATGCAGTAAATGCGTTTTTTATAAGTTAGAGTGTTATTTTCATCAAGACACACATTATCTTATTTCATCTCATCAAAGATCCTGATGCTTTCCATGGTGGGTTCTGAGTGAGTTGGGGTGGAGGTTTTAAGGATAAAGGGTATTGTGTGGAATATATGGTTGGCCTGAGGTAGCATCAAGTTGGTGCAGGGGATTTTAAGGATCCAGAGATTGTATCAAGGGGTATAGGTTGTCGTGGAGGTATGAGGAGTCATGTTTTTGGCACAGTTTATAAAGTGGAACAGCTTGGTATGGGCAAGGCATGGGGAGTGTGTAGGTGAATGGCAGTGTGTAAGAAGTGTGGGATTGAGGGAATATTATTGTTTCATTGTTTTGTTAACAGCTTTGAAGTCTTGGATCAACCCATCTCCACACCAGACAACCCTGACGACTACCTCCAAACCATTTCCAGGGATGGTAAACCCAATTTCAGTTAATATCTGTTCCCCAGTCCAGCAGATCTAAGTTACAGCATCTGTGGCACTTTCTCCACAGTCAGGTTTGCACAGCCAGGAGTTGTCTTAATTCAGCTTTCCCAACACAAATTTTAAAAAAAACACATATGAAAAGAAAATGATAACCTGCAATTTCTCTATGTTGATAACAGATCCTTTCTCCACAGGGAGGCATTGATGATCTACATGCAACTGCCCATCCACACAGATACACTCAAATTTACTTACAAGTATTTCGGTTTCATTCCAAAAGATATTATCAGATCAAGTTCCTCAAAGCGCATGACAGGTTTAAACAATTCAGCATCATCTCAGTACTCCAAAACAATGAGAATGGTGATCTGACCTTACCTTACGTAAAATATTTGCATTACTTAGTGCATTTTTCCATAATTTTGTTTTTCAAATCATAAACCAGTTTTTTAAGTGCAAGCAAGTGTCACACATGTCCAAGCAATATTTGATCTTGTGTAAAAGTTGATGCTCGAATTCTATCTGAAAAATCTAAATTTACCAACCCCACACCACTTGAGTTATACTTGGCCTGGTGCAAAACAAACCATTTGAAGGTAATTATTGAACTCCTCATGTCTTACAGAATTCTAAAATTATTTTTTGGTTCCTTTTGTACTTATTTTGGTGGCAGGTCTGGCAAGAACAGTGACTATTTCAGCTGATCACAGGGTTCCCAAGGCAGATTATGGCAACTCTGTGATCAGCTGACACAGGTGTGTGGTGAGACTATGAGACAGTGGTGAAATTCAACCTCTGAAAATTTGCATAATTTGACCTCCAACTGTTTGACTAAAAGTTTGATCTGAAAAACTTGATTTTTCCACAGGTTTACACAGTAAATATGACAACAGGAAGCGCTGGGCTCTTGGGTCGTCAGCACCATAGAAACGAAGGATTCTACATTTTCCTAATGTGATCTCAAACAGCATTCGGGCTCCTCTGGGTCCCACAAAATGAAGCTTTAAATTTATCTTTGTGAAGGCCTTCAGTCTTTGAACATCAGAATTAGTTAAACTGAAGTAAAATGGTGCAGTGAACCTATTGAGTTACTTATAGGCTTGAAACCTCAGATATTTTAAAATTGGAATGGTGCTTCACCACTTTTGCTTTATTGACCTCACTTGGTTTTTGGCTTGTGTGAGGAGTCCACCATCTCCTTCTCTCTCACCAGGGCATCAATCCTATCCCACAACCAAAAAAACACTTACATTGATCTTGCACTGTTAACACAGAAAATTTTTCAAGGTGCTTCATGTGAGGCATAAATACAGAGGTTTTGTGATGTAACAGCGTACCACTGTCACAATGAGCAATGCAGAAAATTTGCATGAACCTTTCCAGATACAAACCTTCTGTGTAAAACCAGTGGCCTGACAAATTAGGCTCAAGGCATCAAATGTGTGACAAAAGCACATTTCTCTACCATAAAATATTGATACTGTTGTGAAAATCTGGTTTATGGTCTATATTTTAGAATATAACTTTCAGTTTTCGGAATTAATGCATTTAGTGTATGATAAATGGAAAAATCTATTTGAGAAACTGATAACAACACTGATCTAAAGGCACTTCAAACAACCTGGGAGTGATTACACTTAAAAGGTAACTTATGTTTATCCTCAAGGTCAAAATTAATAACGTGACAGATGTAAACGATAGGGAGTCTTCTGTCTTACAGCAAATAAACCAGGTCTGCCTTCACTTCAATAGAATATTTAAATTATATATATATAGCTTCCTGTTCAAAGGAAGCAGAAAGCAGCTTTGTGGGTCCAACCAGTTTGCAGAAAGGATTGTAAACTGCATTAACAATATAAATTATTCATGTAGTTTACAGAATCAAAGAGAGTCATGGAAGGTAAAATATTTTGTTTGCATTTCTGTTTGAAAATATCTCAAAGCATGTGACCTTGTCAGAGAGATGGGCTGTTAGTGGAAGTTTCTTTGTTACCTGTATCTGCTTATCAGTATCTGTCAGTTAGCTGTGTATGTTTGCTGAGGGGGCAGTTGCAGTTTTGCTGAGGTATGGACTGCAACTCATAAGACTTTAATTGATCACATGGAGAGTATTTGTATGTGTACTTCATCTCCATTTGAATTTGGTGAGGGAAGGCAGGTGTAAAATTTCCTCCAGCTTGCAACTGATAGAAGAAACCAACAGTGGTTCTCGCAGATCTTTGAGGCAGAAAAACATCAACTGAATTACCTTGGAAAGCTGTGGGAAGGCATTTAGGTATCTGCTTGTAATATGAGCAAGGAGCTGAAATATTCACAACAGTGTGAGGTGTGTAAAGGAAAGGGTTGCATTGCCAAAAAATAGGAAAGGATCCCCAAAGAATCTCATCTCAGAAGATAGCTAGAATACGATGGAGAGTTAACATGAATTCCAGAGGACTCAGGCATTCTTTTCAGCTGGTCTCTAAAGAAGTGAATGCACCATCAAGTTATTTTATACAATATAAGGAACATCTTGGCAGAAATAAAAACACAACTGGACTCACACTTTATGGAGTTGTAAACTATAATGTTAAGTGAATAATAATACTTTGTTTAACTCTTGAAATAGAGCAAAGTTTTTTTTAAAATGTGCAATCTCATGGTGTAGTTTGTTGGTTATTTTTCCTGCGTTTGAAACGTCTCCATAAATTTTAATAATCCCTAAAAGGTCTGTAAGAATGTTCAACCATCAGGAAAAAGGCTGACATTCAGAGCCTCAAGCTTCATTTTTTTAGTTAATTTAGCAATCTCCAAACCACCATCACTGCTTAAACACTGGAAAACTTTGTAGTTGTGTTCTCTGGGATGATCTCAAAACAATGTAGGAAGTTTAAATCTTATGCTGGTTTTTGTCTCCAATGTCTGAAAAGCAGACGACGCAAAGGAATCACTGGTAGTCAGTCATAAATGTTGACAGTTATGATATGTATTCTGTTTTAGCCAAATGGTTGACAGTTCACTGGATGGTCAGTAAGTTAATACCATTTTGGCTCCCTCCATGATTCAGCAGGTTTATCCTACCATAACATCCATGCACAAGAGGAAAGTTAAGGTTCAATTTCAACTTGTGATCTGTACTAAGATCATTTCGGCTTTGGGCAAACTAAAGAGTTACTCTTGATCTTGATGACTCAGGTTAAAGAGAAAATTGAACTAGGGCTGTCAATGTTTACAGTGATCCTTCCTAGAAGTGCAGTTTGTTTAGTGGTTAGGGAGGTCAGGATTGGATCATCTTTTGCACACTTCTGTTGAATTCTGCACCATTCTTCACCCTCCTAGCTTATATGTGAGGTACTGTAAAGGGGTTACTGGTACCCAGGGAACTACATTGATCACTCTTTTAAGGGAGGATAGAATGAAATAAAATTCACACTGAAAGAAAAATTATAACATCTTATCATCAGTGTATTGTATCCATTTTGCATTACTTGCCTTAGTCCTTTGGACTATGTTACAATACACACAACATACCACCTGTTCATCATACGCTGGGACTGATGACAAATAAAAGCAAGTGTACACATTGATAACATTTTACGGCTGATGACATTATTTTGACTACTTTGTCGCTATATTGCAGCCTCCTGTCGCTAAGCAGCTGGCAAATACAAATAATGGGTGATCTTTCACCACAGTTTATAGCCCGAAGCAACAGGATATAGAATGGGGTGGATTGTAAACCCTTTGACATTACAGTATTTGATTTTAATTATAAATAACATAGAAAAGAGAGGACAGAAAACTCTGTACTTTATCTGGCGACCTCCAAAAACTGGTACCCACAAACATACTTTCAAATATTTTCAAAAACATTTTCACCTAATTGCCTTCACTGTCTCCTTGACAATCTATCCTTTATGTTAGCTACCATCTGGAGAACATTGTTACAACTAAATTACTTGTTGCAGCTTCTCTTTTCTAAGAGTTTGTTTGAATTTCAAGTATGGGATCACAATTCAATTTGTCTATTTCCTTTAGAAATCTTAAGCGTGCATAATGTCTCCTCCGAATCTTCGTTCAGATTGTAGACAATTGCAACCTCTTTAGCTTCTCAAAATTCAGATGCTTTCATAGCTTGTCAGTTTGGTTGCCTTTTCTGCATTCTCTGGATATTTTTATTGTGGGATGATAACAGGAATTAGACACACTACTCCAGGTGGACCTATACAGTTTACAATACAGTATCATCTCCTGAAAACAGTGCTGTATCTTTCATATCCTGAGATCTGTTTGTCACCCTTCATTGCTATCACAATATGCACTGTTATTTTCATTGAGCAATCCACCAAAGCCCTTCTGCATTGTGTCCTGTACCTTGGTGCCATTGTTTTATTTCCGTTGACACTACCATTATTTCTCTTCCATTGCACTGAATGCTATTTGCCAGTCTGCAACTAACCTTTCCAGAGTATCCAGATTTCTTTCTATTTAATTTGCCATTTTAGTTATTATGTGAGCCCCGCTCCACATTTTATTTCCATTTCCAACTTTATACCTATCCCCAGCTCCAAATCTTCATAAAAACTGACAAAAGGGTCCCAGGACCAATGTCTATGAGTCAATAGGAATTAGCTGGCAATATGGATCCACTGCCTATCGTCAATTTCTTTGGTTAGTTATCATCACCCTAATGCAAAAGATTGCTCACTCTTCTATGTTCTCTTGACTCACTTGTATAACACCCGTTCAAAAATGTTGTTGAAATCTTAAGTTATTGAGTTCTTTTTTCACAGATCTATATTGCCTACAAGCTGTGACGTTTTCACTGACTTTAACATGGAATCAGCTTTGTTCTGCAGTGAATTGCACAGCAATTCAAAGACAGTGACATTGAAGCATGTGAGAAGGTTACTGTAAATACGTATGATACTTATATCACACAATTCCGCACAAGATAATTCATTAGTGCAAATACAGCTTGTGTATCTTCGGAAACAAGGTCTCCTCACAGGAACAACTGTGAGATTGTTCAGAGAAAATCACAGAATCATAGAATCCCCATTGTGCAAAAATACGCCATGTCACCCATCAAGTCTGCACAGACTCTCAAAAGAGCATTCCACCCCGACCCACAACCCCACACTATTCTCTCATTTATCCTGGCTAATCCACCTAGCCTGCACACCCTGGACACTATAGGGAAGTTTAACATGACCAATCCACCTAACCCACAGCTTTACAGTGTGGGAGGAAATTGGAGCACACGGAGAAAACCCACGCAGACACGGGGAGAATGTGCAAATTCCACACAGTTCTCCAAGGCTGGAGTTGAGCCCAGAAATGGTACATTGGAATATATGTTACAATCAAGAGAATTGGTGAATTTAATTATCTTACAATCCTCCTCTCCTGGCTGTAACAGAGATGGTTCTTAATTGCCTTTTTTAAATGTTGTTTAAAGTTGCATTCCCCCAAATGCTATTTGCGAAGTCCAATTAAAAACTGACCTGCAATTAAGGTTATTTAACAAAGTGGTGTTTATTGATGTGTTCAAGGAAAACACAGGAATAGTCTACAACACATTCACACACACAAGCCATCATGAAAGAAAGAAAACATATAGAAGTTACAAATTACTTATAAAAACAAAGATATTGGCATAGTTCGTGCGAATTAGAGACTGTAATGAGTCAATGTCATGTGGAAGTTCTTTTGGTTGGTTGGCTGGCTATTTTGCAGGAGCTCAGATCCAGTCAAATTGCCAGTGAAAGCGTAGAAGTTGAAAACTGGGATAAAAGTAAAATAGTGCAAATGCTGGAAATGACAAAAAACATCAAGTGCTGGAGAAACTCAGCAGGGTTGGCAGCATCTCTGGAGGGAAATAGAGGACAGAATCTTCTCGGGCCCTGAATGACATGGGCTATGGTAAGAAATCTGGGAAAATTGCAAAAGACATTGAGCAGGGACTATTTCAATGTTGGGTGCAACTAGTTGCAATTTCCAACAGAGTTTTGGATTTTCTGATGAATTGTTCATGTCACAGTGGTGAGATGCCTTTTAATGGGGATTACTATTTGTTATCAGAATATTAACACCAAATTTCAGTTTGTTATTATGCAGCTTTTTGTCATACCGCATGGATAGAACGAGTTGTCAAGAATTCCTGAACTGAAAGTCAGAGTGGGTACTTGGTGAATGCAGCTCGCTGCTTGTTCTTCCGGACTACCATCTCTGTCAGCAATATTTTAGAGCATGCTCTGGGACACCAGTCCAATTCACCCTCACTTCTATGGATACTGGCATCCAACATGTGCCAGCCTTTCCATATTATCATGGTACATCTTTGACCCATTTCCACACTTTAACGCTGCATTTTGGCTGATGCTGCCAAGTATCATTGGAATTATACTGCAAGGAACTTTATGTACAGGGAAAGGCACCCAGTTCACACACTGGACTAGGCTGCTGGCTCACTATTTCTCATTCACTTAGAACTTACCTCAATTCTCACAGCTTCTGCTTTGCCTTAGCTGTTTGCGCTTTGTCCTCCCAGCCACAGTTTAAAGGGTCACACCTGTTGTACTACCTTACTGTTCAATGCAGACACAAAGCCAAACAGCTTGTCACTCTGGTCAGCAGCCATCAGTCAAGGATAAGAGATAAAAGGTACTGCAGATGCTGGAGAATCCGAGATAACAAG
>JAHRHZ010000013.1:40159572-40218464 GCA_024137785.1 Ginglymostoma cirratum
GCTGCTTGGCCTGCTGTGTTCATCCAGCCCCACGCCTAGCCATCAGTCAAGGAGTTGGTTATCTTGCATTATGGGATCCAGCTACCTCAATCTCACATCTGTACAATCTTCCAGCAGCTTACATCATAAACACACTGCATTGCTCAAAGTCTAAGGTGAGCAGTCCTCAGTGAAGTTTAGGGAGACGCAGTCAGTCAGGGGGGTCTCATCACAGTAAGTCAAGGGAAGCCTCTGATATTAGCCCAGGGGTTTGGACATGGTCATTCTGTTCAAGCTCTTCTTGTAGGTGGTGAGGTGTCAAATGTCGGACATCTAATCACTGTCTTGGCTCTTTTTGCCCTATTGTGTTCTTTTTTCTCCTGGATTAAGATAAATGGGGAGGGTTTGCGTGAGATGAAAATAGGTGTGATTGCAGCTGGGGGGAAAGTGGTGAGGTGTCCCAAGTAAGTGAGCAGGCAGCATGGAGGCCATGCTGAGTTTGAACTTTTGGGGGATGGGTGAATGATAGTGAGTGAGGAAGATGGATAATGGAAGAGTGGTTGCTGTTCATGAGAGTCTGCTTTGTGATGGCAGTGATTGGCATCGAAGATGGATGCCAGAAGAACTAGCAGTGTGCTGGAGTCAGCAGGTCTCAGATAGGCAAGTGGGAAACTGAGTTGAGTTCATCTAATAATGAAATGTTAATACATGCAAATCAATGCAAATAGGTATCTCACTACTCACAGGAGAGATTCTTACCCTGCTGTTCAACACTTGGTTAGAAAATGAGTCTTTTTGCACTCAACATAACGAATCTCCTTCCTGCTTATTTAACCCTTTTTCCCAACTTTTTCAGCAAGGCCCACTTTGTTCAGTAGTTGGAAAAAGCCACCCATTATGTTATATACTGATAATACTGATGTGATTTTTTACAGCAGAGTCCAGTAATTATCTTTTAAATAACTCCCACTTTTCCTGTAAAATAAAGATAAAGTTATACCTTTTGGTATGTGGGACATATCCAATTATAGAGGAGAATGTTGTTATAATATGCTAATGGCTTCTCAAAGCACCGATCATATCGGATCTCAAAGTGAACAGTTTCTGAGGTTTATTGCAACTCCATACAGTCAACATGCTAGTGTCTCCATATATACGTAGAAGTATTATGTCCTTTATCAAACTTTTAAACATATTTCAAAGGCATTCCCTGAGAATCTAATGCCTTAAGAACAAAAATGAACTGACACACAATGTGGTTTAAAATCAGTATAAATAGACAGTACTATAAAAGTGTTCATAATTTTATGTCTTTTAAATTTTATTCACCCCTTAATCTTCCGAAAATTAGTCATTTACATGCTTGAACATCTTTATATCAGCACATTAGATTAGAGTTTCTGCATAAGTTTAGATAGAAGCTTAATATAGGCAGAATTGAACTAAACAGCACGAAGATTTCAGGATTCTTAGAAAAGCTGAATTATGCCTATTGTCAATTTAGATATTTCCTGATCAACCTGTTCAAAGATGTTAATATGCACCTCTGGAGCAAACAAGACATAAACCCAGACCTACTGGCCTAGAGGTAGGGTCACTTGCCCATGATCAATTTATGCTGGTACAAAAATCCATTTTCCCAGAGCAGTCCACATTTCCAGAGTGTTCATTACATTGTAGCAAGGGCATACCAGCTCTCATGGTCACATTGTGAATCAGCGTAAATAATCCATTATTAGCAATAAATGCGTTAACAGACAGGTGTCCATTGGTTTTGGTTTGTTGCTGCCTCACCACAACTGTCTGTTATTCTTTCAAATAATATGAAATTACTCATTCTTGATGATTAAGTGTAATATTTTTAATTTTGAAACCTATTGTTGAGTTTTATTGGTCAACAAGAAAAATGGGTACCAGTACATTTTCTTTGTCAGAAATTAGCATTTACTATCTAGTATTAGTCGCATCTTTAATTAAAATAAAGCACAATCAAATGAGGCTATAAAATCCAGGCAACAGCACTTTCTCTCCCACAAACTTTTACTTTGCCCAATTGTGCAATGAAGAAGTGATGTTATAAGATGAGGACTTTATGAATGACAAACCTGGCACACTACCTTTGATTCAAATGTCTGAAAAACAGAACATGAAAATAAACAAAAGTGGCAAATACATCAAAATGGAAAGGAGAATTCTCCTCTGGTGCCATTCCCCTGTGCCAACTGAGTAGGACCGCCCTCACTTGCTTGTGCACTTAATTATTGCTCATAAGAAGAAATCTTGAACTGGTTCTCTTCATATTTTTTCATTTTTAAATCTGATGTCTCCCAAGGATCTATCCTTGTTCCCCCTTCTCCCATCCTTTTCTTATCTATATGTCACTCCTTGTCAACATCATAAGAAATACAACCTCAGGTGACATATACATATACTGACAAAACCCAATTCAACATCATCACCTCCTCTCTTGACCCTCCACTATATCTATGCTGTCAAACTGTTCACCTATCATTTAGTCAAGATTTAGTGGATAAATAGGAATATCCTCCAACTAAAAACTGATCTTCAACCCATGTCTTCAGCCTCTATCACAAACATTGCCACTGTTTCTAAATCCCTGCATTCAAGTTAATCCTCATTGTTTGCAACCTTGGTGTTCTACTTAACCCTCAGGTCAGCTCCACCCCTATACTTGCTTCAATACCAAGACCACTTACTTTCACCTTCATGATATTTCCTGACTTCGAACATGCCTCAACCAACCTGCCAATGAAACTCTCAACTATGCATTTGCTACTTCTAACCTTAACTATTCCAAAGCTCACTTGCCAGTTTCCTATTTTCCATCTTTTATAATTCTAAGGTCACTCAAAAAATTAGTTTCACGTACAGGTTGGTAATTCTTTATGTGAAAATCTTGAGACCAGCTGGCTTTTGGATAAAGGACATTTTTGGTTTTGGGTCCATCGCAGTCTGTTTTGATCTTTGGGAAAAAAAATCTTTGCTAAACCCAAACTAACTTAAAAAGGAAGCTTTCTTTCCTAAGGGCCCAAACTCAATGTGTCCCATCGGGTCAGTTTCTGAAAAGGCCTTCAGTTTTTAGGTCTTTTCAATTTTGGGGTGTATGGATAATGGATTTCTGACCTTTAACCGAAATTGTATCAAGTCCCATTCACTATCATCCCAGTTCTCACAGACTTCCACTGCCTGCTGGTCTAACAATACCTTGATTTTAAAATTCTTACCCTAACCACCAGTCTCTAACCACTACTTCCAACCCTACAACCCTCCAGGGTCTCTGCACTCGTCTACAACTTCATTAGCCCATGATCACAGAACCTTCAATTGCTCAGGTCCTAAATGCTGGACTTCTGTTCATGAACTTCTCCAGAATCTACCTCTTTCCATCTTTAAGAAACAAACTAAAAGCTACGTCTTTCACCAAACCTTTGGCCACTTAGATTCTGAGAGTCAAAGAATCGTGCAGCACAGAAACAGCCCGGTCAGTCCAACTTCTCCATGCTGACCAGACATCTTAAACAGAAGTAGTCCCTTTTACCTGCGTTTGACCCGTATCCCTCTAAACCTTTCTTAGTCATGTCTTTCTATAACTTTGATTTGATGGTAATTTTCATCTGACAACACTCTTGAGAAGCATCTTGGGATGTTTTCTTGCAACAAAAGGCTTATTAAAGTAAGTTGATATTGTTGCAATTTAATAAAATTGTTAGGTTGGATTTTTATGTAATGATATTTATACACAATATCAAACTGGATTATGCAGCTCCTTTAATATGCTGCAAATTCATTTAAGTGTGAAGCTGTCTGGATTTTCTTTGTCTTTGAATTAGATGTATCACTTTCACAAAGAAACAGCCGCACAAAATAACTTCCAGTGGACGGTTGATGTTGGATGTTTCATTCAGAATAAATAACAAAAACATACTCCATGATTTTTCTATATTCTTGGGCTCAGCTAAAAATGAACGGGACTGTGCGGTTACATGTTGAGATGCAGACCGGAGCCTTTCTGCTAATGCAACAGTTAATAATCAAGATAAGTTTGTTGGTGTCAAATATATCATCATATTGGCTTTAATCAAAGATGAAGTATATCACCTAACGTAATCTTTCACCTTTGCTACGTTACTACTTTGAATCTATTGCTACTTTGTTATTCAAAACACAGCTCATTCAAATTTGGCTTTTGAAAAATGACACTATTTGTGATGTGGAACTGTTCAGCAAAGCACAGCAAGTTTTCCCGAAAGCTGCCTATGTTTTATTATTTTCATTGCAATTCTCTCAATTTTTCTCAAGCTAATTACTTTCTCAACCAGCATTAAAAGCAGTGGTAGTCTCAAGGTGCTAATAAGCAGTACGTGTTTGCATGCATCTTATTGCTATCATTCATGTTCCATTCCCAAAATAATGCAAATAACTTGTTCAGGTGACACCAATAACACTTAACAGTATAATACCAGCATTTTCATTTTGTGGAAATGTTATTTTATGCTGCAATAAACTGTAGAAGATGTACAGTCAAACGTATCATTGACATGAAGAGTATGCAATTCAGAAAGTGTTCGCTCAAGATAACTTCACAGAGAGTAAATCAGACTAAATTGTTTGCCAATAGAAAGAAAGAGAGACTTGAAGGAGTGACTAAAATCTTGAGATCAAGGCAGTTAAAGGTGTGCTGGAATAAGGGGTTCATAATAGAGTAGAAAGTGCTGTGGGAATCAAAGGGCTGGAAGTGTTTACAGATATAGACTCAGAGAGTCATAGAGTCACACGGCATAGAAACAGTCCCTTCGATCCAACTCGTCTATGCTGACCAAGTTTCCCAAACTAAACTAGTCCCATTTGCCTGCATTTGATCCATATCCCTCTAAACCTTTCTTATTCATGTACCTGTCCAAATGTCTTTTCACTGTTGTAAATGTTGTACCTGCATCTACCACTTCCTCCGGCAGTTCATTCTACATACAAACCACTCTGTTTGAAAACAGTGCCCCTCAGGTCCCTTTTAAATCTTTCTCCTCTTACCTTAAAATTATGCCGTCTAGTTTGAACTCCCCTATCCTCGGGAAAATACATTTGCTATTCACCTTATCTATGCCCATCATGATTTAATAAACCTTTATAAGGTCACCCCTCAATCTCCCAACCTCCAGTGAAAAGAGTCCCAGCCTATTTAGCCTCTTCTTAAAATTCAAATTCTCCAGTCCTGGTAACATTCTTGTAAATTTTTTCTGCACCCTCTCCAATTTAATGATATCTTCACGATAGCAAAGCGACCACAGTACTCCAAAAGTGGCCTCACCAACATGACATCCCCAACTCCTATAATCAATGACCTGAGCAATGAAGACAAGTGTGCTAAACACCTTCTTAACCACCCTGCCAACTTTTGACACAACTTTCGAAGAACTATGTACCTGAACCCCTAGATCTCTCTGTTCAACAACACTCTCTAGGGCACTTCCATTAATTGTGTTTGTCCTGCCCTTGTTTGTCTTACCAAAATGCAACACCTCACATTTAATCAAATTAGACTCCATTTGCCACACCATGGTAGACTAATCAGCCTACCATGTGGAACCTTGTCAAAGGCTTTACTAAAATCCACGTGGACAATGTCTATTGCTTTGCCTTCATCTATCTTTTTGGTCACATCCTCAAAAAAGTTAAGCAGGTTTATGAGCTAAGATTTCCCACGTACAAAGCCATGCTGACTATCCCCAATCATTGCTTGCCTCTCCAAATGCATGTAAATCCTGTCTCTCAGAATCCCCTCCAACAACTTACCCAGCACTGACGTAAGGCTCAGCAGTCTGTAGTTCCCATATAGGGAGGGAAAGTCCATACAGGGACAATGATGCACTAGGGTACTAGGAGCTAAAGACAGGAGTAATGGGTGAGTGGGTTAGGAAAGAACTGCGACATTTTGGATAAATTTGAAGACTGGTTGGGATGGATTGGAAAAGTTAATTCCATGGCTAGTTCTTCTGACAATTAGCTAATTTCTGAGTCTCAAACCATTGTGCTATCTTTGCATCACTGACATGACATGCAGAAGTGAGCTATCTGGTATTATCCAGTCTGGTCTGAAGGAACGCCTAAGACCAAATGCCAGTGATGGGTATATTACTAAAAAGTCATCTGGTTTTGAATTGTTTGTATAAATATGGGGAGCAAGTAATCAGCGGCGGTGAATTTTATGGAGTGTCGCTAACTAAATAAACCTCTCACATAAAACTGGAGTTGAATATTGTTTAAAAAGTTATCTTTTGGTGACTGTTGGTAGTAGAAGATGGGGGAGTCAAAATTTAACATTTTGGGTAATGTTTTAGTGAAGATCTGTAGCTCGGGTTGTGGCTGGAGTTGGTACGCCGAACTGACTGGTTTTCGTGTAGACATTTCAGCTCCCCCCTCTCTTGGTGACATCTTCAATGCTGTCTAACCTCCATTGAAGCACTGTTGTTCTGTTCCGTTCTGAATTCATATGGTCCAGTCTGTCATGGTGGGTAGTTCTGTTTTCAGTTTTGCCCCATAGTGGTATACAGATGGGGTCTATTTCAATATGTTTGTTTATGGCACCAGTGGTTGAAAACCGAGCTTCCAGGAATTCTGAATTACAAATCCTGATTTACAACAGTAACCACCCCACTGTCCACAAACAGAGCTGTGTCAAGACTCTGCTTAAATGAGTGATAACACATTGCAACACCCTGGAGCTACACAAAAAACGAAGAGGAACACCTATACAAAAAGTCTTTGCAAACAATGGGTATCCTAGCAGCTTCATCTGCCGATGCCTGGCAAATGAACAATACCAAGAAGACACTGTATGCCCCAACCATTGGCCACCCTACCTTATATTGGAAACATATTGGAATTGACAAAAGACTCCTATGACGTCTTAGAATAATGACAGCACATAAACCAATAGCCGCACTTCGCCAGCTACTCTCAAAGATGAAAGACCCCATACTCACAATGAGCAGGACAAATGTGATATACAAAATACTATGCAGCAACCGTGAGAAGCAATACATAGGACAGACGGGCAGGAAACTCATTACCAGGATACATGAACACCAATTTGCAGCAAAACGGCATGACAAACTCTCCCTCATTTCTATTCATTCTGACAAAGAAGGACATCAGTTTAACTGGGACAACGTAATTGTACTAGGTCAAGCAAAACAAAGATGAGCACGAGAATTCATGGAAGCCTGGTTTTCAACCACTGGTACAATAAAAAAAATGTTGAAATAGACCCCATCTACATACCACTCGGGAGCAAAAGTGGAAACAGAACTAGCCACCATGACAGACTAGACCATATAAATTCAAGAAGGAACAGAACAACAGCGCTTCAATGGAGGTTAGACAGCACTGAAAATGTCACCTAGAAGGGGGATGAAACATTTGCACGAAAATCAGTCAGCTTGGCGAACCAACCAACAACTCCATTTTGGGGAATGATTATCCATCCCTGTTTTGTGAGAATGTGCTTTATGACCAATGGAAGAATGAAGTTACAATATGCGTCTTGGTTACTTCTTTACCAAAGAGGAAGCAAGGTATGGTCTTAGCATATTCGTTACCATGCAGAAGCAAACTAAGAAATAAAACTTTTTTCAGAAGTGAAGCCTAATGATTTGAATGTGGATGAAATTTTAGACAGATAGTCAACTGTTATGGATAAAATGTACCAACAAGATAAAGAAGATTAACTGCTTATGAGGTGTTGTCAGGTTCTGACAAATTTCGAAGGGTGAGGGCAGCACTATTGAAAAATGCCTAATGGAATTCAGTATGTTGTACGCTCACCTCCAGAAATTTAATTCGGAAATTACCCAATCTGCGCTAGTATTTAAGGTATTGAACTGTGCCCAAAGTTTTAAGCATGAACAGACTTCTTGACAGAAGTTAAATTTGTGGATAAACATACTCCACTAGGGTGAATGTCAGAAGTACTTAAAAAAAAATTCCAAGGATCAAGACCACCATGATACAGATCAGGGTGAAAGGACAAGAAGAGAACTGTAAGTAATAGAAAGGAGACCAAAAATGGTATTGATACTTTTCAGAAGAGAATTTGGGATTTATAGTAAGCAAACAAACCCTAAAAATGATCAGGGTGTAGTCAATAAATATTTCAGGTGTGATTCAAAGTACTATAATGCCATGAAATGTCCCAAATACTGTAACAAAGTATTTGAAACTCAACATGAAACAGCAGATTTGAAAGGGTTCAGCCCAATGATGAATATGTTGATTGCAGAGTTTTTTAATTGTGCTATATTAGACAGTGGGTGTTTTTCATTTGTATGTGGAATCAATTGGTTAAAATGCTACCTAGACTCTCCAAGCGAAAAAGGACCAGGAGAAAACTCAGAAATTTGGGAGTTCCACCAGTTTCAGATAACAAATTACATTCTTTAAAATAGTGCTATTCCTTAAAAAAAAGCCTGAGTCAATCATTTTACTCAAGTAAATGTAAAATATCTTTGTTGTCAAGTAGTCTTTTGATCGAACAAGCATAGCTGAAACTGATATGGAAAATGACAGCCATTGTATTTGGAAAATCTGTGAATTTGCAAATTACACAAGTGGAACACTATTATATTCCATTAGTGGAACATAACCACCCCACTGAAGAAATTAGAGAAGCTGCCATTGTGCACAAGCTGTGATACTTGGATGTGAGACTTGCAACAGTGACAGTTTATGAGGGTGAAATGAAGTTCGTTGATGCTAGAATGAATTAAAATTCGTAGGTATTGTTGGTAGGTGATCAATAGTGTTCTAGTAGATTTCTGTGACTGAGATGAACTACATAGTTGGTCATGTATTGCATGTGAAGATGCTTTTACTTACTAAGATCACTTTGTGCATGGCCATTGACCTTCTTAAGGTACTACATCAAGTTATTTAGAGCTTGACACTCAAGTGTTAACTCCACAGCTACCTGGTCCCACTGCCTTTCGAACATGTGCCGGCAGTCTCCAGTCCTCTACTACTGAATGCTGGACATCATCCCTCTTTTGAAGCTCAGTCACTAAGATCTCCAGTGCAAGTCCAAATCTTGGGGGCCTCTCTATCCCATGATGTGCTATTTCTTGGTGTCCCAGGACAAATGCATTCTTGCTCAACTCCTAGCACTTGCTCTAGGTACAATGCTCCTTCACTTTAACGGGAAGACGTTACATTTAATCAGCACTGGCTTGAGTTAATTAGTGTTAGAAGTTTACAGATTTTCATTCCCTGCTAAACTGCAAAGCCAGTGAGCAAAGTTAGCATTAGCCACACACAAAAATCGTTGAAAGAAACAGGCAGCACAGGATGCTGTGCTGTCTCATTTCAATCAAGTTGCAATCCCCCAATCTGTCTTTGGATACTGAAATAACTCCATGACAGCCGGTATTCCATCACCAGGTCACCTTTTATTTACCTGTACACAGGACATGACACTGACCCAGCTGGTACAGAGCCAGTTGCTATAGTGAGCAGAATCCCTGACACTCCTGTTCTTACCTGTCAGCCATGACTCCCTGATTGGACCAAGTTAACAACCCCAAACAGGGAACTCATATCCTATGAGGTCCACCTGGCTGATTTTGTTCCAGTCACTCCAGTCTCTATTCAATTTATTCCCATGATTTTTCAGATAGGAGTTCAGACTTTAGCTTTCATATCTGTTCCAATGTTTCAGATGGATTGAACCCAAGTGCTCAAGGTCTAATTTCAGTAACTGACCGTCTCCACTGGAAAGTAATTATGTCACTTGCCTAACAATAGTCGTTACGATTGGAACAGTTTACTTCTTGGGGTCCCCATTGCACAAGCACAAACATGTTTTATGCTTTATTGTATCATACAGATGATCAGCAGATGATTTTCCTTGTTTCTGATCTTGTGTATGCAAATCCACAGCCCACAGCCAATTCAAAATCACATGCATATTTGCAATCACTTCCTCAATACTCATTATCACCCTCTCTGGTATTTCCCAAATAAATAGGAAACTGCACAAGTTCAAAATATGTACCAACATAGTACTATGTTTTGAGATTATTCGTTGAAAATATGGCAGCATGGTGGCTCAGTGGTTAACACTGCTGCCTCACAGAGCCAGAGATCCAGGTTTGATTCCACCCTTGGGTGACTGTCTGTGAGGAGTTTACACATTCTCCCCGTGCCTGCGTGGGTTTTCTCCGGGTACTCTGGTTTCCTTCCACAGTCCAAAAATGTGCAGGCTAGATGGATTGGCCATGGAAAATTGCCCATAGCGTTCAGGGATGTGTAGATTAGTGGGTTATAGGGGAACAGGTCTGGGTTGGATGTTCTGAGAGTTGGTGTGGACTTGTTTGGCCGAAGGGCCTGTTTCCACACTGTAGGGATTCTATGAAACAGCAACATTATATTGCTTGAATGGTAAGGCAGGAGATAGCTATAGCTTTTGAGTCAATGAATGCAATTTACAGTAATTGTCTTCTACTTATCCCAGGTAGGAAGCAGGAATATCGCTTTAAATCACAACAATTCAGCAATAGCGCCTTCGAAGAATATTTAAATTAAAGTGCAATAGTCATTGAGCAACAATAGATTTCACTTCAAAGATTAAATAATCTGTACATTTTCACTAAAGGATATGTGAATTAAAATGCATTACAAGTGTAAATTCTTATTATTCATATGACAATAATATGATACAAGTCATCCTTGAATACAGTTAGGTCATTACAGTGCCTAATTCCAGGCTGTTTGCATTGAGTAAACCAAGTTCTGGGATATAGCTAAAAATATTTATTTTGACTCATACAGCCACATTTGGAATGTCACATTGCATTCTATATTTGTCAATACAATGGTTCTGGTCAGGACTCAAAAAAAAAATGACAAAAGTAATAATAGGGCTTAAAATGAGGGTCTACTTAGAACTTAACTCCTTTTTTATAAGAAAAGACAAAAGAAAATTGATTCAAACCATTAAAATGCTGAAATATACTGACAATGAGACTGTAAATAGATCTTTTAATTTAAGTACTATTGTTGGACAAGAGGTCAGTTCAATAAATGTAAACAAAAACTATAAATCGAGAGTAGCCTCATTTCCAGCTTAGTGGATTTACAAGCCATGGAGTTCCAAAGTCAGAGAATCCATGAAACAACAACATCAAAAAAACAAGCATCGCTGTGGGATGTCTCATGCTCGTCTCATATTTGGCATTCATATAATCACATTTCCAGCAGAGGTTGTTGAATATGGTATGAGAATTCCTGCAGGGATCTCCTCTCCAAATTCTAGGGCACACTGTCGAAGCTCAAAAGAATTGGATTGTCCGATTTTCTTAACGCGAATGGATAGCTGTTCAATGCTTTAACCAGTTGTCCCACTTAAAGTTTTAGTTCTGTCATGGATGCTTCATTTGAAGTATGATTTTAACTTCCTTAAACACAGGATTCACGTTACAAATGTGGAAGTATGAAAAGCAAATAATTGGTTATTTTGTGCACTGGTTGAATTGCCTGAATAAGAAACTAAGCTGTGGGGTCAGACAGTTCAATGAAATCATTAAAAACTGTACAGGATTCTCCCCTGCTCTGGAAGTCCATTGTCCGCCCTGTGTACCAACTGACATGATGTTTGGGCAACTACAGATCTGAAGTTTCTCTTGATGCTTGATGATCCTCAATCAATTCAAAAGTCCATCCTGCAGTTCATATGGGAAATTTACCACTCAGGATTCAGTAAGATGAGCATCATAACAGCCATCATTCCTTGACAATCTATGACATGACCATTAAATATCCTGGGGAGTTACCATTGACCTGAACTCCACCATCCATATAAATACTGTGGCTACAAGATTAGGTCAGAGGCTCATATTCTGTGGTGAGTAACTCAACTCAGGTCACAATAAAGCCTGTCCACCATCTTCAAGGCACAGGTAGAAGGGTGATGGAATAATTCTCACTTGGCCCTATGTGAATATATTTCCAACAACACTCAAGAAACTTAACACCATTCTGTAGGAAGCAGCTCGCTTGATTAGCACCCCACTACCTTCAACATTTGCTCCTTCCACCACAGTGTTAGCAGCGTATCATCCAAAAGGTGCACCGCAATAATTCTCCAAGGCTCCTTAGGCATTTCAAATCTACAACCTCCATCATACAGAAGGATAAGAGCAGAGATCAATGAGAACACCACTCTTGCAAGTTACCCTCCAAGCAACACACCATCCTGACTTGGAAGTAAATCAATACTCCTTTACTACTGATGCATTAAAGTTGTAGAACTTCCTTCCGAACAGTACTGTTGATGTACCTACACCCAAATCTACAACAGTTCAAGAAAGCAGAACACCACGATCTTATCAAGGGCAAATAAGGATGGGCAGTAAATGCTGTTCTAGACAGCGATGTCCCACATCATGAATAAATAAAGAAAAATACATTGCAATAATGCTTTTTAGAAGTGTAGGCGTGGAGTGAAAGGAAAGAAGAACCATTAGAGCAGTAACTTTTAGATAGCTTTTGTAACATTGCCAGATTAAAAAGCAGAATTGAAATTTAAACAAGGGTGCAACATCAAAATGATGACAGCTTAGTTATTCTCAGAAAATTGGTGCAGCTGCAAAGGCCTGAAATGTGCGAATGAGAAAATTAAATCCCAGAGAAATCTCAGACAAAATAGACTGTTGATGAAGCTAATCTTTTCAAATTATGAATTCAGTATGAGGAAATAGTCTTTGAAATTGTAGCTATCAAAGTGTGGAGGGCAGAAACCATTGCTGGGACGTGAGGATCGCTAGCAAAGCCAACATTTATTACTTGTTCCTGATCACCCTTGAGCTAAGTGACCTACTAGATGACTTTAGAGGACAGTCTGCAGACAGTCATATTGCTGCAAGTCTGAAGTCACATGTTGGCCAGAGCCAGCCCAGGTAAAGATGACACATTTCCTTCACTAGAAGGGCAACAATTGATGATAGTTTCATGCCACATTATAGCTTTCAATTTAAGATTTGCTTCACTATTTTTAAATTTCACCGTCTGTCATGATGGGAATTGAATCCACATCCCCTGAACATTGGCCATAGCAGCTGAATTACTTGTCTACAGGTGTTACCTCTACACCATTACCTTCCCACAAATGTCACCATCTTGTCATACTGGCCTCATACTAATTTGGCAGATGCCTGAGAGCTACAGATTCCATTTATCATCTATTCAAAGTAGTTGGGAAGACAGTTGGAAATCAACTGGAAAATGACAACGATTTTGACATCAGGACATTCTCACAGTTCAAAATTGCATTGATTATTGAAGGGATGCCTCACAAAGCAAAGCCTTACCTTATGCTGTTTTCTGAATCCCCCTTCAAACTGCACTCACTCATACTGTCATGACCATGGGTGAGACCCCTAAAGGATTATGAATGATTTTAACATCATTTCAAACTGTGTTTTTAAAAATAGATTTGATACAGCCAAAAATAGCTGCAGATGTAAATTAAGTGACTAGGGAGAAACAGACCCAAAGAATGTCACAACTGGAGATGCAAATAAAACTTCAAACAACAGCCCTTCAAAGGGAGGAAGAGGCAAATCAAAATAGGTTGGGCTGTGATTCCTTGTGGCTACAAAAATTATGAGAGGCTGATGAACCCTGCTCAACAGCAAGCCACTGTCTGCAAATTATGTCCCAGACTATGAACACATCTTGTGTTTTCTCTTTGAACAACACACAAGGACAGGATTTTAAAAGCCAGTTTTAACTCTATTGGAGTATGCTAGTCAGACTGACTGTTCTCAGGTGTACTAGTCTGGGTTCAAGCATTAGCAGACAGTGAAGATCACCATCCCTTGTCATCCCTGTGTTACAGGTAGAGTGAACTTGCATACTTAGGGTGCTGCAAATCAGTTGGAAAAAAAGGACAGGACAATAAAAGACTCTCCCTCAACCTGATTGCTAGAATTCAATCACAATCAAAATAAATCTCGACTACAAATTTTCAGCCAATCTGCAAAACTAAAAATTGTGAAACTGTTTAATATCAACATCAACAGGACCAGCGACCTTCACTGTAACAGTCACAACATTTAAATGTCTGCTGTTTGCAAACAATTCAGAGACTTATTGGGATAATTTTTAACTTCTATCTTTTTGGACTCAGCCGTTATTTCTAATTGGTGTACGTATGTTGTGTTAGCATATTTTTTTCATGTGCAGCAATTAATAAAGTCAATCTTTTTTATAATTTAAGAAATTCTGGTTAAGCTGGCTCTTTTTAAAATACAAGTTCATTTGCATCTGAGAAAACTATGCCCGCAAGAGAAGGGAAACTTTTAAAATTAACCTTGTTATCATCAACCGAGGGAATCAGGTGAATAAAGAAGGTGAGTCAGTTCATTTCTCCTCAACCCTTCAGGAGCCTAACAGTCTGGGATATCCCATCTGGATCGCTAACAAATTCAGGAACTTTGCCCAGGTTCTAGGCATAAAATACGCAAGCACATCTGACCAGCAGCAGCATAACAGTCCTGCACATCCATTGGAAGTGCATTTAAAAAATTCATCCAGGAATCATGTGGACGCACGTTTGTTTATCTTTGTGCAGGAGATTCTAAATGATTGAAGGGGCTGAATCAATGCGCAATGTCACACACACCTCTTGTGGTGCAGGACAACATCTCAAATAAAAAGGATCAGGAGAGCAAGAAACAAATGAGTCACAGTCATACATCAGAGAAGAGGCCCTTCAGCCCATCAAATCTGCACCAAACTATCTCTATGAATCCTACTTCCAGCACTTGTCACTCAGCTTTGAATGTTATGATATTTCAAGTGCTCATCTAGGTATCTTTAAAAGTTCGGAGATTTCCTGCCTCTACTGTCCTCCCAGGCAGTGCATTCCACATTCCCATCACCCTCTGGGTGAATGGGTTTTCCTCAAATCCCTTCGAAAAGTCCTTAAAATTATGCCTCCTTCTTATTGACCCTTGACCTAAGGGGAACAGCTGTTTCCTAGCCACTCTGTCCTTGCCCCTCATAAACTTACACGCTTCAATCAGCTCACCGATCAACATTCCCTGTTCCAAACAAAACAAGCCTATGGAACGTTTCTTCGTAGCTAAACTACTCTGAACCAGACAACATCCTGATGAATCTCCTATGCAACCCTTCAAATGCAAACATAGGGAAATAACAGCTCTGTGGAAATCTCAGCTTTCCATGTAAGTGTGCTGGTGAAATTGACACAAGTTATCACATTCTCATGTTGAGGCACAGGCCCAGATTTTCTTCTGTGGCAATATTACCATAGGAACTCTAGAATCGAAAATGTTGCCCCCAGTCACTCAACCAACCTGAGGGAATTTTCTGAGGTTAACTCCATTATCATTTTCCAGTGAGTTTCCAATTATGCTTACACCTGTGTGAGATAGGTGGTATGAAGGAAATATGTGATCTGTTATGTCTCTATTATTACCAACTACTTGGAAAGTACGGTCATCTTTTAGGGAAATATAACACACTCTGCCACTTCCAGTGCAAAATGGTGACTGGTGACAGCAGTGGATTTATTCCTTGACTGATTCTTCATCGAGTCATGTCTCTAATCTGTCCCAGAGAAGAAAATAGAAACAGAAAAGATGAGTAAGATATAGAAGTGAAAATACTGGTCATACCAGAAGTCTATGTTGTAGCATTCAAGACCAACCAGAGCAGTATGTGTCATTCGCACATTTTTAATGCTTTTTGCCTTGTAATGAGAAAAAGAATTCCACAACCTCAGGTATTATTGGCTTCTCAGCAATTATTATTATTGTAACTGTTTTAAGATATCATGGTCCCATTTGTGGCAAGATGTTATAATGGTCTAGAATTTCCATGAGCCTCAGGATCCGGCATCAGGTTTGAAAGGGGACCCTGACCCTGACCTGACAGAAAGGGAAAGCAGTGCTGCAATCTTTATGGTTACCTCCACATGCACTGTTCAGTTCTGGACAGCAGGCGGAGTCACGTTGCTGCCAGTTCAGAGGGCCTGGAGTTGACGGCCCCACTGGGAAAGCTGGGCACCGATGGGCAGTTCAGAGATTGGGATAGTAAGAACTGCCGATGAGGCTGCCTCAACTTGGAGGCTCCATCACAGGTGCAGGCAGCAGAAACCAAGTAACTGAAATACAGACAAATAATTTCATCAGGCTAAGTGGAAAACCTTTCTGTTGGATTGGTCTCAGTCGCACCTGAAGGTTTTACGTTATACATTCCCCACTTTGCAGCATGGAGCCTCTGGTTCCAATCACCCTTGAGTCTGCGAGAGAGGGGCTATTTCCAAGGAGCACTACCTTGCACAAAGTCAGAGGCCACTCCATCACGGGTAACAGTGACATGACTAAATTTCCCCTAATTAGTGCCTTATCCATTGTAAATCCCTGGACCAGGCCAAGCTCACTGTCAGGAATGCATCAGAGCTTGGTCCAGATTGCCTCCCCCTCCTAGATTTTCTGCCTCCTTTTTAACACATCTGAGTTAGAAATTTAGCTCATCATGTCTCTATTTGCTGCAGGATACCATGTCCACACTTGTAATCGTGTTTCTGCTTGAAATCGGTATGTGTTCCACTTCAAGACACAGTACCCCGTTTGTACTGTCAGGTTTCTGTGTGTGCCAAGATACGTGTCATTAATCATTCTGAGGGACAGCAATTCTGCTCACGCTCAGATATTCCACACTTTATTATGGCAAAATATAACATTCTTAATTGTTGAAGAATATTATGTTCCAGTTGCTATCAATGTACTGTGTTGTTTGTGACTGTCAAGTTTGGTCATTCTCATGGCACGATATGTTATCTGTGTTTGTGAAACTGAACCACTTTCATTGATTTGCCATCTTGGGCTATCATTGCTATCATTGCTTTCATGACAGACTTAATAAATTGCAAAATGTTATACCATATTTAAATTAGCAGCTCCTTAAAACTCTGAACTATTCCAAGGTACCAATGTTTAACATATGACTTACAGTAAATATTTGGTGCAATCGGTTCACTTTCATTCATACTGATTGGGTTCTTCACCACACATGTGTAATTGCTAAGGTCGTCTTTTAAAACGGGAGAAATGAATAACATCTTGTTGTCTGAGGAAAAGGTGTGACGAGAGCTTGGCAATAACGGTTTTCCATCCTTTAGCCACTGATAAATGACCTTTGTGCCTTTATTCACAGTGCAGGTGAGTGTTGCATTGTCCACATACTCCACTGCTCCCCAGGCCGGATCACTACGCACGACTGGTTTAGAAACAGGAACTGCAAGATAAAAGGATGTTCCACAGTCAAAATGTAACTGCTGATAGCCTGAACAAAGCTAAAGCTAACTGCAAACTTTGCGTATTATTCTATTTTTTAGCCTCAGAGCAAATTATAAAGTAGATTTTACAATTTCTTCCTCCAAGTGCAGCACTCTCCCTGACTGGAAAACAGTTGAGTGTGGCTCTCTCCAGGTTTATGTGACTTGTGCTTTAGTAAAATGAATCACAAAAATAAAAATCTGAACATAACTGCATGCTAATTCAATCAGGTGCTAATTATAAATTACCTTCAGTGACAATAACTGACATCTTCATTTGCATTATAGTTTAAACAATTCTTGAGCAGGCAAATCAAAGATTTGCTCCAGGTGAACAAGGACCATTGTTGCAGGTGTGTAAGGACTGTGTGCTTGTTTTTGTTATTGCGTCCTCATTTTGAAACAGAGGTTGAGAAAAGGGAGAACTCAGAGGAAAAGCATTTCTGCCATTTGACTTATGACCCAGCAATTTTGACAGAATCAGGAATTCCACAAAGCAATTGAAAATTCTGTTCCTTAAAATGTAATCAAAATATTTATATCAGAGCCCAGTATGAATCAACAACATTGTGTGAGAAAACCAGAAAGTGGAGCAAAATCTCACAATATCTAATGAAGCTTACAGTATGGTTACTTTACTTTATATAGATGACTTTTGATAATTGGTCCATACAGATTGTTATAATTTCCAAACCTGTTGCAGAGCTGGAATCTGCCTCAATCTTTTGAAATGCTTAATCAACAATGGATTAATTATGTTTTTGTGTCACCAGGGTCACCAGTAGAAATGGTAGCTCAGTGGTTACGCCAATGGATGAGTAATCCACATGTAAGGGTTTAAACTCCAGTGACATGAGTTTCTAAATTCCCTAATGCATCTGAGAAACTTAACTAGAAATAATTAAAGGAATCTCAAAGGGAAAACTCAACAATGGTGACAATGAAACTAGTATTGTCCAAAAAAACCAGTCTGGTTTGGTCATGCTCTTCAGGGAACAGAATCAGCCATTGCTACCCTAGCAACTTTAGATCATAGAATCCCTACAGTGTGGAAACAGACCCTTGGGCCCAACAAGTCCACACCAAACCTCAGAGCATCCCACCCCCCCCAAACAACCCACCTAACCTACACCTCCCTGAACACTACAGGCAATTTAGCACAACCAATCCACCTCACCTGCACATCTTTGGACTGTGGGAGGAAACCGGAGCACCCAGAAGAAACCCACACAGACACGGGGAGAACATGCAAACTCCACACAGACAGATGCCCAAGGCTGGAATCGAACCCAGGTCCCTGGTGCTGTGAGGCAACAGTGCTAACCACTGAGCCACTGTGCCGCCCTTCAGACTAACCACATCAACCAATGCAGTTAACTCTAACTGTTACTTTTTGATCCAGGCTGTTCCTGGCCCTCCTATTCTGTGAGTCTCAATTTTGATAACCAGTCTTTGATGTGGTACATTGTCAAAGTTTTTCTAAAATCCATACAGACAATATCTACTGCATTCCCTTCATAAACCTCTCTGTTAATTCATCAAAAAGAAAATTCAAGTAATTGAGCCAAACATAATTTGTCTTTCATAAATCCCATGCTGGCTTTCCTTAATTAATTCAAACTCCTCTATGTCCCTATTAATTTTGCCTTGACTATTGTTTCTAAAATTTTACCTAATTCTGATGTTCAACTGATTCACCTGTACTGAAGAAAAATATCCTCACACCTTTTCTTAAATAGGGATGTCAGATTTACCCTTTACCGATCCTCTAATATTATTCACAAAACTATGGAAGATTGGAAGACTATGGCAAGTTTTTCTGCGAATACCATTCATAATTCTCTTCACAACTTGGGTTGCAAGCCATTCAGGCAACTCAACCTATGCACTCTCAGCAAAACCAATCTTTCCACGAAACTCTGCCTATCAATTTTCACTCTCATGCATTACTCCTACCATCTCCGCTTCTCCCGGTACTTTGTCAGCATCTTCTTCCTCACTATAAACTGCTGCCCCTGAGTTTAGTATCTATAAGATACGTTGCAAGAATTCACCAAGGCTCCATAGGTAGCATTTTCCAAACCTACAACAACTCCCATTTTGAAGGACAAGGGCAGCAGATACAGGGGAAGAGCACTACCTGCAACTTCCCCTTCAAGTCACCCACCATTCTGACTTGGAAATTTATCCCTGTTCTTTCAGTGTCCCCGGGTCAAAATTCTAGAACACCCTCCCTAATGGCATTGTGAGTTTACTTACAGCAGATGGAGTTCAAGAAGGCAACTCACCACTACCATCTTAAGAGCAATGAGAGACAGGCAATAAATGTTGGCCCAGACAGCGATGCCCACATACCATATATAAATTTTAGAAAACCCTGTTCATAAAAAGTGGGACAAATCCAATCCAGTCAACTATCACCCCATTATTCTGCTCTCAATCATTAGCATTGTCATAGAAAGTGCAATCAAATGGCATTTACACTTTAATAACTTGTTCAATGATGTCCAGTTTGGGCTCGACTTGAGCAACTTGGCTTCCAAATACCTCAATTCCAGATGCCAGGTGAGAGTAACTACTCTTGGTGTCAATGAAACAGTGAAAAGGATTATTATTTGAATGGTAAAAAAATTGCAGCAAGCTGCTGCGCAGAGGGACCTGGGTGTCCTTGTGCACGAATCGCAGAAGGTTGGTTTGCAGGTACAACTGGTAATTAAGAAGGCAAATAAAATTTTCCCTTCATTACGAGAGGGATTGAGTTTAAAAACAGGGAGATTATGTTACAGCTGTATAGGGTGCTGGTGAGGCCACACCTGGAGTACTGTGTGCAGTTTTGGTCTCCTGGTCTCCTTACTTGAGAAGGGATATACGAGCTCTGGAAGGGGTGCAGAGGAGATTCGTTAGGTTGATTCTAGAGTTGAAAGGGTTGGCTCATGAGGAGAGGCTGAATAGACTATGATTATACTCATTGGAAGTTAGATGAACGAGGAGGGATCTTATAGAAGCAAATAAAATTATGAAGGGAATAGATAAGATAGAAGCAGGGTGGTTGTTTCCAGTGGCAGCTGAAACTAGAACAAGAGAGCATAGCCTCAAAATTAGGGGGACTAGATCTAGGACTGAATTGAGGAAGAACTTCTTCACTCAAAGGGTTGTGAATCTATAGAATTCTTCGCCCAGTGAACTAGTTGAAGCTTCCCCACTGCATGTTTTTAAAGCTAAAATAGATAATTTTTTGCATAGTAAAGGGATTAAAGGTTATGGTAAGAGGGCAGGTAAGTGAAATTCAGGCCATTGAAAAGATCAGCCATGATCTTATTGAATGGCCAAGCAGGCTCAAAGGGCAAGATGGCCCACTCCTGCTCCTGGTCCTTAAGTTCTTATTATGTTCTAACTTTTAAATGGAATGGAGCATCAAGGAGTGCTAAAAAATTGAAGTCAACTTGAAATAGGAAAAATTATTTCCTCTGGTTGGAGTCATACCTGGCATAAAGGAAAATGTTTTTGGTCATTTAGTCAACATTGATGCACAAGTTATTTGGGTAGCATCTTTAGCTGCTTCATCAATGACCTTCCCTCCATTATACAGACAGAACTGGGGATGTTCATTGTGCAATCAGCAATGTTCGGTTTCACTAGTATCTTTCCAGATAATTGAGCAGTCTGAGCCCACATGCAGCAAGATTGGACAATATTCAGGCTTTCATATGTGGCAAGAAATATTCATATTGTACAAATACCAGACAATGGCCATCCCCAGTAAGAGAGAACCTAACCACATTCAACGGCATCACCATTTCTGAGACCCCACTGTCAAGATCCTGAGGGTTCACACTGACCAAAACCTAAACTGTAGTACTGTGACCATTAGAACAGGTCAGAGGTTGGAAATTCTCCAACAATTGACTCACTGGCTAATTCTACAAATATTTTCCGCTATGGAAGACATGAAAGGAGTGGGATGGAATACTCTTCACTTCCTGGATTAGTGCAGTTCCAACCGCACTCAAGAATCTTGACTCTGTGCAGAAAAAAGAAATTTTATAAATCTGCAGCCAATCCACTGCTTGAAGTATTTTCTCCTTCCACCACTGATTCACATGACTGCAGAATGTTGATATACTGCAGCAACTCACCAAGCTTTCTTTTAAAGTTGTCCCAAACTCATGACCACAATGATGTTATTGGACAAGGACATCAGGCACGGATGGAATGACTGTTATGTCCAAGTTTATCCCTAATTATACACGATCCTGACTTGGAAATGTATCTCCATTCGTACATCATTGCTGGATCAAAATCCTGGAACTCCATACTTAACAGTACTATGAGATTACCTTCATCACATGAACTGAAGTGTTTAAAGAAGGTTAGTCATGACCACTTTCTCAAGCTCAATTACTGACAGGCAACTGCCACCCATGTCCACTTTATAATTTGGAATACAATGGATGATCCTGTTAAATATGTCTGAGGCAGAGAGTCTTTCTTAATGCCGAATACACTGACGAACATTGTGATCTGCCACCTCTGCATATTTCTACCTAACTCCCATTGTATGCTGGTCACACCCTCACCAACATGGCTTATACACAACCCATAACAGAAATGTGCACACACACTGTCGACACTATTTTGGATATCAAAGAGCATTCATACAATCTTAAAAAAAAGGGCACTTCCAATTTTAACTTTGCAGCAAAATATTGGATTCGATGATGTACAGAGAAAAGTAGAAACAGAAAGAAGAAACAAGTAAGGAACAATGACAAATTTTACAAAGCTCGTGAAAACAGAATGCTGGAAGCAAATATTATGGATTTGCCAAATGTGAATAGTCAAAGAAATTATTTTCTGCACAACTTGGCTTGTTGAACAAGAGTGAAAACTTTGTTGTCTCTCAGTAGCCCACCAGACAAATGCTTGGTGGTGGTGAACTAAACTAAAGCCATAATATATAGGAGCAGAATTAGGCCATTCAGCCCATCAAGGTTTCTCTGCTATTCAATCGTAGAATCCCTACAATATGGAAAGATGCTATTCAGCCCATAGAGTCTACACCCACCCTCCAAAGAGCATCTCACCCAGATGCAGACCCAGTCCCCAACCCTATCCCCATAACCCACATACCCTGTACACAGCTAGATACTATAGGGCAATTTACTATGGCCAATCCACCTAACCTGCACATTTTTGGACTGTGGGAGGAAACTGGAGTACCTGGATGAAACCTACCCTGGCACAGGGAGAATGTGCAAACTTCAGAAACGTCACTGAAGACCAGAATCGAACCTGGGTCCCTGGTGCTGTGAGGAAGCAGTGCTAATCACTGAGCTACTGTGCCACCCTTAAATTTTTGCAACGCCAGTCAATGCAGTCACCTGTCTGACTCATGCCTGGCTGCAAATGAGGAAGTAGTTTGCCAGCATCGGGAACAGAATGAATGTGAGGATGTAACCAATGTTCTGCACATTTCCCTGTGAGACTGTCAGGCACTGAACAAAACTGATTTGAAAGTTCTTCCAGCTTCCAGAGAGTTTAAGTCAAAGAATGGCGCACAAAGTTTGCCATTTTACACACATGAATATTTGGAGAAGGGCTGGACATTCGACTTTTAAAGAGATGCACTTGGCAACTTTTGAACAATAAACTAACAGGTAGTAATTTTTATCTTTAATGTTTGCCTCGTGTAAATCTGAAGGAATCAATCATTCACATAAGCCCTCATGTAAATTGGAAATAACAGAGCAGGTCTCTTCTGATAGTCTCAAGATGAGTGGAGGTACAAATAAGCACTGTCAGCGAGAGTTTGGTTCCGCCTAGACTGCGTCCAGTATCAAGCATTTGTTATCTGATCATGAATCCCTACTCTTCCATTAAAACATTCAATGTAATCAGAACCTCCCACCAAATGTTCAAACTGCTTTGCCTGATGGATTTTGTTTTCAGTGTTAAATTGAGGCAAATTAAATGAAAAGGTAAAAATTATGGATTATCTCAGAAAACCAAATAATGGATATGAAAATTATGATTGAAAGCACACAAAAGGAGTACATTTATCACCAGAGATAGTAAGAACTGCCAATGCTGGAATCAGAGACAACACAGTGTGAAGCTGGAGGAATACTGCAGGCCAGGCAGCATCAGAGGAGCAGAAAAGCTGACGGTTTCAGGTCAGGACCCTCCTTCAGAACCCGATATGACAGCTTTCCAGCTCCTCTGACGCTGCCTGGCCTGCTGTGTGACTCCAGCGCCATAATATGTTATCACATTTATCACCAATTGTTTATTTGAGCAGATTAGGATCCAGGATTCTTGATGCAATCATCTTCCTGGACAAAGTGTGAGCTATGGACAAAATTGTATTTGAAGTTACAAGATTTGGCAGATGATCTGAATTGAAAAACTATGTTACTTCATTGAGGCTTGCACATGCCTGTCGTGTCACTTTGGTTTGTCCTCTCAAATAAAGCCCTGAAATCTTTTTTGTACAATAAGTACATAAAATCCAAGGCTGGTTTTATGCTCAATGGACACAGCATAACATTCAGCTAGTGGCAAATCTTCTTGCAAAAGTAGTCCCTTGTGAATGAAAAGGACATGTTGAGAGATAAACAAAAGTAGAGGTACAAGCATTTGTTATGCAATGCAATCATGAAGACATCTCACTGCACACAAGGAGTAGTGGACTAATTCTGGTATGACTGAACTGAATCAGACTATGTCCATTGTCACCGGGAAGTCACATTTATTCTGAATTCCAAGTTGTGTAATATATAAATCTGTGGTAATGTTTGATAAGCAAAAGGATTGAAACAAAAGCATTCCCAGGTAACTGCACATATTGTGAGTGCTCTATTGAAGTTCTCTCACAAATAATCATCGACATGATATGAGTACTGCAAAAATATTTCAACTGTACCAAATAGAATCTGAATCTTTTTCTGAAGTAAGTTGATCTAAAATCTGTCAAATATTAAGGCAATAATTTGATAGCCCTAAGCTTACGTTATTTACAGAAGTGCAGCTCCTTCGGAGGTACAAACATTGGAAGTAAATAAGTTCCAGAAAAAAGCAATAACTTTGATAGAGGCTTGGAGGGCAATTATATTAAATTGTTGCTGGAAGAATTGTAAGTCAGACATGCCTATGCTCACCTTGCTGACCTGCACTCCCTGTGAGCAACACCCTGACTAATAAATAATTGTTGTTCAAAGAAAGTTTGTCAGTCTACTCACCGTTGACTTGTACAATCAGTTGGCGACTAGCTGATGCCAGCTTCATCCCAGAAACAGTCACTTTAATAGTATATTCACCATCATCACGTAATTCCACTGGGTTAATCAGTAATGAAGCACTGGGAGGGGACAAAAAAAATCTATGGCCATGTTCCATGTCAGGAGTCAAGGTATTGTTCACAGCAGTTACCAGAAGCATAGAGCCTGAAGACTGACTTTGAAAAGTCCATGTTATCTGAATGTTGTGATCTTTAGTTCCAGTGGTGTAGTTTGCAGGGAGCAATAAAGGTTGTCCGACAGTGCCCAGGATCAATATGTTTGGCACTGTAACTGTAACTTCTCCACAAGAGCCTAAAGAGAAGATTAAGAAAATTGAAAACCCATTTGAATCTTTAATATAGCCACAAATGTTTGATATTTCAGAAACCAAAAATATAATCTTTAAACTTCATTTAAATGCTAAATTTTATATGTTATTTTGTCAAACTGAAAGACAGTGAGAGTTTCAGATAGCCATACTAGGTGCAGAGGAGAAACTAATAGGCTTTATACTGTTATTAAAAGTTTGGGAGAAAGTCACTTGATTTTTCTGGGCCTCTTCTACTCCCTGATCTGCTTGTTGCTCAGTTTCAGTGGTAGTTCTGCACCTGATGTTTTTGGCTAACATAGCATATTGGGGTTAAAATTATATCATCAATCCTCATCTTGATTTGTTTATAAAGCCCCTGGCAGCCTGTCTATAACAGACACTTCGGCTGAATTTGAAAAGTACACAATTAAAATAAAATATCATTAGAGTAAATATTTTTAATATATTGCATCAGACAAAAATATGACAAAAATTCAGTTCCTTGCTCAGATGAACTGAAGAATTGATTGTCAGGGAAATAATATCATTTTCGATGTTGGAAAAATTGTAGTTAGCAAATGAAAACAGCATGTCATTTGTTTACTTGTAAAATTGCTTTTTTTAAGAAATCGCTTACATCTTCCTGCTGGATCTGAATAGTGCTACTGAAAATTGATCTCTTTGTACAGGGAATATCTTTTGCAGAAAATGCAAGAGCCTATATTATTCCATTTTCTTCCCTCAATTCCCCTTCTAAACGATTTGACTAAAGTAGACAAAGGACAGAGACCAGCAAACTTGTTGACCTTATCCAAAATAACAAGGTGTAGAGCTGGATGAACACAGCAGGCCAAGCAGCATTAGAGGAGCAGGAAGGCTGACCTTTCGGGCCTAGACCCTTCTTCAGAAGGGTCTTCAGAAAGAAGCCCCATGAGAAATGTGAATTGCTGTGGCAACTTATACTTTTACATGCATGTTGTAGCCTAGACAGTGACATTTCTTTCCATCACACACCTGCTCTTATCACTTGCTATTTGGCATATGTTGAAAGGATATATAAGTTGATACTCAACATCTGTTCTAAAGAGATAAAAGGTACTGCAGATGCTGGAGAATCCGAGATAACAAGGTGTGGGGCTGGATGAACGCTTGGGGACCGCTTTGCAGAACACCTGCGCTCAGTTCGCAACAAACAACTGCACCTCCCAGTCGCGAACCATTTCAACTCCCCCTCCCATTCCTCAGATGACATGTCCATCCTGGGCCTCCTGCAATGCCACAGTGTTGCCACCCGAAGGCTGCTGGAACGGCAAATCATATTCAGCCTGGGAACCCTGCAGCCCAATGGTATCAATGTGGATTTCACAAGCTTCAAAATCTCCCCTCCCCCAACCGCATCCCAAAACCAGCCCAGCTCACCTCCACCTCCCTAATCTGTTTTTCCCCTCACCTATCCCCTCCTCCCACCTCAAGCCCCACCCCCATCTCCTATCTACTAACATCATCCCGCCCCCTTGACCTGTCCGTCCTCCCTGGACTGACCTATCTCCTCCCTACCCCCCCACCTACACTCACTTTACTGGCTCCATCCCCGCCTCTTCGACTTGTCTGCCTCCTCTCCACCTATCCTCTCCTCTATCCATCTTCTATCCGCCTCCCCCTCTCTCCCTATTTATTTCAGAACCCTCTTCCCCTCCCCCATTTCTGATGAAGGGTCTCGGCCTGAAACGTCAAGTTTTCCTGCTCCTATGATGCTGCTTGGCCTGCTGTGTTCATCCAGCCCCACGCCTTGTTATCTGTTCTAAAGAAATGACATACTGGGCTTGAAGCATTAACTCTGTTTCTCTCTCCACAGATGCTGCCAGACCTGCTGAGTTTCTCCAGCATTCTCTGTGTTTGCTTCAGATTTCCAGGATGCACAGTATTTTGCTTTTATTATTCATACTCAACACATTTAGCGCAATAAAAATGGCAATGGCTTAGTGGTATTACTGCTGGACTGTTAATCTAGAGACCCAGATAACATTCTGGGGACCTGGGTTCAAATCCCGCCACAGCAGATGGTGGAATTTGAATTCAATAAATATTTGGAATTAAGAATCTACTGATGACTGTAAACCCATTGTTTCATCAATGATCTCCCCTCCAACATCAAGTGAGAAATGGAAAGTTTCTCTAATGATTGCACTGTGTTCAATTTGAAGCACAACTCCTCAGTCCATGCCCATATATGGCAAGATCTGAACAACCTGCAGGATTGAGCTACAAAATCAGAAATTGCTTGAAAACCTCAGTAGATCAGGCAGCATCCGAGAGAAAGCAGAGTTAACATTTCAGATCCAGTGACCCTTCAAACCTCAGTTTCTGAAATCCAACATACTCAATGTTTTATTTAGGAATGAACTAAGTAGCAAGTCACTTTCGAGCCACACACGTTGCAGGCAATAACCAGGGCCACCAAAAATCTAACCCTTGATGTCCAACAACATTACCATTACAGTGCGTCGCACCTATTGATGATGTACGACTGTAATTTGTCAAGATTCAGCATCTTCTAAGCCATTGACCACAACTACGTAGACGAGTAAGCGCAACAGATTCCTCTGGAACTACATCATCAGTCTTTCAATGTTGTCAAAACAGTAATGCTCCCTCCCTAACAACAACAACAAAAACATTATGAGTGTATCTACTCCACATAGATGGCAGCAGTTTGAGCAGACTGTTTATTTCTATCTTCCCAAGAGCATTCAAACTAGGCAATAAATGCAGGCCTAGCCAATAATTTCGACATTCTTTGAAGAATAAAGATAAAAGACGAGCTGTTTTCAAGTCATTTTGAATCTTAGTCTTCACCGTTTTTGACACCATGCGACATCTGGAAAAAGCCCAACAAAATCATCCCATTCTATTTTCACTCCCTTTTAAATGAACAAATAATTCACCTTCAGGTGGACCCTTGCACCAGATTTGAAAACTCCCAATGTGGATATTCTTACTTGAATGTTACCATCAATAGTACAATGCTAATACAGTAGAGAAACACAATAGAGAGATATATGCTGTTTGTATTGACAACAAGAAGCCATATTTATACAAAGATTTAAAATCTCAATGACTAAAGCTGAATCAGACAAAAATTGAAAGCTAGCTGAAGGATTACATAGCAGGAAAGGTGGCTAAAAACTCAAGAAAGGTGACGGACTTTGAGGAGCAAGAGGGTCATGGAAGTATATTGCAGTGAAGCAGTTGGTCTTGGAGAGGTAAAACAGGGTGCTGTTTGAGAGATAGTAGGAACTGCAGATGCTGGAGAATCTGAGATAACAAGGTGTAGAGCTGGATGAACACAGCAGGCCAAGCAGCATCAGAGGAGCAGGAAAGCTGACGTTTCAGGCCTAGACCCTTCTTCAGAAATAGGTTTCCTGAAATTCGTTTTCTAAACAAGGGTCTAGGCCCGAAACGTCAGCTTTCCTGCTCCTCTGATGCTGCTTGGCCTGCTGTGTTCATCCAGCTCTACACCTTGTTATTCTAAAACAGGGTGTTGTCAGTATTTTGAACCATCAGTTGGTATGACATTATAATAGCTGCTGTATTCCATTTATCATGGAAAGTTCCTTCTAGGATACACTAATCCACTTAAAAGAAAACATCGAGGGTTTCTTTGTGTTCTGTTCAGTTCAATGAAAATGTTTTCCAATGTCCCGTTGACTTTGTTCGAGTATAATGCAGATCAATCAACATGCAAGTGAAAATTCAGCCCAAGCATAGCAGTCTGTGCGCTGGAGTGAGTGATATGTTTGCAATAATTAAAATATAATGGATTTGACTAAGAAAATATGGCTTGTTTTGGAAAATACTGACTACTTGTTTAGGAATGTGTCCAAAATAAATTGAGTTGGACTTTTTTGCTGGCTTATCATTTTAATATAAAATTGCAAATGAAATGAATAAGGTTAGAAGATGACACAGTTCAAAGCTGCATTCACTGGAATTCCTGACTGTTACCATTTTAAATTTTCTTCTCTCTATTCTTGTTGAAAATGTCATTCTGATGTATGTTGTATGACTTGCTAGCAACGCTGTCATGGCCAGCAGGCTGTCATGAAACAGTCAGTCCTATCCAGCTGAAACTTGGTACTGCTATCAACTATTTTGGGGCTTGTGTCTTGAAAGGTAGATGGACTAATTGTAGTTTCTATCTGTTGTCAGTAGTACAATCCAAAGAATGGGAATATTAAACAGCTGAACTGTCATTTATAATTTGAACAGTGCTGCCAGCCTGTAATCTAACTGAATTATTGAAATTCCTCCAAATTTCACTGGTAAATCTCAATCCTTAATGCATAAAATACTTTAGTGTAACCATCTTTTAATCACAGGCAAATGAAAGGTAACATGACTGACAAGGTTAGGGCAATCTTTTGCTTTTTCTATCAGAGGAAAATTGAGGCAAATGCGCTCATGGGGAGAAATAATGACCAATCCTTTATTGACATGTAAATTGGACTGGTTGGTGGGTAAACAAACTGACTGAAACTAAAGAAAAGGACTCAAAAAGGACATTAAGAAGGAGAAACAAACAGTGGTAGAAACTTGCAATTTCGCTGCAGTTTTACTTCATCAAATGAAGAAAATGTTCAGCAAACCATCAAGTTGGGAGGATTTTACCATCTTAAGTCTGCTTTAATATTTCATATTTGCCATTAAATGTATAATCTCTCTCTCTCTCAGTTTTAACTTAGAGTTTCCAACAACTGTAAACATACTGCTATTTGAAATGGGTATTGTTTATGTAATATTAAATCACATTTGAAAAGATATCACAATGTTTGCATTTATTACTTCATTCTGCAGAAATTATAAAGATTTATTGCTGAAGTTCAGCAACATGTATGTCTATTTGAAATAATGTGACTTCACTGAATCACTGAAGTGAAATGCGATCTTCATGGAAGAATTGTAGGGAGAGGGTGGATAGGCTGGGACATTTTTAAGTCAGAGGTTGAGGGGTGACCTTACAGCAGTTCATAAAAATCACGAGGGGTATAGATAGGTGAATGGCAGTTGTCTTTTCCCTATGGTGAGAAACTAGGGAGCAAATTTTTAAAGTGAGAGGAGAAAGATTTAAAAAGGACATGAGGGGCAACTTTTTTACATAGACAGTGGTTCATGTGTAAAATAAACTTCCAGAGACCTTTGCATAAGTACATGAATAGGAAGCGTTTGGAGGGATATGGGCCAGGAGCAAGCAGGTGGGAATAGTTTAGTTTAGGATTATGTTTGGCATGGACTGGTTGGACCAAGGGGTCTGTTTCCATGATGTATGACTCTATGGCTACAAATGGAGCAGATTTCTCAACTATGGCTGAGGCCACCCAAGTTTTAGTCCAAATTATTGGGTTGAAAATTGAGTGTGCTGACATTCAATAGATGACCTGCTTTCCCAGGTTACTACCTCGGGTAATAAAGCCAAAATTCATCTGAAGTTGAAAAGTTCCAAAACATATTACACTTGGTGAGGATTTTTTGGATTACGAATTGGAGTGGGGAGAGGAGGTGGGCTGGAACCAGGGGTGATAGGAAAGATACTGCGTTGCAACAGTTTGCCAATGGCAGGTTGCCAAGCCACAAAGGGGCATATCTGGTATGCTCATTACTTCTCAGCCGGAATAATCTGACTAAAGTATTTAGCTGGATTTCAAGTTATCACATTGGATCCCCTGCCCCACTCCTCAAGTTTCCTTAAGTTGCCACCATGGTTCCCTAACTATCTGGCTAACTGGGATGCTCCCTGCCCCACACTCCACCAGGAGGCCTCACATATGACAGCACACATACCATCAGCACTGTCCCTGGATAGGATCCAACTGAGAGCTGTACTCCTGATGTGTTTTTCCTGTCACTGCACTGCTGACCATGTTTTGGAAAGTGCAGAGACTCAACCCAACAGAACGGTCAAAATCTTTGATCAAAGGCTCCAACCTATCATATCCTGATGCCAACTCAACTTCTTGCCTTTTGGGGTCTATAGATTGTTTATGGCTCACAGTCAATTACCACTTCTTGTCTTTGATGGCTCAAACCCTCAAGATTTCAAACCCACATTTATGTCTTCTGATTTCCGCTTCCTTGTTTACGTGCCACCTCTTTGACTCATTTTGAGCTTGATGTTCCCTTGTACTGTGGGCCTTGCCCATTCCCCTTGGTTTCTCAGCAACAAAATAAATGAACAGAACCCTCCAATCACTCTCTTCATCACTGTAATGGTAATGAAATAGCATTTCAGAACATTTGTTTATTTTTAGATTTTCACTTAATGTCAGGGCCAGGTAAAGTAGCATTTAACAATTCTGCAACTATGTTGCAGTTTTATTTCAAGTTGCCACTTTGCAAATAGCATTAATTAATTGGAGCCAGGTTTACCTATTAATAATTTCCTTGATACTTCTGTTCCATTCCATAGATCACAGCTTTTAATTGCAGACCAATTTATCTGGTATCAACTGTGGCAAGGGTGGCATAAAATATAAGCATGAAATATATGTTGTGAATAAAAATCATGCAAAAATTACGTCATAAAAGGTATTTGGAATTTATGATATAGTAAAAGTAGCCTACTCCAGCTGCGTGAGTGTAAACAAACCTGATGGGCTCTGCACTTTCCCTTTATTTTCCAGAACATTTCCTGGAAGATGAAGATCTTTTCGCTAAAAGGTAGGGGAATGGAGTTTTACAGATTACCCACTAGAAATATGATCCACTTCCTAAATTTAGACTGAATCTTCTCATGGACAGAGCCACAAACATGCCCACAAGTCCACAATTTTCACAGCTTATTCTCACTTTTATTTCGCCACTTGACTTACTGTGTAAATAACCCGAAGCAGAATGATCTCTGGAAAACAAAATAGTTCCAGTGAGACTCTGTAAAAGGTATCATTTCGACCTAAAGACCTGATCATCTTCATTCGCTTTGTTCGACCTTCAGCCGAGGGTAAACGGGGTTCAGAAATAGATTGGAATCGATTAAACATAGTTCTTTCTAAAAGCTTCAGGTAAGACAAACAGTGGATCCGCCCTGTGCATCCCCGAGACAAATACATCAGCGCAGTCGCTACGGTTCACCAAAATCATTGAGGGCTCAGGCTGTGGTGCATGTTTCCAGTAGTCTCGGTGCTACAACATTTTGTTGAACCAGGGCTGGTTACTCAACAGAAGCAGAAATAATCTCCCTGTTTTAACCAAACGCCATGGGTTTGTGACCTGTTAGAGTCACGAAATCCTTGCTATTCCTATAGACCGCCCTAATGCAAGGCAATTCTCCAGTATTGATTACCCCCAGCAGATGATTTTGTTGCAACTCCTATTTCGAAGCAACTGAACATATATTCAAAGGTTTCAAGGAACAGTATATAATTGGTCAGTTAACGTTGGATTCAGCCTTTTGCAGCAATCCTAGACCCTGAACGGTCGCTTAAATTATTTAACTAAGTTCAAAACTTTTTTGATAATCAAACACAAGTAACGTTCTCTATTTTTCTTACCTATTGCCAGGATGCATATCTCATACAGCAGAAAATGAGTTTTGCTACTGAAGGGATCCATGAAAGCATCGTGCACCATACAGAGCCTGCGTGACTGAATACGGTTTCTGTTCGGTTGCAACTGGTCCCAGCTTCGTTTGACAGTGAAATGAGTCAACTCCCGGCTTTGGCTCCGGGTTCTCACCACACACGGAAAGAGAGAGAGAGAGATAACACATATAAGCACACAGTGCACCTATCTATCAGTTTAACATCTCCTCCCATTTTCACAGGACTGGCATGTTATAGAAATACTAATATTGGAAAATCATACTTCATTGTGAATAAATCACAATCGTGCGCACACGAGCATGGATCACCAGAACATTGATAATTGCACTATTAGGTTTTATATGTTTAAAACTCGGACCCTGGTTGAATGGACACACGAATGCATCCTCTTTCCGTGAAATTTCAGGTGCGAAGCAAACAACCAAGTTGAGGGGGAACTTTTGATGATAACTTTGGGGAACCGTTTACGATTTGATCATGAACTGAAAATAATTCATATCAGAATAAAGGGATCTTGAAACACATAAAGTACGTCCTGTTTATTATTTTGACAATGAAATAATTTGTTTCAACCAACGCTGGGGAATTGCCTTGTATTACGGCAGTCTATAGGAATAGCAAGAATTTCGTGACTCTAACAGGTCACAAGCCCATAAAACCAGGAGATTGTTTCTGCTTCTGTTGAGTAACCAGCCTGGTTTAACAAAATGACACAGCACCAAGATTACCAGCAATGTGCACCACAGCCTGAGTCCTCAATGATTTTGGTGAACAGCGCAGGAGCTCTAGCGACCGCGCTCATGTATTTGTCTCAGGGATGCACAGGGCGGATCAACTGTCTCACCTGAAGCTTTTAGATAGAGCTACGTTCAATCCATTCGGATCTATTTCTGAACAGTTTACTCTCGGCTGAAGGTCGAACAAAGCGAATGATCAGGTCTTTAGACAGAAATGATACCTTTTACCCCATGTGGACACTGCAGATGTGTCTCATTGGAACTATTATTTTTCCAGATGAAATCATTTATTTCAATTTTTGAAAACACAAACATTGTGAACAGTGAAAACTGGTATATCTGTTTTAACGGAACAAACAACTATACAGCTTTGTGGGTGCATTGACATTCAAATAGAACAATATCCACCCAAGTAGCTGAAATAAAGTGCAATTGAAAGTTAAGCAATGCAGAACCCAGCATTATAGAGTTGCACTTCAAAATGCTAGTGTACGTTATTTGCTTTAGTGAAATTAATGCGCATCTCTACAATTAACAAATATAGGTCATAGAATCCCTACAGTGTGGAAACAGGCCCTTTAGCCCAACGAGTCCACGCGGACCCTCAGAGCATCCCAACCAGACCCATCACTCTATAACCCATCAAATCTACGGGCAATTTAGCATGTCCAATCCACCTAGCCTGCACATCTTTGGACTTTGGGAGGAAGCGGAGCACCCGGAAGAAACCCATGCAGACACGGGGAGAATGTGCAAACTCCACACAGACAGTTGCCCGAGGGCGGAACCCGGGTCCCTGGCACTGTGAGGCAGCAGTTGTAACCACTGTGCCACCGTGCCGCCCAGATGTCGGACAACATTAATGACCAGTTATAAAGAGATATGTCAATCATGTCATAGTTTGCTGATTTCGTGTGTGACTGGACGAAACAAACAATGAATTATCTGTGAAATGGTGGTGTCCTTTCTGCTCGGTGATTCAGAAAGTAGCAGGTTTGTCCCCATTAAGTACTCATGTGTAGAGTAGGACTTCACTGGATTAAAAATACTTAACATTTTCAAAGGAGGGGCAACAAATGCAACAACATTCAAATAAAAACAAACACTGTGAATGCTAGAACTCTGAAACAAATACGGGGAGAGCTGGATAAACTTCCACAGGACTCAGAGCATTTGCGCTGACAGAAGCGGAGTTAATGTTTCCAGTTCAGTATGACTCCTTCTTCAGAACACTACGGACAGCAACTTGCAATTACGCATTTTATAAAACAACTGTAGTGAAATTCTAAGGGATATTATTTGCATAAGCCTGTTAGTGGCCAACAGGCTTGGAAGGTGTAATTCCCCGAACTAGGTCAAGGTGATGCCAAAAGCACAAAAACTGCCTGCTTCCTTTTCTAGTGATTCAAAAGCCTGTTCTGTGCTTCTGGTTGCACTTCAGTCCCACGCTCCTGGCTTTGGAGCATCTGGATATGGGCAAATCAGAGGACCTCCTCATGGGCCTGCTTCTGGGCCTGGTCAAGTTGGCCATTAATAGGTCCAGGCAGCAGGCTGTGGAGGGGATCATAGTTGCTGATTGACTGCACTTCTTCCACATTCGTTGCTGGGTGCCCTTGGGAAAGGACCTTCTGGTGTACACTAATATTCTTGATGTTTTTAGATAAAGTTGGAGGGTGTGGCGTGCTTTATCTCCCCCTTAATTCCATTTTGATTTAATCCCCTACCTCTCTCCCTACCTTTGGTAATATTGCATCACTCTTAACATGTTATGTGTAGCCATTAATCAGTTGGAATGTGGGTGATTTACTGGCGGCAGTTAATAGATGAAAAAAACCACAGGTGATTTGGTCTTGGGTAAAAAACTGATTGGTTGTGTGTGATAATAGTTGTAATATAAAAAAAAAATGCTGATCACTATAATTATGGGCTGAGCCCAACATTAAAGATGTAACTGACTGGCTGCACACTCAGCAGTTGGTTTTGGTTCATGTAAGGCTACTTTGGATCCAAGCTAGCCCACACTTCTTAAAACAAACCTGCATATCTTAAAAGGGAACTGGATCCAGGTATAATAGGTGAGGAGTGTGGCTGGGAAAGACTTTTGAGCAAGAAGAATGTTGAGAAATAGAGCAGTAGACCTGCGAGAGTTCCCAGGTTCTTTGATATAATGCTGAAGGCCTTAAGAGTAGAAGATAGAAAGGAGAGAATTGGTATTCACACATGACTTCATGAGGCCATCCAGTCAACACTTCAAGGTGGAGACAGCAAGAACTGCCAATGCTGGAATCAGAGACGACACAGTGAGAAGCTGGAGGAACACAGCAGGTCAGGCAGCATCGGAGGAACAGGAAAGTTGATGTATTGGATCTGGGACCCTTGTTCAGATACGGGGAGGGGGAAGGCAGCTAGGAAATAAATAAAGGGAGGAGGGGTAGGGCTGGAGAAATGTCAGTGGGATGGTGATAGGTGGATGCAGATAGGCAGTAATGGGGATCAGTCAGTGAGATGGGTGGGGCAGATAGGTGGAGAAGAAGTGGACCAGTTGTGTCAGGTCAAAGAGGCAGGGATGAGAGGGAGGTTTGGATGTGGGATAAGGCCAGGAGTGGGGCAATTTTAAAACTGGTGAATTCTATGTTAAGGCCATCGGGATCCTGAAGCAGAATATGAGGTGTTGCTCCTCCAGTTTGCGGGTGGTATCATTGTGGCACTGGAGGAGGCTCAGGATGGACATGTCACCCAGGGAGTGGGAAGGGGAGTTAGAGGAGGCCACATTGGCAGCAAAGGATACAGTAGACCAGATGGAGGGATTTTGAGGGCAGAAGTGTGGGAAATGCAAGGGATTGTGGGATAGGATGAGGGGTTTTGAGAGCAGAAGTGTGGGAAATGCAAGAGATCGTGGCATCGGATTGTAGGACCCACACTTCTACCCTCAAACCCCTTTCGCCCCAAAAAAATAAAGACAGAATTCCCTGGTCCTCACATACCACCCAACCAATCTCTGCATCTAGCACATCATTCTCCGCTACTTGCGTCACCTACAGTCCGACCCCATGACCAAAGAGATATTTCCCTCCCTACCCCTATCTGCCTTTCATCGGCGCCGCTCAGTTCATAACTGCTTCATCTGCTCCACGCTCCCTACCAACCCCACAACATCCAGCACCTTTCCCTGCAACCACATGAAGTGCTACAGCTGCCCCTATACCTCCGCCCTCACCTCCATCCAAGGCCCAAGGCAAATTTTTTATATCCGACAGGGGTTCACCTGTACATCCTCCAACTTGGTCTATTGTATCTGTTGCTCCTGATGTGGTCTCCTCTACATCGGTGAGACCAAGCGCAGACTCGGGGACCGTTTCATGGAGCATCTGCACTCTGTACGTGACAAACGACAACACCTTCCGGTCGCCAACCATTTTAACTCCCCCTCCCAATCCCTGGGTGATATGTCCATCCTGAGCCTCCTCCAGTACCACAATGAAGCCACACGCAAACTGGAGGAGCAACACCTCATATTCCACCTCGGGAACGTACAGCCCAATGGCCTAAACATAGAATTCACCAGTTTTAAGATTTCCCCACCCCCATCCCCGGCCTCATCCCACATCCAAACCTCCCTCTCATCCCCACCTCCTTGACTGACACAACCTGTCTATCATGTTACCCACCTATCCGCACTATCCTTCCCACCGACAAATTCCCGACCAATCAACCTCTCACCACCCCATCTACCTTTCCCCATCCCCACCATCCTCCCTCCCACTTCCTTGACCTGACAAAACCTGTCCATTTTCTCTCCCACCTATCCTTCCCATCGACCAATCCCCACTACCCCCTACCTGCATCCACCCATCACCAGCCAACCTACCTTTCCCCTTCTCCCTCTATTTCTCAGCTCCCTCCCCACTCACCATTTCTGAAGAATGGTCCTGACCCAAAATGTGAACTTTCCTTCTCCTCTGATGCTGCCTGACTTGCTGTGTTCCTCAAGCTCCAGACTGTGTTGTCTCTAACACTCCAAAGGCTACATGAGCAAACAGCCATGAGGCTCAATGTAGAGCATTTGGCCCTGATGACTAGCTACAATGCTGGAAAAAGTCTGTCCACAGTCGGTGAATTCATCTTCAAAGGATATCCCTCTTCATAGCACCTCCAATCATACCCTCTGCTCTCACTCAAATCTCTCACTCATTAGTAAACAGGACTTATGTCTCATGTTCATAACAGATCTACTCAGTATTACACATTTCCCACTGGTGCAGACTTCATACTTAAATCTTGCAGATCCACATAATTCCAGCAATATAGATATGACAGGCACAGCACATAAGCATACTGCAAACTCAATCACTGCTAGTCTTCCCTCACTTATGCAGGACAAGTTGGCAAATAACAGGATGGAGCAGAGAACTCACTGGGGACAGACATGACAAATGTCTGCTTGGGGAGACATTGATCTAATACCTAAGGTTTTAGAATAGGTTTGTAGCTTGGGTTGTGGATGCTGTGGTTGGTTAGCTCGCCGAGCTGGTTTGTTGTTCCACAGACGTTTCATTACCCTGCTGGGTAACATCATCAGTGCAGCTTCCGATGAAGCGCTGTTGTGCTTTCCCACCTGTCATATAAACTCTGGTGTCCGTTGCGATGGATTACCTTATTTTCAGTTTTCCTTTGCGATGGAGTATATATAGGGTCTAGCTCTAAGTGTTTGATGATGGCTTTCTTTGTGGAGAACCAGGCTCTAGGAATTCCCGTGCTTGTCTCTGCTTCGCCTGTCCCAGGATCCTGGTGTTGTCCCAATCGAACAATGAAGTTGCATCTGAACAATATTTAAGCGGGCAACAACATACTGCAGCAACACAGAACTACTCCAAAAAGAAGAAGAATACCTCTTCCAAGTATTCAAAGACAATGGATACCCAAAAAACAGGATCAGAAGATGCCTATTACATGAACAACACACTCATCACGCTACCTTACATCATGAACTCATCTTAGCTGACCACAAGACTCCTATGATCATCGGGCATCAGAGTAGCACACAAACCCACGTCAACCCTACGCCAACTGCTAACCCGAACCAAAGACCCACTACCCACTATGGACACAACCAATGTCATCTAGAAGATACCCTGCAAAGACTGCAACAAACATTACATTGGACAGACAGAAAGAAATTAACCACTAGAGTACACAAACATCAACTAGCAACAAAATGACACAACTAATACTCACTCATCTCCATCCACACGGATAAGGAAAACCACCAGTTCGATTGGGACAACACCAGGATCCTGGGACGGGTGAAACAGTGCCAAGCACGGGAATTCCTGGAAGCCTGGTTCTCCACTAAGAAAGCCATCAATAAACACATGGAGCTAGACCCATATAGACTCCATTGCAAAGGAAAACCGGAAGTGAGGTAATCCAGCTCAACGGACACCAGAGTTTAAATATCGGGCGGGAAAACACAACAGCACTTCATCAGAGGCTGCACTGATGATGTTACCGAGCAGGGTAATGAAACATCTGCGGAACAACAAACCAGCTCGGTGAGCCAACTAACCACAACATTGATCGAAAATGCTATGCAGCTGTCACTAAAGGTGTTATAACCTGTCGTTGAAACTATCCAGGATGGGAATCTACAGTTTCCCCGTTCCTACTTCAGCCTCAAACTGCAATCTGGCCTAAACTACAATTTGTAGATGTACCTACTGTTTTCCAACCAAAACAACCCAGACTTTGCTCACCCCATACCCTGCTTTTATATTTATGATTTTAAACACCAAACACTTACTACCTGGTCAGCCAGTGCAGCCCGGCAATGGAGGGTCAGAACAAAAGCACAGATCTGATGGAGAAACACCATCAATTCATCTGACATGTTCAGTCATCAGCTCAACTATAGGCACAACATGAATCTTACAGGGTGATACAGAAGCAGGATCTGCAAGTAGTCAGTCATCAACATGAATGGTTTCTTTTCAATTCATTTGTGGGATGTGGGCATCACTGGCTGGCCAGGATTTATTACTCGGCCCTAGTTGCCCTTGAGAAGGTGGTGGTGAGCTGACAGTGAAGAACAGCGATATATTTCCAAGTCAGAATGGTGAGCGGCTTGGAGGGGTACTTGAAGGTAGTGGTATTCCCTTATATCTGCTGCCCTTGTCCTTCCAGGTGGAAGTGGTCATGGGTTTGGAAGGTGTTATCTGAGAACCTTTGGTGAATTTCTGCAGTGTATCTTGTAGATAGTACACACTGCTGTTACTGAGCGCCGGTGTTGGAGGGAGTGGATGCTCATGGACGTAGTGCCAATCAAGTGGGCTGCTTTGTCCTGGATGGTGTCAAGCTTCTTGAGTGTTGTTGGAGCTGCACTCATCCAGGCAAGTGGGGAGTATTCCATCACACCCCTGACTTGTCCCTTGTGGATGGCAGACAGACTTTGAGGAGTCAGGAGGTGAGTTACTCGCAGCAGTATTCCTAGTTTCAGACCTGCTCTTGTACCCACTGTGTTTATGTCGTGAGTCCAGTTGTGTTTCTGGTCAATAATAACCCTCATGATGCTGATAGTGGAGGATTCCGCAATGGTAACACTGTTGAATGCCAAGGGACGGTGGTTAGATTGTCTCTTATTGGTGATGGTCATAGCCTGGCATTTGTGTGGCACAAATATTACTTGCCACCTGTCAGCCCAAACCTGGATATTTTCCAGATCTTATTGCATTTGAACATGGATTGCGAATGGTACTGATCATTGTGCAGTCATCGGTGACCATTCTTCACTTCTGACCTTATGATAGAGGGGAGATCATTGATGAAGGAGCTGAAGATGGTTGGGCTGAGGACACTAGCCTGAAGAACTCCTGCGGAGATGTCATGGAGCTGCAGTTCCTCAGTGTGGCAACAAGGTAACAAAGGTACCAGGACACCTCCCTGTGTTGGGGAAGTGGTGGTCACAGATAGGATCAGCTATAGAAGACTCAGTCGACAACATCCACAGGACAGTATACCGGAAGAAAAAGCTTAAGTGCATGCATACTGGATTGAAAACAGAATTGTTGGAAAATCTCAGCAGGTCTGGTTGTATCTGTGGAGAGAAATCAGAGTTAATATTTCAGGTCCTGTGATCCATCTTCAGAACTGTTCTCTGCTGAAAATTAATGCTTTTCAAGGCTTTAGATCCTAGACTAATAGGGATAGGAATACCAGGACTTGGCAAGGACTGGCAAGGAACAAGATAGGCACTTAGAAAAGGCACAATGGTGAAGATTTGCATATTGCATCTACTACTGGAAGTGTTGTTGCATAAAATTGTAATGGAATGTCAACATTGTTAGCAACTTTTATTTTAGGATCATGGCCAAAAAGACATTGTGATTGTCCAGAGAGAGGTTTTGCAAAGTGTGGAACTTGGATCAACAGCAATCTGTGGATTTGTGTAATAGGATCTGAGGTCTAATGGAAAGTTCAAGGAAAGCTAGTTTTGAAAGCCAATGTCCCAGACACCTCTACCTATTTTCCCTTATCCTTTTCTTGCTTCTGCTCCTCTTTGACTTCCTTAGTAGACATCTTATCTTCTGGAACAATGGAAACAGGAGGTGTAGCCTCCAGAATGGGTCCCAACAGCAGATAAACATCAATAGTGACATGCAGGAAAATCAATTGATTATTGAACAGTTGCTGTTAGGATTCATAAGGGAATTTAACGGGGAAAATGCTGAGAGGATGTTTCCCGCATGGAAAAGTCGAGGACCAAAGCGCATAGTCTCATAATAAAGGGATATCAATTTAAGAGAAAAATAAGGAAGAATTTCTTCACATAGAGTGATAGAGTTATACAGTCATACAGCATAGAAACAGGACCTTCAGCCCACCATGTCTATGCCGACCAACAAATGCCAAACTACATTAATATCATTTACCTGCACTTGGTCCATAGTCTACTATGCCCTAGAATTTTAAGTATTCATCCAGATACTTGTTAAATATTAGAAGGGTACCTGCCTCCACCACCATTTCAGACAGTACATTTCATATTTCTATCACCCTCTGGGTTAAAAATGTTTTCTTCATATCTTCTCTAAACCACTTACTCCTCACCTTAAACTTTGTGTCCTCTGATCTTCGACACATCTGCCTTGGGATCCCTTATCAACACTTGCCGATCTGAATGATTAATCCTGTCTCTCACAATATTTTGCAATAACTTTCCTACTACTGACATCAGACTTACAGGTCTATAATTAGTTGGCCTATCTCTGCTGTCCTTCTTGAGCAAAGGAATCACATTAGCTGTTCTCCAGTCATCTGGCACTAAATCTGTGGCCAGAAAAGTATTTCCAACAGGACCCAAGCAATCCTCCTCCCTTGCCTCCCATTGCTGCCTGGAATACCTGGGGGAGGCAATGGCCTAATGGTATTATCACCGGACCCTTAATTCAGAGACCCAGATAATGATCTGGGGACCTGGCTTCAAATCCCACAGATGGTGGAATCTGAATTCAATAAATATCTGGAATTAAGATTCTAATGATGACCATGAATCCATTGTGGATTGTTGAAAAAACTCACCTGGTTCACTAAAGTCCTTTAGGGAAGGAAACTGTCATCCTTACCTGGTCTGGCCTACATGTGACTCCAGATACATAGCAATGTGGTTGACTCTTAACTGCCCAATGGGCAATAAATGCTGCCTAGCCAGCAACACCCTCATCCCATGAACAAATAAAGGAAAAAAAATCTCATCAGGTCCTGCAGAGTTGCATATCTTTATGCCCATTAAAACATCTAATACCCGCTTCTTATTAATCTTAACAAGTTTTAGAACCTCACCATCCCAACTGAAATCCCCAACAACAATATCCTTTTCGTCTGTGAATACAGGTGGGAAATAACAATTTAAGAACTCATCCACATGACTGTTTGGTTTTCAATAGACCCCACTCTTTCCAAGGTAATCCTCATACTCTTAACATATCTTTAAAATACCTCCACATTTTCCTTAATCCTATCTGCAAAAGATATTTCATGGCCCCTCTTTGCCTTGCTAATTTCTATTTTTTAAGCACTCCCCCATACACTGTCTATACTTCTGAAGGGCCTCCCCTGTTTTTAATGCACTGTACCCAGCATATGCTTCCTTCTTTTTCTTGATCAAATTCTTGATATCCCTTGACATCCAGGGTTCTCTGGACTTGCTGCTCTTGCCCATCATTCTTTGAGGAAGATGCAAGCCCTGAATTCTCACTATATTACTTTTAAACTTTCCAAATGCAGTTTCATCTTCAAGTAGTTTCTCCAAGTCTATGTTTGTCAGATCCCATCTAATGATATTATAATTGGCCTTCCACCAATTTAGACACTTGACTTCTGCATTATCCTTGCCCTTTTCTACTACGCCCAAAATATTCACCCAATGAAACTTCAACCACTTGATTGCCTTCATTCCCTAGGATTAGATCAAACACTGCCCCATCTCTCACAGGACTATCTATGTACTGCCAAAAAATGCTCTCCTGAATGCAGGAATTTACAAATTCCACCCTGTCTGATCTTTTCACATTAAGATGGTCCCAGTTAATATATGCAAAGGTGAAATCCCCTACACTACAACCCTATCACCCCACACCCTTCTGTGAGTTGCTGACATATTTGCTCCCTTAATTTCCCTCCTGTAGTATAATCTCAGCAAATTAGTTGCTCTTTTTTTTATTTCTAACCTGCATCCAGATGGCCTCATTTGAAAAGCCTTCTAGGACATCCTCCATCATTACTGCAGTGGTATTTCATTTACCAATAATGCAATGCTCCCACCTCTTTTATACCTCCCCCTACCCATCCCATTTGAAATGTCTATACCCTTGAACATTGAGCTGTCAGTCCTGCCCTTCTTTCAACTACTCATTCGGTTGTGTGTTTGGGACTTCTTGTCACAGAGAGCTGTGGCAGTGGAATCGTTGTTAATTTTCAAGACTGAGATAGATAGATTCTTGACCAGTGGGGGAATCAGTGGTCACGGGGAAAAGGCAGGAAGGTGGACGTGAGGAATGTCTGATCAGCTATGATCCTTTTAATTGGGGGTGAAGACTCGAGGCGGTGAATGGCCTACTCCCATTTCTGTTTCTATTTATGTTTCTTATGGTTTTATGGTCTTACATTACGAACTGTGATTCACCTCCAGTAATTTTGAAACACCGAAATTTCTAAACACACACAGTAAAAGTAAGCATTAATAGCAGTCATAGAGGCAGCAGAATTATAAGCGAAAGGGTGAGGATTTTCTACTTCCTATTAATCTTCAGTTTATGTTAAACAATACAAAAGAAAGCTTAAAGTAAGCTCAAGATATTGCAGGGTAGGACAGCCTGGTGGAAAGCTCATTCTGTGGCATGTGGGGAATCATGGACACCATACTTGACCCAGAAGAACTCACGTACAGGAAGTGCCACTGGCTGCATAACCTTCAGCTACGGATTTCAGAACTTGAATGGTGGCTGGAGTTACTGAATTGCATCTGTGAGGCAGGGAATTACATGGATAGCGCATTCAGAGAGGTGGCCATCCCACAAGTTAGGGTTAAGCAGGCAGATAAGGAAATGACCACCAGGCAGTCCAAGAGAAGCAGGTAGCTAGTTCAGGGATCTCCAGAGGTGCCACTCACCAACTGATTTGCCATTGTGGATACTGGTAAGGGTGATTCTTCCTCAAAGCAGTACAACAAAAGCCAAGAGTATGGCACCATGGATGGCTCAGCTATACAGGATCGAAGGAAGGTGAGAGGAGAGTAATAGTGATAGGAGATGGTAGTCATCTGTCAGGATTCTATTGATCCTGGAACAGTTACTGTGGATTGGAGGATAGTTAATGCAACCCCACTATTTAATAAAAGGGGCAAAAAGAGAAGAGGGAAATATAGATCAGTCAATCTGAAATTGGTATGCGAGAAAATGTTGGACTTCACAATTAAAGATGTAACAGCAGAGCACTTGAAGAACAGTGATGGGATCAGATTGAGTCAGCATGGATTCAAGAAAGGGAAATCATGCTTGACAAACCTATTGGAATTTTCTGAGGATGTAACTAATAGAGTTGATAAGGAGTAATGATTGGAAATAGTTTACTTGGACTTTTAGAAGGTTTTTGTAAAAGTTCCACATAAGAGATTAGCATATATTAATTGTAGTGCATGGGATTGGGGTCATAGAAACAGAGAAACATAGAAGATAGGAGCAGAAAGAGGCCATTTGGCCCTTAAAGCCTACTCCGCCATTCTTCACGATCATGGCTGATTGTCCACCTCGACAGCATAATCCTGCTTCCTCCCCATAACCTTCGATCCGATTCGCCCCCAAGTGCCATATCTAAGTCAACACACAATGAGGAAGGGTCACCGGACACAAAACGTTAACTCTGTTTTCTCCTTCACAGATGCTGCCAGACCTGCTGAGCTTTACCAGCAACTTTGTTTTTGTTCCTGATTTACAGCATCTGCAGTTCTTTTGGTTTTTATGCCGTATTTAAGTGCCGCCTCTTGGATACATTCAATGTTTTGGCATCAACTACTTCCTGTGGTAATGAATTCCACAGGCTCACCACTATTTGGGTGAAGAAATGTCTCCTCATCTCCATCCTAAATGGTCTATCCGGAATCCTCAGACTGTGACTCCTGGGTGTAGACACACCCACCATCAGGATAATTCTCCCTGTCAGTCCTGTTAGAATTTTATAAGTCCCCATGAGATCCCCCCCTCATTCGTCGGAACTCCAGCAAAAACAGTCCTAACCTAGTCAATCTCTCCTCATATGTCAGTCCCTCCATTCCCAAAATCAGCCTGGTAAACCTTCGCTGCACTCCCTTGAGAGCAAGAGCATCTTTCTGCAGAAAAGGGGACCAAAACTGCACACAATATTCTAGGTGTGGCCTCACCAAGGCCCTGTATAACTGCAACAATACATCCCTGCTCTTGTACTCAAAACCTCTCGCCATGAAGACCAACATTCTATTTGCCTTCTTTACCGCCTACTGCACCTGTATGTTTACCTTCAGCGACTGGTGCACAAGGACACCCAGGTCCCGCTACCCACTCCCCTCTCCCAATTTACAGCCATTCAGGTAATAATCTGCCTTCTTGTTTTTGCTTCCAAAGTGAATAACATCACATTTATCCAAATTATACTGCATCTGCCTTTGATTTGCCTACTCACCCAACCTGTCAAAATCATGCTGAAGGATCTCTGCATCCTCGTCACAGCTTACTATTCCACCCAACTTGCTATCAACTGCAAACTTTGAGATGTTATATTTTGTTGCCTTATCCAAATCATTAATATATATTGTGAATAGCTGGGGTCCCAGAACCAATCCCTGTGGCACCTCACTAGTTAGTGCCTGCCAATTTGAAAAGGACACACTAATTCCTCCTCTTTGTTTCTTCTCTGCCAACCAGTGTTATATCCATGTCAGTACACATTCCCCAATCTTGAACTTTAATCTTGAACAATAATCTATTATGCAGGACTTTGTCAAACGCTTTCTGAAAGTCCAAATATATCACATCGTCTGGCTACCCCTTGTCAACTCTACCAGTTACATCTTCATAGAATTCCAACAGATTTATCAAGCATGATTTCCCCTTCAGAAATTCATGCTGACTCTGTCTGATCTTGCCATTGCTTTCTAAATGCTCCAACATAAAGTTCTTGATAATAGATTTGAGAATCTTCCCCCCTACCAATGTTAGGCTTACTGGTTTATAATTCCCTGTTTTCTCTCTACCTCCCTTTTTGAATATTGGAATGACATCAGCCACCCTGTAATCCAGAGGGACTGTTCCAGAATTTATAGAATCCTGGAAGATGACCACGAATGCATCCACTATTTCTAGAGCCACTTCCTGAAGTGCTCTGAGATGTAGATTATCACACCCTGAGGATTTATCCACCTTCAACCCCAGCACCATTTCTCTACCAAAATTTGTCTTGCTCAAATCTTCCTTCTCACTAAATCTTGCACCGTCCAACATTTCTGGTATTTGATTTGTATCCTGTTTTGTGAAGACAGAACCAAAGTATGTATTCCGTTCCTCAGCCATTTCTTTGTCCTCTATTATACATTCTACCATTTCTGTTTGTAGGGGACCTACCTTTGTCTTCACCAATCTCTTTCTCTTCATGTAGCTATAGAAACTCTTAAGGTCAGTCTTTACTTTCCTTCAAGCTAATTTTCGTACTGTATTTTCCCCTTCTTAATCAATTCCTTAGTCCTTCTTTGCTGAATTCTAAATAGCTCCCAATCCTCAGTCATATTATTTTTCTTAGCCAATCTGTATGCTTCTTCCTTGGAGTGGATACTATCTCTAATTTCCTTTGAAAGCCATGAATTGGCCCTCTTACCCATTTTGCTTTTGTCCCAGACAGGAATAAACAGTTGTTGCAGTTTCTCCATGCATTTCCTTGAATGTTAGCCATTACCTAAGCACTGCCATCCCTTTAAGTAACTCTATCAAGGCCACCTTAATCCTCATATCTTCATAGTTCCCTTTACTAACATTCAGCACCCAAGTCTCCGAATCAACTACCCCACTCTCCATCTTGATAAAAAAATTCTAACATGTTATGATCATTCATCTCCAAGGGGTCTCACGCAGCTAGATTGGCAATGATTCCTTTCTTGTTACACAGTACACAGTCTAAGATGGCCTGGTCTCTATTTGATTCCTCCACATATTGGTCAAGAAAACTATCCCATATACACTCCAGGAATTCCTCCTCTACAGCATTGCGGTTAATTTGATTTGCCCAATCTATGTGCAGATTAAAATCACCCATGATCACCAATATTCCCTTATCACATGCAAATCTAATTTCCTGTTTAATGCCATTCCCAACATCACTAATGCACTTTGGGGGTCTATTTATGATACCCATAAATGTTTCTTGCCCCTTGGTACTTCTCAACTCTATCCATACAGACTCCACATTAGCAGAGCGAATATCCTCTTTCATTATTGTGTTAATTTCCTCTTTAACCAGCAATGCCACCTTTTTGCCTGTCCTTCCTAAATACTGAATACTGTAGGACATTCAGTTCCCATCCCTGGTCACCATACAGCCATGTGTCCATAAGCCCATTTATATTGTACCCGTTTACATCTGCACAATTAGTGCATCCACTTTATTGCAAATCCTCCACGCATTAAGGCACAAAGCCTTTAAGCTTGTCTTTTTAACATTGTTTTTCTCACTCTTATTTTTCTCAATAGCCCTGTTTGAACTTTGTCCTAGGATTCTCTGCCTATCACTTTTCTTATTCCTTTTCTACCTTTTGTTTTTGTCCTTGCTCCCTTTTTCCCTAACTCCTTACAGAGGTTCCCATCCCCCTGGCATATAAATGTAAACCCTCTCCAAACACAATTGTAAGCACTCCCCCTTGGACATCAGTCCCAGACCTGCCCAGGTGTAACCTGTCCAATTTGTACAGGTCCCACCTCCCCCGAACTGGTCAAAATGCCCCAGGAATCTAAAACCCTCCCTCAACACCATCTTTTCAGCCACGTATTCATCCAATATATCCTGTAATTTCTACTCTGACTAGCATGTGGGACCAGTAGTAATCCCTTTGAGATCCGAATTTTTAACTTGCTTCCTAGTTCCCTGTATTCTGCTTTTAGGATCTCATCCCTTTTTTTAACCTATGTCGTTTGTACCTATGTGTACCATGACCACTGGCTGTTTATCCTCCCCCTCCACAATGTCCTGTACCTGCTCCGAGACATCCTTGACCCTAGCACAAGAGAGACAACATATCATCCTGGATTCTCGTTTGTGGCCACAGAAACACTTGTATATTCCCCTTACAATTGAATCTCCTATAACTAATGCAGTGGCACAATTTTTACCCCTCCCCTCTGCAGCAGCACGAACCGTGGTGCAACGAGTTTAGCTGCTGCTGCTTTACCCTGAGAGGTTATTCCACTCAACAGTATCCAAAATGGTACATCTGCTTTGCAGCAGTATCGCCACAGGATATTCATGCACTACATCTCTTGATGTGTCGGGTGGTCACACATTCCCTTCCTGCCTGCAGAGTCTGAGCCTGCAGTGTGACCACCTCTTGAGAAGTGCTATCCACAATTCTCTCTGCCTCGCGGATGCCCCACAGTGTCTCCAGCCGCTGCTCCAGGTCTGAAACTTGAGCTTCCAGGAGCTGTAGCTGGAGACACATCCTGCACCCATGTTGACCTGGGGGCTGAAACTGACCCTCGTCTGCCACATGGAGCAAGAGGAGCAAACCAAGACTTTCAGCTCTCCTGCCATGGCTTACCTCTTTAAATTGAACTTTAGAGTGCCCTTTATATTAGATTAAATCAAATATAGCTATCTGTGGCCCTTCTTTTCTGGCCCATGTACTACCCTCACAGATTAGAAGCCAAAAAAAAATTATAAGCAATAGAAATTGTAAGGACTTACCTGCCACTCACCAATCACCTCTCTCCTTTATAATCACCTGCAGCACAGAAAGACCACTCACTTTACCTTGCTTGTGCTCCTCTCAGTGACTTTTTTTTTGGTTAGAGGAGGAGATTGAGACAGAAACACTAGAGTTGTGCTTCAGGTTTGATTGTCCCTTGACTACATTCCCTCAACAAACCACTGTTTGGCAGTTGTGATTGCCAATCAGCATTGTCAGAGCCCTTGGCTGGATGCTCATTTTCACTTGAACTCGGAGGGTGTCTCGCTGAGGTCCTCCTTCTGGTAGTTGTGACTGCACCAATGCAAATCTTCACCCTGACCATCAATCAGTGTCATGAGAGTGAGATGAGAGTGGAAACCGGATAAAGGTTTGAACTCGAGTTGCCAAGGAGTCAGTGTTGGGAAGCTTACATCTTTTGATATATGAAAATGATCTAGATCTTGGTGTGGCAGACGCAATTTCAAAAGTTTGCAAATTTTAGAAAACTTGAAAGAATTATAAATTGTGAGGAGGACAGTGTGGAACTGCAAAAGGACTTGACAAGTCAATGAAATGGGTGGAAGGGTTGCAGACGACAATTCATCTGGAGAAGTATGAGGTCATGCATTTTGATACAGTGATGCTAGAGAGGCAGTATAAAATATAGGGTTTTATGTTAAAAGGAGTGCATAATGTATGTGTGCATAAGCAATTAAAGGTGATAGGACAGATAGAGAGATTTGTTAATAAAGCACACAATTCCCTAGCCTTCATTAATAGGGACTTCGAATACAAGAGTTGAGAAGTTATGCTGAATTATGTAGGGCACTTATTGGGCCTTAGCTGGAGTACAAATAAAACAGCTCTGGCTACCACAATTTGGAAAGGACCTGATCACATTGGAGAAAGTGCACAAAAGAATGCTACCAGAAATAAGAAACTTCAGTTCTGAAAATTGAAGGAGAAATTGTGTCTGTTTTCCTTGGCAAGGAGAAGCCTAAGAAGAGAACTGATAGAAGTTTTCAAAATCATGAGAGGTCTGTGCAGATCAGATAGGGAAAAACTGTTCCTGTTCACGGGAAAAATTTGAACCAGAGAGCACAGATTTAAAGTGTTTCGCAAAAGAAAGAAATGTGAGATGAGAATTTTTTTGCACGCAGCAAGCAGTTTAAGTTTGGAATACACTATCTTCAGGTTCAATTCAAGCAGATATTAGATGGTTATTTAATTAGGAATAACTTGCAGGCTTACAGGGAAAGGCAAGAGATTAGTAAATAGCCAGATTCTCAGAGAGCCAGTACAGATGCCTTGGACCGACTGGCCTCCTTCAGCACCATAACAGTTCTATGGTTCCTTCTGAGAGGACGGATGGAGGCTTAGCTGAAAAGATTAAGCTCTTTTGATGTTCAGGTTAAATCACAACATCTTTATTAATTGCTCAAGGTGTGTGGACATCAATGGCTGGGCTAGCATTCCCGTCCATTTTAAATGCCCTTGAGAAGGAGGTGGTGAATTACTTGCTTGGACAGTTACGGTCCGTACAATATAGGTACAATCACGGAGCTGTGTGGAAGGATTTCGATCCCATCATAGTGAGAAACAACAATATTGTTTCACTATTCCTTTCTTCAAAGATGTTAAGCAACTCACCGTTAGTATACAGAGGATTGATAGGAGTTAAAGATTTTGTCCTTTTTTAGCAAGCCTTCCTCTGTGTAAAATCATAACCATAGGCAGAACGCCTAAAGCATTGTGAACATTTTAACTTGTAATTCTGAAATATATTTTTCAGCAGACAGCTGATACAACCAAAAATGACTGCTATTGTAAATTAAGTAACTGAAGAGACAGAGAGCTTCACACCTACAGATGCAAATGGAATTTCAAATAACAGTGCTGTTCAAAAAGGGAAAGAAACAAGTCAAAACAGACTGGATTGTGATCTCTTGTGACTACAAAGGTGAGGGAGACTGATGACCTCCTGCTCAGTATCATGTCCCTTCTGCAGATTATGCCCCAAACTGCAGACATCTGTCCTATTTTTCATTTTACACTATACAAGAACTGGGGTTAAAAGGCAAGTTTCAACTCTTCATGGAATACACTACTATGACTAAAGCATATTGTATATAACAGCCTGGATTCAAGCACAAGCATACTGTGAAGGTCAGTCTCAAAGGACTATCTTCTCGTTACCTCCGTGTTGCAGGTAAAAACACACCCTCACTCCCAGCACTGCATACCAAGTAAAAAGGATAACAAAAGGACTTGCATTATCCAGAATGTTGGAATTCAATTATGCTCAAAAGTAAACATAACTATAGAATCTAAACCAATTGGCAAAATTAAGGATTGTGTAATCAACAGCCAAAAATATCAACATTACCAGTAACTTCCCTGCAATGTCAGCAACATTCAACCATCCACTCTTTGTAAATAATTCAGAGAGTGATTTGTATAGATTTTTAAAATAATGTTTACCTTTTTGGACTCACCTCTTATTTCTAATCTTTGTGAATGTATGTCGCATGAGTATTTCTAATTGTGCTTAGCAAAACCCATGTTAACTCAAGAAAAAATGGTTAAATTAGTTCTTTTCAACATATGAGTTAACATGGTCTGGGAGCTAGGTATCCATTAGGGGAGGAACCCCTTTGAAATTAACCTTTTTGCAAACAGTTAAGGGTGAGTGGATAAAGAGGAATCAGGTCATTACTTCTCACCTGAAAATTTAACAGTTTCAGGTATCCCATATGGAATTGTAACAAATTGGGGAAACTTGCCCAGGGTCTAGTTGTAACAAATTGAGAGCTATTGCCTTGCCCTGAACCCAAAGATGAGGCAAAACGGTAAGAGTGGGTAAACTGTCACTTCATAAATTTTAAAGGAAAAACTGCAAGAGGCTTTCTTGAATTTGCATCACAACAGTGTAGAAATTTCTGCATTTGATGCCAGAGTATACCAAACAAATTTAGGGGAGGTTATTTTTGAGGATTTAGAAGTTCTGTGTCTCAAACAGTGAAAGGTTTAGTGAGGCATCTAGAATTAAAATTTTACCAGAAAGCCAGAAAACCCAAAAATTTAAAAAATGATGGCCAAAGGTTTATAAGTGGGAACTGAGGACAATGAACTAGATAGAGTTGCAACAGAAAGATTACAATTGCTGCAATAAGACCACTCAGTATTATGAGTGGACTGTGTGGGACCCCGTCCAAAAAACCTTATCCTTACTGTCATGGATATGACTTCCAGTTTTCCAAAAGCTCAGCTGTTGAGAACCATATCATTAAAACAGTAGAGTGAGGCAATTGACACAATTCTTTATCAAGGATGGTCTTCCCATCAAGATCCAGTTGCTCCAAGACTCAAATTTCATGTCCAAAATATTCCACGAAGTCACAGGTAATCTAAACATGATTCAGTGGAAGTCTTCAGAGTATCATTAGGTCATGGCCTCGTGGTACTATCGCTAAACAATTAATCCAGAAACTCAGCTAATGTTCTGGGAACAAGGGTTTGAATCCCGATATGGCAGATGTTGGAATTTGAATTCAATAAATATCTGGAATTAAGAATCTAATAATGACTATGAATCCATTGTCGATTGTCGGAAAAACCCTTCTGGTTCACCATAACTTTCAGGGAAGGAAATCTGCCATCCTCACCTGGTCTGGCTTACATGTGACTCCTCAGCAATGTGGTTGACTCTCAACTGCCTTCTGAAATGATCTAACAAATGACTCAGTTGTTCCAATTGCTACAAAGTCTCAACAAGGAAATGAAACCAGACAGACCATCATCGAACTAGGCACTAGAAAGGGCAATGACAAGATGGCCCTGTTGAATCTGCAAAGTCCTCTTCACTAACATCTGGGGACTAGTGCCATAATTGGGAGTTGTCCCACAGACTGGTAACATAGTAATACTCATGGAATCATTGCTGACAATGTCCCAGACACCACCATCACCATCCCTGGATAAATCCCACAGGCATGACAGACCCAGCAGAGATGATGGTATATAGTTTAGATGGAGCTGCCTTGGGAGTCTGAACATTGACCCAGAACCTCAAGAAGTTTCATGGCTTCGGGTTAAACATGGGAAAGAAACCTCCTGCTGACTATCATGTAATGTCCTCCCTCAGCTGATGAATCAGTACTTCTCCATGTTGAACAAACACTTGGAGGAAGTACTGAGGATGCAAAATATACTCTAGGTTTTAATGACCACCATCAACAGTGGCTTGGTATCAGCATGACTGATTAAGCTGATCAGATCCAAAAGGACATGACTGCTAGACGGAAGAACATACTTGACCTCATCCTTACCAACTGCAGAACTGTACTCCAGCACAATCTGTAACTTCAAGGTCTGGCATTTCTCTCACTCAACCATTACCACCAAGCCAAGGAATTAACCTTGTAGGAGGGCATGCCAGGAGCAGCATCTGGCGTATCTAAAAATGAGATGTGAACCTGGTAAAATGAGCTAACAGGACTACTGGCATTCCAAACAGCATAAGCAACAAGTAAAAGACAGAGCAAAGCGATCCCACAACCAACAGATCAGATTTAAGATGTGCAGGCCTGTCACATCCATACATGTTTAATGGTGGACAATTATGTAACTCAGTGGAGGAGGAGTCTCCACAAATGTCCCCATCCTCAATGATGGAAGGGTTCAGCATATCAGTGGAAAAGATAAGGCTGAAGCATCTGCAGATTTACTGAAGCATTTGTTGATGATCCATCTTGGGCTCCTTCAGTGATCCCAAGCATCACAGATACCAGTTTTCAGTAAATTCAATTCACTCCATGTGATATCAAGACATGGTAGGGAACCCTGGAATCTGAAAAGGCTATGGGCCCTGACAACATTGTGGCCATAGCACTAAAGACATGTACGCCAGAACTTGCCATTCTCTTAACCAAACTCTTCCAGTACAGTTACAACACTGCACCCATATCTGACAAAGTGGAAAATTGCCCAGGTATACTGGCAAAAGGACTAGATTTTCTTCTGTTCGCCAGTAGGGACTCACACAATGAATCCATTGACTTGGTGCCTGTGGACCAAGTGCATGGGCCTCTGAAACTAATGGAGGAGAGGATTTTTGAACAAAAAGAGTCAGTCTCCATGCTAGACTGTGTAGCTGAGTTCTGAGAACAACTATCATGAGGCTCTGATGTCACCCAAGACAGTGATGAAATGAAAAGCAGAGACATTCCCCCATATCAGAAAGCTTTCTTTATTTTTTTTTCTTTATTCATTCACGGGATGAGGGCATCGCTGGCTAGGCAGCATTTATTGCCCATCCCTAATTGCCCAGAGGGCAGTTAAGAGTGAATCACATTGCTGTGGGTCTGGAGTCACATGTAGGCCAAACCAGGTAATGATGGCAGATTCCTTACCTAAAGGACATTAGTGAATCGGAAGGGTTTTTTCAACAATCGACAATGAATTCATAGTCATTATTAGATTCTTAATTCCAGATATTTATTGAATTCAAATTCCACCATCTGCCATGTCGGGATTTGAACCCTGGTCCCCAGAACATTACAGTCCAGCTCAATAGGGCTTCTCAAAAAACATCACACACACACACACACACACAAGATACGCACGCACATACACACACACGCATGCAAACACATGCACACAGACAGACAAACATAAACATAAAACATCCATTTATAGTAGATTAATTCAGTTGTTTAATTCATTAATTCGGGTAGGGATCCTTTCTACATTAACCGTGCCACATCCAACTGAAGGGGTTGGTGAATAAAGGCAGGGAGGCAGTACATCTGTTCTCACATGGGAACTTAAATGGTTTTAAGAATCCTGTATGGAAATATAATCAGTTGGGGAACCTGGGCTGTGGTTTGGTTGTAACAGTGATTCAAACATCAAGTGACTACAGCTTTCACAACATTCACTTCCGTCAGAAATAAGCTGTGAATCTTCTTTAACAAAATAATAAAGCTGGTTAATAGGATAAATAGTGCATTTTGGACTAACCCAGCTCTGCCAACAGAAATTCTGAGAAATAGAAGGAACTAGCAGAAGGCATGAAGCAAGATTGACAAAGATCCATCAGATATCCGTCATAGTAGGTGACTTAAAGTTCCTGTGAGACCTCCTTTGGGAACTATGTGGCAAGACATCAATGATCAGAAGGACAGTGGAGACCATCACAAAAAAAAAATCAAAATTACTCTATGAATACAGGCTATTTGGCTCAATGAGTCCATTTCATCAGCAAAACGATGGACAGGGTTGTTGACAGTGCTATCAAGCAGCACTTGCTCAGTGATAACTCTTATCACTGATGCTTGGTTTTGGTTCTATCAGGGCCACTCAGTTCTTGGCCACATTGCTGCCTTGTTCTAAGCATGGACAAAAGAGCTGAACTCCAGAAGTCCAGAGTGTTTGCCCTTCATATCAAGCCAGCATTTGAGTGGGGTATCAAGAGGCCTCAATAAAATAGAAATCAGGAGGAAAACTCTCCCCTGGTTGGAATAATATCTAACACAAAGAAAGATGATTGTGGTTATTAGAGGCCATTCATTTTAGTGCCAGGCATCACTGCAGGAGTTACCAGTCTCCAAGGCCCAGCATGTCCAGGTGCTTCATTAATAACCATCCCTCATCACAAAGTGAGAAGTAAGTATGCTTGACAATGATTGTGCCATGTGCAGCACCATTTGCAACTCTTTACAAATACTGAAGTTGCCTGTGTCTCACATGCCCCTTCCCACTCAATGACATTAGTATCATTGAATCCCTGCTATTCACAGTCTGGGTATTACCAGTCATCAGACGGAACCAGACAAGCCATACAAATATTGTCGCTACAAGAGTAGGCCAGAAGCGAGGAATTCTGTAGCGAGCAGCTCACTTCCTGTCCTCCCAGTGACTGCCCATCATCTACACGGCACAGGTCAGGAATACTCTCTGCTTTCTCGGCTGGGGTGCAGCTTCGATGACACTCAAGAAACTCAACACCATTCAAGACAAAGAGTCTGCTTGATTAGCACCTTGTTTATCACCTTTAACAATCACTCTCTTCACCAGCAACACATAATTGCAGCAGTGAGTACCATCCATCAGATGCACTGCAGCAACTCACCCAGGCTCTTCAACTGCACCTTCTAATCTCAAGGCCACTTAGAAGGACACTTAGAAAGGCATAGATGGCATTAGAAGGATGAATGGGACACCACTCTTAAATAGGGAAGTTGTGACAAAGTGAAATTGTCACTGGACCAGTAACCCAGAGGCCAAGGGTAATGTTCTAGAGACATGAATTTAATTCACACCATTGCAAATGATGAAATTGGAATTCAATAAAATTTGGAATTAAAAGTCTAATCCGGAATTAAAATCTAGTCTAATGGTGACCCTATAACCACTGTCCTAAAAACACTTTGGTTCACTAAGGCATTGTAGGGAATTAAATCTGCTGTTCATGCCTGGTCTGATTTACATGTGACGGCTGAGTCGTGTGATTGACACTTTCTGAAATGGCATAAAAAGTCAATACGTGCAAATACAACAGAGATTGGCAATAAATGCCAGCCTTGCTAGTGACACACACATCCTGTACAAGAACTTAGAACATCCCTGCAAGATTCTCTCCAAGCCATATACCATTCTGTCTTTGAAATATATCACCGTTCCTTCATTACCTCTAGGTCAGAATTCTTTCTAACAATCTCCCAGGGCTGGCAGCACTTCAAGAAGGCATCTTATTACCAATATCTCAATGGCAAATAGGGATGGTCAATAAATGACAGTCTAGCTTGTGAATCCTCCTCTCATAAACAAATTTTAAAAGAATGCGATTTTCCCACATATGAGCAATCATCCCAATGCCATGCATTCAGCTTGTTCTCATAACATCCTTTCCGCCAGCCATATATTAAGTGTATTTTTAAAAGTTGATATTGCCTCTACTTCAATAGCTAGCTAGATCATGCTTCACCAAATGCCAGTGAAGCAGTTACTTAAACAGTCTATTTCTTTAACCTTTTTCTGCATAATGTTAAATATTGCTGAACAATATTGATGTACAGAGGGATCTTCGGGTTCAAGTCCATAGCTCCCTGAAAGCAGCCACGCAAGTAGGTAGGGTGGTAAAGAAGGCATATGGCATGCTTGCCTTTATTGGTCGGAGAACGGAGTACAAGAGCTAGGAGGTTATGTTGCAGTTTTATAAGACTTTGGTTAGGCCACATTTAGAGTACTGTATTCAATTCTGGTCACCACATTACAGGAAGAATGTGAAGGTTTTAGGGAGGATGCAGAAGGGGTTTACCAAGATGCTGCATGGATTGGAGGGCATGAGCTATACAGAGAGGCTAGAAAACCTTGGGTTGTTTCCTCAGGAGCAGTGGAGGCTGAGGGGAGACTTAATAGAAACTTATAAAATTATGAGATGCATAGACAGAGTTAACAGTCAGAATCTTTTTCCTAGAGTTGAAATGTCTAATACTCGGGGACATGCATTTAAGGTGAGAGGGGAAAGGTTCAAAGGAGATGTGAAGGGCAAGTTTTTTTTTTACACAGAGAGTAGTAGGAGTCTGGAACACTGCGCCGGGGTGGTGGTGAACGCAGATACGATTGGGGCGTTTAAGGGACTTTTAGATAAGTACACGAATATGCAAGGAATGGAGGCATATGGTCCATGGGCAGACAGAAAAGATTAGTTTAATGTGGTGTCATGTTCGGCACAACATCATTCTATATTTTATTGCTATCAAATCACCACATAAACCCCTCCATTCTCAATTTACTAGTGAACCTATGATGTATTCATACTAGTGCCTGAACAACTTTTGTATAGCATGGGGCTTGCTATTGCACCATTTTATAAATCTTCAGTTGCTACTCCCTTTGATCCTTAAAATCATTTGGTATCATGTATACTTAAATATTGCTTTATTTGATGTTATATTGAAATTGATGTCCATGGTTGACAGAAGTAGTCTGACAACAGAATTCCGTGGTAAACAATTGATTACTTCCAACCATTCACAGAAACTGCTTTAAACTCCAACTGTTTTTGTTCTATCCTTTAGCAAGCTTTAACTTAATTTGCCATCAAATTCCTCATTCCATATCACTAGATCTTCTCCAATAGTTTCAGAGGCTTTCTAAAAGTCTATGTACATCCAAAGCATTTCTCCCACCCAGCATATCTTTAATTTTCTCACAGAACTCAATCAGGTTTGCCAAGTACAATACAATCCCCATCTTGTCATCTAATTTTTATTGCAAATTACAAGCACATCTTTTCACGATAATGCATATACAGGTTTGACACTGGATTGAGTAGTTACTATTCGGGATTATTGTTTGGTAAAGTGTATTATTGTTTGGTAAAACTTAACTTTTGGACAGGGTCTCACAAAGTAAAACATTGCTTTGCCACAAGGATGGTTAAAAGCAATTAACCTCATCACAGCAATAAGGATCATCATCACAAACAAACACATGGAACCAAAAACTCAGCTGATCTGGCAGTATCTCTGTGGAGAGAAACAGTTAACGTTTCCATTCTGGTATGACTTCTTCAGAACGGTCAGCTATGGGAAAACAGGGTCTTTTCAGTTTGTGCTTTTATAAACTCGGTAACGCACACTGCAAATTAGTTTGGAAGAGGAAGCACATTGACATTTCTGTTATGAAAAGGACACAGGTGGTACCTGAAAAGTCATTAATTGTTGCTGTGTGTGGGTCTATTGTATCATAATTCTTAACACACAAGGACAATTTTGAAAGAAAGGATACTTCATGAACATTGTGCACTGATGAGACATATGGGTAACGACTGTCATTTGCCTTCTTGATTATGATGCAAATTGGGTTAGCTAAGCTAGATTTTAGATTCGAGTATTCACTTCTACATTGTGGGAAAACAAGAGTCGATTACAGCCTGCAGCTGCAGTGGCAGCAATTTGTTGGACATATTTGCAAAATCAAATGTGGTAATACTAGTCACACTGGAAACAGTTTCTTTGCGCGATAATATTGCTAAACATCGCAAAGCCTTGGGCCTATTAGTGTCACCTTACAGTGAAACTTTGAATTTTAACTGGTCAGAAGAACATGATAATTTATAGAGATAACAAGGTGTAGAGCTGGATGAACACAGCAGGCCA
>JAHRHZ010000013.1:40218864-40327760 GCA_024137785.1 Ginglymostoma cirratum
GTCTAGGCCCGAAACGTCACGCTTTCCTGCTCCTCTGATGCTGCTTGGCCTGCTGTGTTCATCCAGCTCTACACCTTGTTATCTCAGATTCTTCAGCATCTGTAGTTCCTACTATCTCAGGATAATTTATAAACAGGTTTTGATGCACTTGCTTTCTTCTATGAAGGAAAATTAATAAGAAAAATTGTGTTCAACATCAGTCGTAACAAAATATTGTTGAACGAATTAATGTTGTAGTTATGTGATTGCTGTTACCATTCCATTCCATGAAATTAATAATTGAATCACACTAGTATGTGTCACCATTAGGTGGCACACTAAACATAGCAATTGAATTGAAACTAAATAGTGTTAAAGAGAGCAGTTAGATTGTCATTGAGTGTCTCGGGCAAATAGCATACGCTTTGCAATGACAGAAGAAAGGGTCCCAAACAAAAGCAATTCCAGACTGTAATATTGTAATGCATACTTTAAGCACTTGGGTTGGTACAAATGCTGGTTAATTCCTATGCAGAATAAGGTGTGACTTAAAAATCACAACACACTCACATGCATATGAACTATTATTGGGCTAAGAATTTAATATGGAGCCAAACAGTGCAAACAAATTACTGGCTTTAATCTATTGGTAATGAATGAGCTATCATCTTAAATTCAGGCGTACAGCTGATGTGTAATACATTTAAAATCAGTAGCTTTCTGAATTAATTGTCTGCCAGCCAAAAACATTGATGCTCAAAATGAACTTGAGCACTTTATTTACAAAGTAGTTTTCTGATGAAGGGTCTAGGCCCGAAACGTCAAGCTTTCCTGCTCCTATGATGCTGCTTGGCCTGCTGTGTTCATCCAGCCCCACACCTTGTTATCTCGGATTCTCCAGCATCTGCAGTACCTTTTATCTCTCAACTCCAAAACACGTTCTGCCTTATAAATGCCTTCAACAGCATGAGGAAAGTTGATGATATGTTATTGTTGTTTGAGAGTATACATTCTAATTTGGATGAAAAATCGATTCAAATTTTCAGTTCTGTGAAGATTCAGCTTTATGATATCAAAAGAGTGATCTAAAGATATGTGATTTCAGTTAAATGACTAGCAAGGCCTCTCCCACCCCCACAGATAATTGTTAATATGTTTTCTGACTTGAGGTTTGCAACCTGGGAGGGAGGAAGGTTCACCCAGATAGAAATACATTAATTTACAGTGAATTCCTTAACAGTGAGGTTGCAGATATTAGTCTCCAAAACAGGCCTGGGGAAAACATTCTTGAGTTGCTTAAAAAAAAAGTTCTAGAGCCAGAAAAGTGTTAACGTGTCAGGGAGGAAGCCACCTTAAAAAGATGTTGAAAATATGACATTAAGAGATTCGTGTTAGGTAGTAAGTAAGCTGAGTAAGCAGCTTGTTTAAAGGTCTAATGAAAAGGCATTAACTAAAGAAGAAAGCATCAAGCAAATTAATAAATTTACTGAACAAAATACCGATTACAAGCATGCCAGCTGAACAAGGAGTTTTAGCATGGAGATGGGATTACGCTTCACTGAGGTTTGAATGGCTCTCCGGTTTTGTGAGGATGAAAGGGTTGAATCTTTCTTTCTGATACTTATAGTAAGACCATTTCAAGTCGTTCTTGTATCATGAAACATAGCTTTTTCTTATGAGTAATACCTTTAGCGTTCTTTTTCAAATAAAAGTATATTGACAGCTTTTTTGGGAATATGTTCATTGACTGACCACTACAATAAACAAAAAGAAAAAAAGAAGTAAAAACTACAGGCTATCAATCCAGGTTTCATTCTGGGATGCAACTTGTCCAGTATTACCCTTAGCTGGGGCCTTAACAATAAGAAGCAGTCTACTTTTCATAATATGATAAATCCTGCTCTGGTTGCTGCATTGATCTTGCCAACCAGATTTCAAGCCAAGCTTATTAACATATGCCAAAATGTAAAATTGTCGTAAACAAGCAGTGTTCAGCATAAACATGCAGGGATGGGGAAAGTGTGGAACATATATCATATGCCATTTTCAAGGATCCTCTTTATGTACAAAATTTACACTTATTTCATCACATCATTCAAGAGGCATTGGATGATTATTTCAATAAAAGTATTGTGCAAGAAATGGAGAAAAAGCAGGAGATAGACATTATTTAACAAGCTGAGGCAGGCACGATGGGCCGAATGGCTTGTGTGCCTGAACACTTCTGTGGTTCTGTGATCATCACTTATGCCCATTAGGGATGGCATCTGGAAATTTAATAATATTTTTCATTTGCTAGTGACAATGAAGACATAGAAAATACAATTCTAAGGTGTAGAAAATACAATGTAGGGTCTCATAGAGACAAATATCGAACATCACTTGAAAAATTTGAAACTGAACAATAGAAAAATTATATTTGACTTCTATTGCGCTAAAACATAGGGTGCAGGTTTACAGCTCATTGGGGACTTTAATAAATAGAGAAAATGTGCATTGTCTGATCTTTAGAAAGAGATACAAAGCCAGGTCAATGAACAGCATAGTGTTTAGTCAGAGCTTTTGCTGAATTATAATGCAAAGCTGGTGGAACTTACTTCTGCACAAATTTCCTCAATCTTTCACACTTGACTTTGGCATTTCATTTCATTTATTGCACGTTCAGCGAGAGCTTCGGCACAATATAGATACTATTCATAATTTTAGGTTTTGCTGAAGTTTTACTACCTGTGGTATATTAAAAATAATATTTGTGAAGGAACCCTCTTTTTGCAAAGTGGAGTTTCACATTACATCTTCAATATATGGTGATGAAATAGATTGAACTCTTTACAGAACAGAACAAGTTTTTGTTGGATTTACAAACACTAATTTTTGTTAATTCCTTCAGAAAATCCCATGTTCACAATTCATTCAGCAAATCCTGAAGTCATTATCACATGAGAACTTAGATTTGTACTCATATTGATTTGTGAACATACAACATTTAGGTACTTTGTATCGGCAGACAATTTGGTGTTCGATTTCTAATGGCAATTTTCCACATAACAAACATAATAGGTTGGATTATACGAGGAATGTCAATCACACTCAGATTGCCACACCGTTCCTACTTTTTCACATTAAGAAAGAGCTCTGCATTTCTGGCAGGAGATTCTGATTCCAGCTCCTTCAAAATGTGAGGTGTGTCTTAAATCCAGAAAGTATCTTGTAGCACAGGATGGTCAGAGAAAGTCAAACTTTATGCCCTTTTTCATGAAAGTATTCATTGTTATATGTTATTTAAATGTCCACCAGCACAGACAGCCATTTTCACAGTTCTTGTCAATGGGTAAATATGCAAGGTAAGTGTGAGGGTAGGATGTCAGGTAGATAGGGTGCCAGTTGGGTACCAGGTATGTAGGGAGTCAGGTGAGTAGAGTAATGGGTGCTCGGTAAGTGGGGACAATCAGAGAAAAATAGAATCCCTACAGTGTGGAAGCAGGTCGTTTAGCTCATCGAGTCCACACTGCCATCTCTGAAGAGCATCTCACTCAGACCCATTCCCCCACCCTTTAACCCTGCATTTCCTGTGGCTAATCCACGTAACCTACACATTTCTGGACTGGGGAGGAAACCGGAGCACCCACAGGAAACCACACAGAGAACATGCAAACTACGTGCAGTCACCCAAAGCTGGAATCAAACCCAGGCCTCTGGCACTGTGAGGCAGCAGCGCTAACCACAGAACCACTGTGCCACCCCAAGGTGGGTAAGGTGCCTGGCTGCCAATTAAGTTGGGAAGGAGCCAGCATGCAGGGTGTGAAGGAAGCCAAGTGAGTGATGGTATGTTTAGAGTAGGTAGCTCAGAGTGAATATGGGTATCGGGTATTAGGCCTGGTAGGGAGAAGGCAAGTTGTCATTCCTGGCAAAGGGGATGGTGTGAAGGTGATGCATTCAGTGACTGGGGTGGTGTCTGGTCCAGCAGTGGCAAGGTGGTTGAGTATGGTGGCAGAGGAGGGCGGTGTCAGGCACCAGCAGGGGGAACGGGGGTATTGAATCTGTGAGCATGGGAAAGGGATTGGCAGGAGAGAGGTTGAGTCTCCAGTGGGAGAAGAGTTGGGTGCTGGAGGGAGGGGAGGGTGATAGGAGTTGTTACATCTGGTGGCAGGGGGCTGTTGCATCCTGGGAGTAGAGGGGTTATCAGATCCTGGGGAGACAGAGTGTCGGCTAAGGGACCTGATTGTGCAAGGGGTCTGCAGGAACTATTATTGGGGATATGTGCAGTAAGTTGGGAGTGGGGTGTCAGTTTAATAATTATGCAGGAATTAGACCAGATTTTTACTTAGCTAACTTTTTTCCATTCCTGTTAACTTAACTGCAATGAAACCCTTTGAACTTTCTTTTCTAAGTGGAGACTTACAGAAGGTTCCAAGTGCAGAGGAATTGACGATCAGAATCTTCAATTGCTTGGGCAATTTTTTAGGAGTCTGTTACACTGGGGACTCTGCAAGGCCCTGACATGCAACTCTCATAAAGCAGCAGAAACGACTATCCGACAGTCCTAGTTGTCAACAACCAAGCAGATACATATACCAGACTTACAAGGCCTAATTTGATGAATAATTGCATAATGAAAGCACCACAGGATCTTCCTGGTACCGGATATTCATGTGAAGGTGATTAATATGACACACTAACTGGATATTTGTAGAATAAAAGCCTTTCTTATTCATTAATTGAAGATGCTTTCATTTGGACTTTTTGAGTGTCACATGAATTTTATCCATTTCTTTTTGTTTGGAATCCTGTCAGGCTGTAGAACTGAATAGGAGCAGGAAGATGAAAGAGAAGCTCACAAGAGAATATGGCATCAAAGAAGAAAACCAATTATCAGATAGTTTATGTCAAAATCAGCTGATCATGCCTCAGAAGACAGTTGGTGAAAGAGGAATAAAGGACATAATCCATGTTTCTGAGTAACACAGGAGGGTGGGTTTCGCTACTGCATTATAAACATGAGCTTGGTAGTAGGTTTGAGGTCCTAGTCTTGAAACATTGTTTTTTAGGTAACCAAAGACACAGGGGTACACAGGAAGCAATATTGAATCTCATCATAAATATCTGTCCTTGTTGATAATAGGCTTCAAAGGCACAGAAAGTGGCCCATGCTGTCTAATGCCTTGTCATTTATTTTGATAACTGGCAAAATGGGTGGCAGGGGACTGACAATGCAGTGCAGCAGAGATGAGATTTTAGAGGAACTTTGTCTTGCAAATGTTTAATGCTTGATCCATCTCTTGTATTCCTCAGGGCAGGAATTGATGATAGCTTCGAGCTCAGCCTCCGTATGATACTGTAGAGAGGAGAGACTTACACTGGATATGAGGAAGCAAATGAAAAGACCTGAGAGCAAAACCGTGGCTGCACAAAGCAGCAGAATTGCCTTGTGATGGCGGTTATGTGTGTACGTTTTAGACATTATTCACTTTTTTTATGTGAGCCAAAAGGAATAAGAAGATCATGGAAGGAGACAGAGTCCTTTAAGTTGCTGGCTGTGACTGGCTTCCAGTGCACAGAATTACCCGTTCCACTCCTAATGCCTTGACCTAAGCTCTTGACTAGGTGAATGTGCCCCCACTACTAATGGCCACCTTCCAATGGAGTGTCTGTTCATTGGCTGTTTACCGCTTGGTTCACTGTGCTAAGAAGGTAGAGGTGGGACTGAGCTGACTACCCACTTTCCATTTTGCCTCCATCAACCCATGAAAAATGTAAAATCCAACACAAATCCTTCACTCATGGTTGCCTGGATTCTTTCGTTAATCACACTGCAGATAACTGTGCATACCACCTGCCTGCACAAGTGGTCTCCAGATCTTTGGACACCACTTGCACCATGACTATTGCAATTGTATGTAAAAATGCAATTAAAATTTTTTGACCATGAGCCAATTCAATACTATACTGTCAGCTGCCATGAGATTTGCCAGATACTAAATTATGATGATGTTCACGCAATTGGAGCACCTTCTCTTAAATTGTAAAATTATACTACACAAAATAACTGTTGAACACAAATAGAAAATGAAATAGGCTGTGCTAGAGTTAGATAAAAACTAAACTGAGTCACTGATGGCTGTACAGATTGAATAATGTGTAGGTTGTCAATAAATTACAGCATACAGAAACTTGTTACATTTTTCAAGGATAGATACTGTAAACAAAAATATAGCAGAAAATTTCATAGGATAACTGAATCAATCATAATTGCTTCACCATATAATTGGCTTGGTAAATTGTGGAATCCTTAGATCAATTTAACAGCAAATTACGCTGTTTCTAGATTTGTGCCAATTTTATTTAGTTTAATATGAATGCTGGAAATAACCTATGGGTTTTTTATAACAGCAGCAGAAAACTAATGAATTTGTTCAAAAATGTAGTCAGAAAGCTGAAGATTTGATAAAGCTTTAACCTGATCTTGAGCTGGTGGAGCACACCAATTGTCAACTCAATAGGACAGCAGTCTGTGACTACAAAATTAATACCTAAATGACTAAATGGCAAGGAATTTTTGAAGAATAGTAGTCTGGTCAAAAGACTATTGTGCAAGAAGAGTGGCCTACTCTGAGACCGAGCTATTAAGGCTGTGAACATCCAAACATACAAATGAGAAGCAGGAGTAGGCCTTTCAGCCCCTCTCGCCTGAACAGCCATTCAATAAGGCCATGGCTGATCTGTTTGTGGCCACAATACCACTTTCCCATCTAACCTTGAAAAACATTTACCTCCTATGGGAGTAAATAAACAACCCAAAGCAACCCAATTGCTGCTACAAAATCATACGGCTGAGCCAGAATTTAAGCAGGAAGGTGGAGGGTTTATTGTTGGGGCAGTCTGGTCTGGGTGAGGGGCAGCTTGCTTGGCAGCAGATTAGGCTGGTTAATGGAAGGCAAAACTGTGACTGGTAAGTAGTTGTGTTACAAAAGGTGAAAAATGTTTTAGCACCATATGTTGTCATCATTACAGCTGACCGATTCTGCGGCCAGAGAAAGATGGTGATGGCCATATAGGCGTCAGGTATGGCCTATCATTTCCAGTTTTCTATTGCCATGGTACCAACATATGAAAGGCTTAAAAATTTCCCCCATAATTTCTCTCGATGAATTTAAGGAAACTGATTTAAATGTAGTGTTCTTGATTGTCATGACTGAGAGCAAGCCGTGACAAAAACAAGAAAAATTAATTATTAAGTGGCAAAGAATTTTTGAAGGAAAGTGGCCCAGTCAAAAGATTGTTGTGCAGGAGTAGACACTGGCATGTTTCAAGTTGTATCAGCATCAAAAATGAAAAGAATTTCTTTGAATTAATTTTAAAAATGAAACAAAAGATAGCATAAAATATCTGCTGAACATAAAGATACTATTTCGCATTAAATGATTTTACTTTTCAGTGTTTATTCTGGCTTGAGATTGTGTGAGATTGCGATGTTTGCAAAATGTGTTTCATGGTTTAAAAGTCAGCAGGTGTTCATAAATAGCTCTATCATTGATTAACAAAAATGCATTGTTGCATAACCTATGTTTTATACCCTTATTGCTTGACTGCGCTGACAGAAAAGTATGCTCAGTATTCGGTGCTGAATCTGAAAATGGTTGATGAATAACTATTAATTCTATAATAGATTCAGAAGTGGCACAAACAAAAGGCTTGCAGCGTAACTATTACAAATGGTGTGTCTATGTAGCTTCCACAAACAGCATACAAAAACAGCACTTACAACAGAGGTAGAGATCACATGATTATAGCATGCAATGCACAACACTAAGTACAATTACATTTCCACAAACATCCCCTTTTCACAGAAAACACAAAAAAACTGCATTATAATTTGCAGTTGCAAGTAACGCAAGGTACCCAGCATACACAGTCGCAAAGAAAGTATCATTCAATAACATTAGGGTGTGTCAACTCTGACCAGTTCTACTTTCTTCAGAGGCTACACATTTGCAAACATTGTCTTTATATCACAGAAGTCTCCTCAATGTATGTAATCATGTATAATCTTGTTCATTGTTTCTCTAGTATCTGTTCATTCTCAGGTGATATTCCCTCTCCTGGGAGTGTTGTTCCTGTGGCGAGTATGGTCACTGTGGTAACTGTCGTTGCTGCTTCATTTCTGTTTTTCTGAAATTGATCATCTGAAATTGATGGTCATTCTGTACTCTGTACAAGTAATGGAGATCACTTCTTTTTGATCCAATGTCTGCTGTGAAGCTACCCCCTCTTGATTTGTACACGTTTCTGCAATTGCAATGACTTATTTGATCATTCACATTCTGTGCATAATCTAGGTCCCAAGTCACCACATTGTGTTGAGAGTGTTCAATATTTGCACTCTGACTGGTTCATCAATGCTCAGTTTTGGCAGTGATTTGGCAATTTCACCGAAGTGAAATTTGCCTTCTATTGTTTCACCTTGATTTTCTCACTTAGGTCTATTTTTACTTCTGGCTTCACTAGGTTTTTCACTTCTGGAAAAGTAGTTTGGGTTCAGTGTGACATTAGTCTTTGGGCTGGACTACTTTTCATGCCCTCAGGAGGTATATTTTTCCACTCAAGGATTGTCTTGTATAAATTTACAAGTAAACAAGTTTACAAGTTTTGTACAAGATCATAATTTCTTTATGTTAAATTTCCCAATTTTCTATGAAGCAGCTGAATTCTTCTCTTGTGCACTGACCGTCATTGCTGCCTAACACAATATTTGGAATAACATGAACTGTGCTTTTAAGCATTTTATAATTCCCCAGGTAGTCATTGACATCAGCTGGTCTAACTTAAGTGTCAACAATGTCAAGATAATTAATCCTGGCAAAAATAGAGGTGATGAGCAAAAGTGGCTCTTCAGCTGATTTTGGGTGGTATTCAATAAAAGTGCTACATAAATTGGTATGATCTTTAATCCCATTGCTGATGTTTGGCCAATGGAACATGTCCCGTGTCTTCTTCAGATTAGATTCAATTCTTGATGGCTTTAAAAGAAGTGTTTTAGCATCTTTTTGTCCCTTCCTTAGGAACATTCATTTGTACAAGATGCCACCTTAGGCTATTACTTCACCTCTGTAGGCCTAACACTCTCTTCTTGCAATAGGTGAGTCCTTGATTCTTTCAAGTGTCATCTTTCATCACTACCTCCTGCAATACTTGGTAAGTTGTATTTTGTGTAGTTTGCATGGTTTTGGCAAGATGCTTGATTTTCAGCTTCAATAAATCTGCTGGCTGATAACTTCCAGAGCATGTCGAACAGTTGTTTTACATTGAGCCTGAAGATTTCACACACTGGCTAGGCAGAAGGAGTGGTGGTCTTGACAGCAGGTCAGCAATATACATCTATTTCTCTTGATCACATTTCATATCCTGATGATATGTCTGCAAAGTAGTATTCTTTGCTGATGTTTTAGAGTAGATGTAAGTGGTTTGAGGAAGAAGCTTTGTTTTATGGTTGCATTCCACCATTAATTTGTCTCTTCAAAACAGGTATTGATCAAAATTATCATTAGCATAGAGAATGGTCAGTACACATTCTGTATCTGAGCACAGCATCTTCCAATTTGCATTAATTGCCTGAATGTGAAAGCAATTGGCTGTCCGTCCTACGTAACTGTTACATGAAGCCCTGTCTTGCTAGTACCACAGTGCAAGGTGACTTCATTTTTGTCAGTTTAGTACCTCAGCACTGGTGCTGTAAACGCTAACTGTTTTGTTCTCATGAAAAACACTTCTTGTTCTGTGCCAGAATACCATTGCATATCATTTGCTGAAAGTTTGAGTAAAAATTCACAATCTGATGACAAATCCTTGCTGGATAGTTTACAAATTTAAAAGTTGTTTCATTGCTTTCACATTTGATCATTGTTGCATCTCTGGTACAGCTCTAAGCAAGTCAGGATCCAGGCACAGTTGTTTTGCCGTCAGTTAGTGACATGTATTTGATTTCAGGTCCATCATTAATTGTATCTTGTTCTTTTCAGCTTCAAGTTCATCTGATGAATTCTCTCCAACTGTTGCACTAGATTCTGACTGTCGCCTGTGATGTCTTCTGCCACTGTGTCTCCAAACCCAGAGATTAGCAGATTATCCACAACATCTTCCATTCATGGAAGATCACTGACTGCCTCATGTTATGTTGTTGTTATCTTGGAGCAGCGGAATTCCTGAATGGCATGCAGAATCATCTGTACGGTATTCAGAATATAGTTAGAAAACTGTCGCTTCTATCCAGCTTCATTTGCCAATAATAATCCTGTCTTTCAGGCTGCACTTGAGGACAGGTGGAAACTTCCTTTGTCGATGTTGTATTAGTCTCGCAATCTCATCCACTTTGAGACAATATTCATCATGAAGACATGCAATTCTTGCAAAAGCACTTTTGTAATCTTCTAGGGTTTGTTCAGCAGCTGGTAGTTTATTGGCTGGAAAAATGCAGCAGATCTCTTCTAGCGTGTTTAGGATTAAAGTCCAATCTTTAGACTTGCTTCAGCTGTAGCGAGTGGATTTTGCATCATGATCATTAACTGGAACTCCAGATCTTCATTCTTCCCAATGCTCTGGGCTCTCGATTTCATTTCTCCTTCTGAGATGAGTATCTTTCCATGACACTTACTTTAGAGAGCATCATTTCTGGGGCACCATCTTGAGCCACTTCACACTGGTCTACGAAACTCATGATGTTCATGAAGCAATGTGACTGTCTAACATTTCACATTCACTTGATGCTGTCAGTATGCAGTCCTCATTCTAACAGTCACTAACAATTTATCACCTCTAGGCCCAGTGCTATCAACTTTTATATGATGCAAAGTAATTCTTCAGAATCAATGAGGGACATCTCTTCAGCAGCAGTCTTCACTTAAAAATCTAAAGAACTGCAGATGCTGGAAATTAGAAACAAAAACAGAAATTGCTAGAAAAGCTCAGCAAGTCTGGCAGCATCGGTGGAGAGAAATCAGAGCTAACATTTCAAGTCCAGTGACACTTCAGAACTTCATTTGTTAGTTTTGTTACTTTCTAGCTAAAAACTTCTGTGAAAAGTGATTCAACTCTTCCAGTTAGAGCAGTTTTCCAACGCTGGACATGTTTTCCTTACTTTTGTCTAATATAATATCTTTCACAATATTTACATCCTCTAGACTTTCTCCTGGCTTGTCTGCGACTATTTCTTCAATTTTTTCCAATATTCTTTATCAGTCTGTGATGTCTGTCAGTGTGATGCAAAGCCTCAGAAGTTCTCCGATTAATAGGCTCTGTCTGAAGACTGAGTATCCAAGTACTTCAAAACATATCAATAGCTTCCTTGAGAGTAAGTTCCTTCTCTCTCAGCAAATATGTTGTTACGGCAAGATCTCTTAAACCTAGGCTGATCCTGTCTCTGGTAAGAGAGTGTGGTGAAGTGAAAGTGATTGCCTTTGACATCATGGCACCATTACCTGTAGTGTGGCATCAAGGAACCCTAGCAAAACTGGAGTCAAAGGGAATCAGAGGGAAAACTCTCTGTTGGTTAGAGCCATACCTAGCACAAAAGAAAATGGTTGTAATTGGTAGAGGTTAGTAATCTAAATTCCAGGACATTAGTGAAGGAATACCTCAAGATGGTGTCCTTGGTCCAACCATCTTCAGCTGCTCCATCGGTGACCTTCCCCATCCCTCCCCCTCCATCATAAGACCAGAAATGAGGATACTTGCTGATGATTGCACAATGTTAAGCATCATTTGTGACTTCTCAGATACTGAGCAGTTCATGTCCAAATACAGCTAGATCAGGACAATATCCAGGCTTGGGCTGAAAATTGGCAAGTAATAATCATGCCGCCCAAGTGTCAGGTAATGACAATCTTCAACAGGACAGAATCAAACCATGGCCCCTTGACATGCAACGGCAATATTATCTTTGATTTTTTTTTTTGTCTTTATTCATTTGTGGGATGAGGGTGTCACTGGCTAGAGATCTTGCCCATCCCTAATTGCCCACAGGCCAGTTAAGCATCAACCACACTGCCATGAGTCTGGAGTCATATGTAGGCTAGACCAGGTAAGGATGGCAGTATCCTTCCCGAAAGGACAGTAGTGAACCAGATGGATTTTCCGACAATCAGCAATGGATTCATGGTCATCATTAGACTCTTAATTCCAGGTATTTACTGAATTCAAATTCCACCATCTACCATGGTGAGATTCGAACCCAGGTCCCCAAATCATTATCTGGGTCTCTGGATTAACAGTCCAAAAATAATACCACTAGCCATCATCAATCTCCCATTGGCAAACATCCTGGACATTTCCATTGATCACAAGTCGAACTGAACAAGTCATATACGTACTGTCGCTACAAGAGCAAGTCAGTGGCTAGGAATCTTGATGCAAGTAACTCACCTGTTGACACCCCAACTCATTCACCATCTACAAGGCACAATTCAGAAGTGTGCTAGAATACTCCCCACTTGTCTGGATGAATGCAGCTCCAATGACACTTAAGAAATTTGACACTATCCAGACAAAGCAGCCTACTTGCTAGGCACCACATTCACAAACATTCACTCCCTTCACCACCAATACTAAGCACCAGCAGTGTGTACTGTTTACAAGATGCACTGCAGAAATTCACCAAGTCTCCTTCAACAGCACTTTCTAAAACCCACAACCACTACAACCTACAAGGACAAAGGCAGCAGTAGATGCGTGGGAACACCATCACCTGCAGGTTTTCATTCAAGCCACTCAAGCCATTCAAGCATCTTAACTCGATTAACTTAACATTGTGGATCTACCTAAACAAATGTACTGCAGTGGTTCAAGAAGGCTGCTCAACGCCACCTTCTCAAGGATAACTGGGGATGGGCAAAATATACTGGTCTAGCCAGCAAATATCCACATCCCATGAATCATTAAATAATAGATAAACTCTTGTTGCCTTTGAATCTTTTGCTAGTTGCCTTAAATGTAAAGAAGGGTCACTGTATCAGAAACATTAACTCCGCTTTCTCTCCACAGATGCTGCCAGATCCGCTGAGTTTTTCCAGCAATTTCTGTTTTTGTTTCTGGCTTCCAGCAATCATATTTCTTTGGTGGTTTTTCTACATTAAATCTGTGCCTGATCCTTCTTCAGCTGGGAAAGGTTTCTCCTTATTAATTGTTTCAAAACACCTGATGTTTTTCAACATTAATATTTAAAAACATAACCAATGAATAAAAAGGTCATACTTGATGTATCAGAGCAACCCAAAATAAGAAAGACTCCCTTCTCCCCAAGAGCTCTGAACTTGAAGACTGTTTTTAAAAAACATTGATTATGGGGTTTGAAGTGCGTTTTCAAATTCTTCAAAATCTCTCCTATTTAGTTTTCACTCTTCAGTGCGATCTAGATTTCAATACACCTGGAAGCGCTCTTTCCCCAGAACTGCAAGCAGAGTTGCTACACTTACTTAACAATATTTTTTGGTCATACAGGAGCTATTTCATAGCTTTGCCACTGAGGATGGAACAATTCCAATGCTGTTTAATTCTTCCTTTAATTTCTATGGCAGCAGGGAGTACCACGACCCAGCAGTTCCTGGTACCTTTTTTTTAAAGCAAAGTACTGCAAGTGTTGAAAATCTGAAATAAAAACAAAGCGCAAAAGAAATTGAGCTGTACTGGCAGCACCTATGCAGAGAGAAACAAGTGTCAACATTTCGAGTCTGATATTGTGAGTATATATCCTGCATGTATGGATTGCACTATATTAGTTATCTCACCAACTCATTGTTGCATAAGATTTTAGTGCTACAGCTGATGAAATGCTCAAATCACTGTGACAATTACTGCTAGCTACTTTTACTTGTAAACTCTTTGGAATATTCAGTCAAAGAACAACAGGGGAAATACAAGAAATGGAAAGCTTTGGATTTATAAAGCAACCTTTTACTACTTAAGAGGTTCCAAAATGCTTCACAGGCAAACAAGTATTTTTTAAGATATGTTTTAATATAGGTAATGTGGTAGCCAACTGATATGGAACGAACTTCCACAAAGACAAATATAATCATGATCAGATAATGTAGTAGAGAGATAAAAGGTACTGCAGATGCTGGAGAATCCGAGATAACAAGCATGGGGCTGGATGAACACAGCAGGTCAAGCAGCATCATAGGAGCCAATGTAGTGTTGGTTTAGGAATAAAGATTAACCAGGGTACCAGGTAATTCCCTGCTCTTAGAGCCATCGAGGCATACAGCATGGAAATATACCCTTCAGTCCAACCCATCCATGCTGACCAGATATCCCAAATAAATCTTGACCAATGTGCCAGCATTTGGTCCATATCCCTCTAAACCTAACCATATTCTTTAAAATAATATGATGGAATTATTTATGATCACTTGAGAAAGCAGACAAAGCTTTGGCTCAACATCTTGTTCAAATGTCAGCATTCCATCAGTACTGCATGAACATAGCGGTCAAGACTTTTGAGCTCAGGTTTTTGGAGTGGCACTTGTCCTTACAACTAGCTGACTCAGAGGGAAGAATACAATCACCTGAACCACAGCTGACATGTATCAGCGAACACACTGGAGTAATTATCACTCAGTGTTTACTTTCATCAGAGGATCATTCAGTGTTCAACTCTCAATTCTACCATATATAGTAATTAGCCCACTTTTCCTTTGGAAATTTCTGAAGAGCTTCTTTGAATCTCCCACTGCAACCTTAACAAAAGATCAGCGTAAAACTCAGGAAGAATGGTGTAAACAGTTGTTTTCATAATTTCTTCACTGATGACACCCCTTCCCCCCATCTTATGAAGAGAGATAAAAATAACCCACAGCAATTCTGTTTGATTTTATTATAAACAATACAATTTATTGTAAACAATATAAGGTTCTGTTTCAATGCCCACTTGTCTGTATTCCTCTTTACAGCTCACAACAAATAAGTTTCAAAAGGAAATGCTCAGTTCCTCTAATGGTTGCTCCATTGCTAACATAGGCATAAAATTATATTCAAATTAGCAATGAGACAAGCTCAATGAAAAATTCAAGAGCTCAAAATTTGGCTGATGAGGGACAAGTCAATAAAACTGATTAAAGTAATCACATCCATTCAGATAGCAGTCAGATGTACAGGTATTATCCTGTGGAAATAGAAGAGAACAATATTATCATAATATTGCTAAAAGTATTACTTCAAATGTGTAAATTTCCATGTCAAACCCTTTGAAATATCAATTTGGTGCAGTAGGGAGGCAGCTGATTTCACAACAAATTTGGGCAATGTGAGTAAGTCTTTTGAATTCACAGTACAATTGGTAGCACAGTACCAATTCTGCTTTTCTTGAGTTCCTTTCAGAATAGATACGCGACAGAAGATTCTGTCACTGCAATGTCTGCACTATGGAAACTAATGTCAAAAGCAGACCTGAAGATTGATGGTGCTGCCAAAAATCCTTGTTTGCCAAATATTTTTAATCTCAATATATAAAAAATAATGTTTCAGAGATAGTAGGAACTGCAGATAATATAATTCTACTTATAAATAATAATCACAGTCAGATAGCTACAAAATATGTTTGACATCTTAATGCCTTTTCTGACTTTGGTTGTAGAATATACTAAATTGTTATAAGCATGCCCAGAGCTTGATGTCATCATTAAACATGCAATTTGGTCATTGTGATGTCTGTTTCCTTTGACAAATTTCTCACAATTTGTAATAGATTTTGTTGACAAGAATGAGATTAAAGCTCTAAAGCTGAATGAAAACATTTTAGTCAAAAATTTCAGTGTGACACAAAAGAGAATGGGAGTTTAGGATAAATGAACACATTTATGCTCTGAACCTCACACCCCTAACAATGCGATTAAAGGGCTAAACTTTGTTGGAGGTCCAGTAGCAGGTATCAAGTGTGAAGACCAGTGTGGCCAGTGCTCAAACCACAGAAATATGCCACATAAAGGTGAAGGCAGGCTTAGAAAGCTTGGCTGTTACACAGCTCTGGTGGTAAAGGAAGTGAAGTTTCATGGTGTTGCTGCCAGCCAAGTGAGCTGCTTTGTACCTGGATAGTATAAAGTTTGAGTGTTAAAGCTTTGTGGTGAATTTTTATTACTTGTAAGGTACTACCTGTAAAGTACAGTGGAAGCATGATCAACAGAAACTTTAAAAACAGAATTCGCTAAGTATTTTAAGAAAGAAGATAATAGAATGCATGGGGTAAAAACAGTTCTGCAAATATAATCAACACACGCAAAAGGTGAATTGGTGTCCTTTTGTGCTTATCATTCTACTTGGGTGGGAGGATAAGTTCCTTTTTTATCATATGTGACAACAAATAGGATTTATTTTAAGTTTTCAAAAATGTTTGTAAAGCATTTTCAAATAGTTTCACATACAAATTTAGCTAGTTGCCAGTCTGAAAATAGCTTCTCTGTACAGATGCTGCCAGATCTGCTGTGTATTTTCTGATTTATTATCTAGTTTCCAGTATCCACTGTCCTGTGTAGTGTTTTATTTGCGAAAAAAATGAGCTTCATTACCCAACTGCCGATTTATACTTGATTGCATTTGAAATAAACCACAGCTCATTGCTTTTATGTTAAATTCTTTGATTTGTGAGGATTGGCACGTTTACAACAAAGAAAACAAAACACTCCACATGTTCCAGAAACTCGGTAAGTTTGGCAACATTTGCGGAGAAGAAAACGTTGCAACGCAGTTCTTCGTCCATACGGTGCAGAGGTGAAACCCGGGAACAAAAACAAGTTGCTGGAAAAGCTCAGCAGGTCTGGCAGCATCTGTGAAGAAAAAAATCAGAGTTAACGTTTCAGGTGACCCTTCCTCAGAAGTGAGGAACTTCCTGAGTTTACACGCAGACGTTTTCTGAGGAAGGGTCACCGGACCTCAAACGTCAACTCTGATTTTTTTTCTTCACAGATGCTGAGTTCTTACAGCAACTTCTGTTTTTGTTCCAGATATACAGCATCCGCAGTTCTTATTTAGTATGAAACTCGGGAAGCTGTTACCGTTCTCAACGCTGCGCATTACATTGCAGTATTTCTCAGGCCACAGCCTGTCCAACCCGAACAACTTACTAGTGGGTACTGATATGTAATTCTACCCTACCGTTGTGAGCCCGTTTTCGCATTCTCGCCAATTCGCTTTAACGGCAGACTTTTCCCCACACTGGCTGCGTAACGTGAGGGGCGGGTCAGAGGTGACGCACGGGACGAAGATGGCGCCGCCTGTGGAGATGGTCCATGTTGCTCGCTGTGCGAACCGCACTCCGCACGCGCTGTCTTGGGGCCGAGGGGGGCGCGTGGCATTCGCCAGCTGCCGCTCGGTCGTGCTTTACGAGCCGGAGGTAACGTTTTTGTTTAAATCGGAGCGGTTTAACTGTCAGCATTGGCGGGAGCCGTCGGCCTGGCTCTGCCCACCTCCTACTTACCGGACCTGCTCAGAGGGACAGTTTGTGGTCAGTCTGACCCCCAGTGTCGAGCAACGGAAACACTTTACGGAGTATTCAGTTTAAAATTCTGGAAGAGTCGCGAGTGCATACGATGTGCGCCTAAGGTTTGCAGTACACTGCCTCCTTCAAGACTCGATGGCTATGTCGCCGTCTCTGAACACATTGCTGTTAGTTTCGATCCATAAATGTCCTGCCCCGACCACACTGATGGCGTGTTGTTTTTCCTTAGCATGCTAAATGCAACGTCAGTGCTTTCTTTCATTCAACTTGTAATATCATGTGGACAAACAGGAGGCTTGAAAAACACAGCAAGCCAGACAGTGTCTGGAGGCGAAGTAAACGTTTTGGGTAATACCTTCCTTCAGGACTGGGTGTACGCGTATGTGTGTGTGTATGCATGTGGGGGTGGGCGGGGGTAGTGGAATGGTGATGGTAGATGGACACTGGTAGTAGGTATGAACTGGTTGGTCAGTGGGAGGGATGGATCCTGTTGGTAGCTGGAATGGAAGGGAGGAGGTGGTTCTCAACATCAGCGAGACCGAATGTAGACTAGGTGGATGTTTTGCTGAACATCTTTACCTTGTCTGAAATGGCCAGCCCAGCCTTCTGGTTAACGCCCATTTCAATTCCAATCAACCCCCCCCCCTTCCTGTGACATGTCCATCCTTGGCCTTCTCCAGTGTCAGAATACAAATTTGAGGAACGGCAACTTATCTTCTGCCTGGGCACCCTATAGCCTGGAGGACTTAACATTGAGCTCTCTGATTTTAAAATAACCTTCCCTCCCACCCATCCCCCCAGCTCCCCTTCCAGCCCCCACCTTCTCCCTTCCATTCCACCCACTGACCCTCCCTTTCAGCTACCACCAGGATTCATCCCTCCCATCGACCAGCCAGTTCGTACCTACTACCGGAGCCCACCTATTACCACCATTCTGCCACCACTCCCCCACCCTTTAGCTGCAGCTCCCTGAATCCCCACATCCAGTCCTGAAGAAGGGCAATACCTGAAATGTTGACTTCTCCTCCAGATGCTACCTGGCTTGTTGCGTTTTTCCATCATCTTGTTTGCCTACCTTGGATTTTTTTGTCTCTAACCTTGTAATGTTAAATCACAAACTGAAATTGGTGGTGAACTCAGCAGGTCTGGTAGCATCTGTGAGAAGAAAGCAGAGTTAACGTTTCAAGTTCAGTGACTCTCCATCAGTCTGTGAGAATTTCATAGAATCTCTACAGTGGGGAAGCAGGCCATTTAGCCCATTGAGTCCACACCAACCCTCCAAAGAGCATCCCACTCAGACTCACCCACCTTCTCCCATCCCTGTAATCCTGCATTTCCTGTGGCTAGTCCACTCAGCCTATGCGTCCCTGGATATTACAGGCAATTTAGCGTGGCCAATCCACCTAACCTGCAGATCTTTGGACTGTGGGAGGAAACCGGAGCACGCAGAGGAAACCCACACAGACGATGCGAACTCCACGTAAACAGTGGCCACAGGCTGCAATCGAACCTGGATCCCTGGCACTGTGAGGCAGCAGTGCTAACCACTGAGCCACCGTGCTGCCCTATCTTCAGCATCCGCAGTTCTTTGTTCCATTGTAATATCAAGTAGTTATTTATTCCCATTGCGAATATGTTTTTATAACAAATAAAGGACAAACCTCAAAATGACTAAATATTTTGAACGGCTTAATTTTTGTTTAAAATCTAGGGATGATGAACCAGCATGGAAGATATTAATGTTTCATTTCTGAAAACTGAGGTTTATCTTGGAGGGTTAGCAATAATCAATCATATGCCTTCTACTCAAAAGCAGATCGTCAGGCTCATTATCTGATTTTCTTTATAGGTTTTCGCAGTGGTTTGCTATTTCCTTACCCACTGTCTGGCTCCAGAGTAGCTTAATCTGGAATGGGAGTTTGAACATACAGTGTTGACATTACTTTGAACCAAATGCTAGCCATCTCACCAACTCAGCTAACCAGCCCCATAATATTTGGCTTAAATGTAAAGAAATATAAGTGAAAAAATGGAGAAAACATTCAACAGGTCAGGCATTATCTGCTAGAGATACAGTTGATGTTTTAGGTAAATTATGAGAGATTGTAGTATAAGGAGCATGTCATTTGAAATGTAACCTAGAGGCTGAGACTGTTCCTCAGGGGACATGGGTTCACTCCTGAATCTGAATTCAACTGATAGATTTGAAAAAATAAGCTAGGCTCTGTCATACACTAACGGTGAACAATTATTGTAAAAGCCCAACAGGTTTGTTGATGTCCTTTGGATAAGGCAATCGGCTGTCCTTACTTGGTCTGGCATGCCTGTGACTCCAACCTACAGTATTGTGATTGACATGGAACTGTCCTCAGTTCAAGGGCAATAAGCGATAACATAAAAATGTTGGCTTTACTTGCATGCTGTCCAGAGCCATAAATAACAGTGATAGAGGTTTTAATTTCCTTTGCCAGGCTGGCCAGGAATCTCTCCTATTTTTCGAAGCAAAAATTGAAGTATGCTGGAAGGATTAGAGTTTTACAGATGTACAGCACGGAAGCAGATCCTTTTGGTCCAACTTGTCCATGCCGACCATATATCCTAAATAAATCTAAACCCATTTGCCAGCATTTGGCCCATATTGGTCTAAAACCTTCCTATTCATATGCCCATCCAGATGTTTTTTAAAATTTGTAATTGTACCAGCCTCCACTACTTCCTCTGGCAACTCATTCCATAACACGCTCCACCCTCTGTGTGAAAACGTTGCCCCATCCATGCTGCACATAATTTTATAAAATTCAAAAGAGCACCCCTCAGCCTCTGTTGCTCCACGGAAAATAGCCCCAGCCTATGCAGCCTCAAACCCTCCAACCTTGGCAGCATCCTTGTAAATCTTTTCTGAATCCTTTCAAGTTTCACAACATCTTTCCTATAGCAGGGAGACCAGTATTGAATGCAGTATTCCAAAAGTGGCCTAACCAATGTCCTGTACAGCCATAATATGACTTCTTAACTCATATAGTCAATGGCTGACCAACAAAGGGAAGCATACCAAACACTACCTTCACTATCCTATCTTCCTGCGACTGTACTTTTAAGAAATTATGAACCTGCACTCCAAGGTCTCTTTATTCAGCAACACTTCCCAGGACCTTACCGTTAAGAGTATAAGACCTGCCCTGATTTGCCTTTCCAAAATTCAGCACCTCACATTTACGTAAATTAAACACCATCTGTCACTCCTCGGCTAATTGGCCCCATCTGATCAAGACCCCGTTGTACACCGAGGTAACTTTCTTTACTGTCCACTGTACCTCCAATTTTGGCGTCACCTGCAAACTTGCTAACCTAACCACCTATGTTCATGTCCAAATCATTTATATAAATGACGAAAAGCTGATTTTGAGGTAGATACTTAAATTATTTGGTTGCGTTATGACAACATCTTTCTTGGTCATTAAGTCCAGGCATGGGATGTGAGCTCAGAGCTTCTAGCTTGGAGGCAGGGGTGCTACCAGTGCAATACAATGAATACACTGTTGCTTCCTAAATGAAATTCTTCTTTCCCATTACGCTACATTTGGACCCTCTTAATCTGGTTTTTGTCAAGCCTTAATACTGAATCAGCCCTTATCAAAAACACAGATAACCTCATGTATGACTGTGATAAAACAAATTATATCTCCTCATCATTCTTAACCTATCTTCAGCCCTTGAAATAGCTTACCATGTTATCCACTTCTTGACAGTACTTATCTGTTCTCCATTCCTACCTGCTTGGGTCTCTACCTTGATTAACTTCTGTGGATTTTCTTCATTCTCTTGCAGTATTAGCTCCAGGACTTCCCAAAGGATATAATCTTGGCCCCGTCCTCTTAGCATTTAGTGACATCCTCCAAAACTATAGTGTGAGACTTGATACTTATGTTGATGGCACCTAGCTGTATCTGCCAACATCTCTCCACCATTCTGTTGATTTGATTTGTCATGTCCCTTGTTTAACATCCAACACTGGATGGGAAGTTGATTTTTCTAATTAAATTTTGGGAAGCCATTGTGCTTGCTATCTTGTGACAAGCTACATTGATCTTTCTGGTCACTGTCTGAGCTGTTTGCAATCTTGGCATCCTTTTGAGATGAATTATTGATCCCATATTCACTTGATTGTTAGGTCTGCCCATTTACACTCGAGAGCATCTGCTATCTTTGTCAGTGCTTTATCTCATTGGCTGCTGACTTCCTCTTCTTTATTTTTGATAAATGTGGATTTCAGTTTTCCTGTACTCCCATGGCCTGTATCCCAGCTGCTATCCTCCATAAATGAGTTCACCCAAAGCTCTGCTGCTAGTATCCTAACATCCACTAAGTCCTGCACATTAATCAGTTTTATGCTTCCTGATGTACATTGGTCCCTGGTGTGATGGCTCCTTGGTGCCGAAATTCAAGCTTTCAAATTCCTCCAAGGCTTTCTTCCTCTCTACTTCTGTAGCTTCCTCCAGTCGTGTGATCATCTGAGATATCTACATTCCTCCAATTCTGGCCTGTTGTACATCTCTGATTTTCATCAGCCTGCCATGGTAGCCATACCTTCAGCTGTCCTAAGGTTTGGAATTCCGTTCTAAAAACCGAATTGTTTGTTCATCTTTTTCTGTTCTTTTGAGAGCTCCTGAAATCTGTGACCATGCTTTACACTCATAGAGATCCGCAGCGCAGGGAAAGGCCCTTAGGCCCATTGAGTCTGTGCCAGTCACAACTAGCACTTAACTATTCTAATCCTATTTTCCAGCACATGGCCACTTGCCTTGTATACCTTGGTGTCGCATCTGTATATTGAAATAGTTCATAAATGTTATGAGGGTTTCTGCCTCTACCATCCTTTCGCCAGTGAGTTTCAGATTCCTACCACCCTGTGGGTGAAACATTTTTTTCTCAGTTTCCCCTGAACCTCCTGCCCCTCAAATCTATACCTCATTGTCATTGATCCCTCCACCAAGGAGAAAAGTTTATTTCTGTCTACCCTGTCTATGCCCCTCATAATTTTATACATCTCAAACAAGACACCTCTCAGTCTCTTCTGCTCCATGGAAGCAATCCCAGTCTATCTAATCTCTCTTCTGCAATGATACTTTGGCTTTAAGATGTGTATTTTGTCCTTTTTTTAATGCCATTAAAGTAAACAGCTTGTGAGGCCTTGGGTTTTTATTTTAAGTTGGCACAATAGAAGCAGCCTGAATGGATGAAGTCGAGCTCCCACAGAACCAGGATTTTTATTTTAGCTTTCAGTAGCTGTTGATGTTGTGAAAGCTGCTACATCTCTCTCTCACTTTGCTGCAGCTAAAGGCGTGAGTTCTGTTGCTAGAATTGCAAGAGAGACAATCTATTTTATTGACTTTGTCTTTGCCAAGAATGTGCTTATGGGATGTTACTATATTGGAATAGTTAATGAGTAATTTATTATTTTGTTAAATGTTTCAATACTGTTCAATACTATTTTGTCTGTATTTTAACTATAGTGTATGAATAAAGTGTGTTTTGCTTCAAGCCTGGTAGTTTGACCAATCAAAATTGCATCTAGCTCATAATGCCAGGTACTTTCTTTAAAATAAGAAAACATTAGGGTCTAGTATCTCTCCTTGACATGTTTTGAGGGGGTTTGGTCTGGTCCATAACACTTCACAACTAAATCTCTCTAGCCCAGGCAATATCCTGGTAATTCTGATCTTCAGGTTCTGAAGAAAGGTCACTGGACCTGAAACCTTCACTCTGATGTCTGTCAACAGGTGCTGCCAGACCTGTTGAGGTTTTGCCAGCGATTTGCATCGGATGATTAAGGCATGTAAGCCAAATGCATTCTTAACTACTTTTATCTAGCTGTCCCAATATTAAGGGCCTGATGGACGTGCACACTAAGGTTACTCCTATCGTTGGTGCTTCCCAGGGTCCTGCTTTTCATCATGTATTCCCTTGCCTTGTTTGTCCTGCCCAAGTGCATCACCTCTCACTTAGGGTGGATTGAATTCAATTTGCCACCGATCAGCCATCTATATCATCTTGTAATCTAAGGCTACCCCCCCAGCTTTTTACGACCCACCAATTTCATATAATCCACAAACTCACAAATCAATCCTCCAACATTCAAGTTTAATTCATTTAAATATACTACCAGCAGTAGGGTCCCCAACACTGATCCCTGTGGAGCCCTACTGAACACAGGCTGCCAGGCACAAATACTCCCTGCTTCTGACCAGTCAGCTATGCCACCAATTTGTCAAGTTTCCTTGGATCCTGTGGGCTCTGACCTAAGCAATCAGTCTCCCTTGCAGGATTTTATCAAAAGCTTCACTGGCGTTTAAGTAGATTGCATCCAGTGCATTCCCCTCATCTACACATCTGGTTACCTCTTCGCAAAATTTAATCAAGTTGGTCAGACGTGAGCTCACCTTGACAAAACTGACTGTTTTTGTCTGTTCTTGATTAATCCCTGCCTCTCCAAATGCAGATTAATTCTGTCCCTCAGAATTGCTTCCAATAATTTCTCGACTACTAAAATTGGACTGACTGGCCTGTAGTTTCCTGATTTACTGTTTGTTCCCAATGGTACCACATTGGCTGCCCTTCAGTCCTTTGGCACCTGTCCTGTGGCCAGGGAGGAGTTGAAAATTATTGCTAACGCCACTGCTACTTCCTCCCTTGCCTCTCTCAACAGTCTGAGATATGTTTCTTCCAGCCCTGGAGACATATCTACTTTTAAGCCTGCCACACCACTCAGAATTTTGTCTGTAGCTATGCTAAATTTTAGTAGTAGACCACAGTCCTTCTCCCTGAATTTGATACCCACATCATCCCTCGCATTGGAGAACTCCAACGCAAATTATTCACTTGGAACTGTACCTACACGCTCTAGTTCCATGCACAAATTATCGCCGTGGTTGTTAATGGTCCCTCTTCTTTTCGTAGTTATCCTTTCGTACTCGTAAAATAACTTAGATATTCCTTTACTTTACCTGCCCGTTCTTTCATGCCCATTTTTGCTCTCCTTTTTAAGGTTCCTCTTGCACATTTTGTACTCCTATAGGGCTTCTGTTGTTTTGAGCCCTTAGTATCTGCCGTAACCCTCCTTTCTCTTTATCCAATCCTGTAGTTCCCTTGATATCCAGGGTTCACAGGATTTGTCGGATTCGCTGTTTGTCTTTATTGGAAGGTGTTGGCTCTGTACTCTCCCTAGTTCCTTCTTGAATGTGTCCCACTACTCTGATACAGATATAACCTAAAATTTTAAACTCCCGTTCCACTCTGGCCAAATCACACCTGATCTTATCAAAATTGGACTTCCCCAGTTTATAACTTCGATTTCAGGCCCATTCTTGTTCCATAACAATGTTGAATCTAATGGAGTTATGATCACTGTTTACAAAATGCTCCAACCATTGACACATTAACCAATTGCCCAGCTTTATTACTTACAATTAAGTATACAACTGCCTCTTCCCTTGTAAGGCATTCTGCGCACTGGCTTTAAAAAGCTATTGTGATTGCATTTTAAGGATTCTACTCCCTCTAAACCTTTCACAGTATGACTACCTCTGTAAATGTTAGAGAAGTTGAAATTCCAGACTATTACCTTATTATTTTTACACTTCTCTGAAATTTGTCTACATATCTGTTCTTCTTTTAGAGTGTTAGAGAGTCTATAGTACGCTCCCAGCAATGTGATTGCTCCTTTATGATTCTAACCATATGGTTTCATTTGAGGAACCTTCCAAGATGACATTCTTTCTTAGTGCTGTAATTCATTCCCTGATCAAAATTATGACACCCAATCCTTTTACCACCTTTTCTGTTTCGCTTGAAGACCCTTTATCCTGGAATATTGAGCTGCCGATCCTGCCCCTCTCTCAGCCATGTTTCAGTAATAGTAATTACATCACACCTCCATGTTTTAACTTGTGCCCTCAACTCATCTGCCCTGTTCATCAGACTCCTTGCATTAAAATAAATACCATCCAACCCAGCCAAACTCCCAAGTGCCTTAACTGGCCTATAATTTCTGTACCTTCTTGACTCCTTTGCTGTCTCTTCCAATTTTGGCTATCCATCTTCCCTGTTGTACTTTTTCTTTGGATCCCACCCCCTACCTAGTTAGTTTAAACCCTCCCTAACAGTTCTAGCAAACCAACTGGCAGGAGATCATCTGTAAGCTGTTATTGGTATTAAATTTTGTTTTCGAGCCATACAACATGAAACAGACCTTTTGATCCAACTAGTCCATGCTGACCAAGTTTCCCAAACAAAACTAGTCTCACTTGCCTGTGGTTAGCCTATATCCCTCTCAATCTTTCCTGTTAAGATAATTAGTTACATCAGCAGTGCTAAATGAACGCAGGTTGTTAATTTTGCACCAAACACCATAATTAATATTTGTTTTGTGGTAATATAACATTGGCTGTCTTTTGATGATTGATTTATTCTCTTTGGCTACAGACTTAGCAATGTGGTGAAGCAGTTTTTTTTTCCCTATATACTTTATCTGAGCCTCGAATAACTTTGACGCATCTCTTGTTAACCTTCTTTGAGCTGATGAAAAGAGCCTTAGACCTGAAATACGAGTTGTATAGTCACCAACGTTGCATACATAGTTGATTGGTTAATTTCAAGTCCATGGAAAGAAAGGAAAGTGCTGAAGAGAGGAAGCCCCAGGTTAATGGATAAAGAGTGTGAAGATGAGCCATCAGCTGCAGCGCTGAATTTGATTTGTGAAACATATGAAAGAGCTTTAGATTTAAGGGATTTTTGGACGACTTTTGGAGCTCAACAGGATTGGACAGACAGTGGTTTTCACTGGAAACAGAGGCTCTCATGTCTGTGAAGAAAGGTAAATAAGAGAGTGGTGGAAGACTTAAATTATTAAGGGAGGTGGGATGTTCCAATAAAAATCCTAAGAACTCCTTGGGTTTATGAGCAGGGTGCAAGTAGTGATCCAAAATGAGTTCTATACGTGAATGCATGTAGTATGAGAAATAAAATGTGTTAGAAGCATAAATTCAGTGTGAAGAGTATGATCTCATTGTCGTTGTAACCCCATTAGAAGCTGGATATGATCAAGAGTTAAATATTGTAGTTGATTAAAATATTTTACCCTCACAATAATATTTTATCTGCACAGACCAGAAGAGCTCAAGTACTGAGGACAATGTGACACTTTTCCAGAGTAATACATTAACAGACTTTTTGATGAATAACAAGCTGCATTAATTCTTAGTTTTTCTGATCGAAAAGGATCTTAGTGCAAGTAGAGATCATAATATGAATGAATTTGGTACTAGTTTTGCGAAGTGAAAAGGATGTCACAAACTGTTGAGTTTTAAGTTAGGCAAACTGATGCTCAATTGGTTAAAGGTTTGCACTCTTTAGTTTTTCACTGATTATTTGGCATACCTCTGTCTTGATTTCGCCTTGACCGTTCTTATGTCTAAGCTTAAAACCATGTACTCTGTGAGCAAATGTAGTAATACATGCTAGAACTATTAACTGATCATTCACCAAGTTTTCTTTGCTATTTTAAATGTCTTTGGTCCAACAGAAAGCAAATGTGACTGAAATTCTAAATGGGCACAAAGGAAGAGTCAACTGTGTGCAGTGGGCTCATAGAAATGATTGTGGTAAGTAATGAAGCATTGTATTATTTCCGACAGGCAAAGTGAGCATTTTGTTGATAAGGAAACAAATCAAAAATTGTAATATACAGTTTTTATTTTGAAAGTTTCATACTTGAGAAGCTATTTGATGCAGCTTGTATGATCTAAGTTGCTAAATTTGAACTGTTTGATACCAAGACATTGCCTCATATATTTTTAATCACTCAGTTCAGCCATGTTATGACATATCTGAGGCAGGTGGGACTTGAATTCTTAATTTCTGACCTAGAGTTAGGGATGCTACCACTGCACTACAAGAGCTGTCAGACATTATCTGATTATTAGAGGAGTTCTTGTTTTTTTGCTCCTTGGACTTTAATTTCTTCTAATTGTTTGAGCTCTCTTTAACATTGTTGGATGATCACTTTGGAATCAGATCTCTGATTGGGTTGCCTATTCAAATTTAGGATTTATTCGCAAAAAGTATGATTTTATAAATTTACAGGAAAATGCTATGGATGAGAACTTTGGCAATTCCTTAAGTTAGACAACATCTTATTTCTAGATATTTTTAAATCAGTCTGTTCAAATATGTTATGACACATGTCAGGGGCTGGTAGGACTTGAACTTGGAATCTCTGACTCTGCAATGGAGACAATATCACTGTGCCACAAGTGCTAATGTTGTTATTTTTAATGAACCCTTTTGGATACACTGTAGCACACCTGAAGGCTGACAACTTATCACATTCTCCTGCATGCCTTGGGCTTTAACTTTTCTTAACATCTGCTGTGTGGGTCCTTATCAAATACTTTGATAAAATCCAATTTAGAAAACATCTGCTCCAACAACCTCATCAACTCTCCTTGTTACTTCCTAAAAAGATCAATTACTTTAGGAGGACACAACCTTTTCTTAACAAAACCACCTTGACTATCATTGATTAATTTGTGTCTTTCCAAGTAACAGTTAGTTCTATCTCTCAATATTATTTCAATTAATTACTTACCTGACATCAGACTGGTGAACCTTTAATTATTTGGCCTGTCCCTTGCACCCTTTTGAATAATCGTGCAATGTTCGTAGACCTCCAATCCTCTGGGATCTCTCCTGTATCTAGTGAAGATTGGAAAATGATCCATAGATCATCCACTGTTTCTTCTCTGGCTTCCTTTAACAGCCAAGGGTACAGTTCATCTGTCCCTGGTGATTTTATCCACCTTCAAGGGCTTTGTTTCCTCCAGTGCTTCCCTTCCCCTCGGTGCTCATTTTATCTAATATTTCACACTCCTTTAACTGGAATATCTGCGTTATGCCTCTCCTTTGAGAAGACAAATACAAAACACTCATTAAGATTCCTGCCCACTTCTTTTACATCCACAGACAAGTTACCATATACATCTCTCATAGGCATTTCCATTGTTATCCTCTAGTTCTTGCTGCACAGATAAAACATCTTTGGATTTACTTTTAATTTTACTGACTGGTATTTTTTCATTTGACTCTGCTTTCCTAAATTCTTTTTTTCCACTTTACCTGCTGTACTTTGTATAATCCTCTAAGCTTCTTTTGAGATTGTCATAAGCTCTATTTTTCTACTTCATCTCACTCTGAATGCTTCTGCATTTGGTAGTAGCACATTTTTACCTAGTGGGTGCATGTTTACACTATACCTGTATAATCTTGCTTTTCATTGCCTCCCACTGATTTGCTGCTGACTTTTCTTCCAGTCGCTGAAATCAGTCCATTTTTGCCTGATTGTCGCTCCAAAATGTAACATTTGCTTGTCCCCTATTTAGAACTTTTATTCCTCTTCCACCTTGATCCGTTTTCATTATGATGCTAAATCTAACTGTATTGTGATCAATGCCTCCAAAATCGTCACCCACTGCTACTTCATCCACCTGCCCAACTTAATTTCCTTAGACTAAATCTAGAATTGCACCCTCTCTTGTCATGCTTATTGTATCCTGGCCAAACAAATCTTGAGTATGCTTCAAGAATTTTGTGTTCTGAGTCTTTCATACTGCATAAATTATTGGCTGTTTTGTGGTAGTAACAAGCAAAGTGCATGAAGATGAACTTGTAGATGTGGCATACCAGGATTTCAAAAAGCATTTGATGAAGTGCCACACCAAAGGTAACTATTCAAGATAACAGTGCCTAGTGTAGGGGCTGTGTTAGCGTAAGTAAAGGATTGGTTAGCTAACAAGAAGCAGAGAGTCAGGATAAATGGGCCATTTTCGGATTAGAGCCTAAACTATTTACTATGTATTTAAATGACTTGAGTGAAGAAACCAAATGTACAGTAACAAAAGTTGTGGTCTTCAAGATAGGTAAGAAGATGACTTGTCAGAGAATGAGTGAGTCTCTAAGGGATATTGACAGTTTAAGTGAACAGTCAAAAATTTGGTGGATAGAGTATAGTGAAGAGGGATCAGGGTGTCCTGGTGTATGAATCACAAAAATTTAGTATGTAGGTACAGCATGTGATTAGGATGGTAAATCGAATGTATTTATTTGCATTTATTGAAGGGGAATGGAATATAAAAGTAGCAAAATTTACTGCAGCTTTATGGGGCATTTTTTTTTTGGTCTCCTTATTCGAAAGAAAATGTAATTGGATTGCAGCAGTTCAGAGAACATTCCCTTGACTCATTCCTGTGATGAAGAGATTGCCAAAACATAGAATGTGAATTGTTCTGTACCCAATGAAGTTTAGAAGAAGGAGAGGTGAACTTATTTGAAATATAAAAGATCCTATGGGTGCCAGAAGATTGTTTCGTCTTGTAGGGGAGATGATAACAAGGGGACAAATTTTAAGCATGAGAGACAGAGATATAATTAATATGCGGAATTCTCGGCTTCAGAAGGTAAGCAAGTTAGTTCAAGGTCGTGGGGGATGGGCGGAAATGAGGAATTTGAAACACAAAAGGATCAGCATGATTTTATCAGAGATAAAAGGTACTGCAGATGCTGGAGAATCCGAGATAACAAGCATGGGGCTGGATGAACACAGCAGGTCAAGCAGCATCATAGGAGCAGGAAAACTTGACGTTTCGGGCCTAAACCCTTCATCAGAAATGGGGGAGGGGAAGAGGGTTCTGAAATAAATAGGGAGAGAGGGGGAGGCGGATAGAGGCCCTGAGGTTTGTCCGGAGGGAGGAGGGTAACTTTTTCAGGGTAGGCATCCTTACAAGAGGCTTCGCAGTGGGGTTAAAATTGTATCAGAGATAAAAGGGTTAAAATTGTAGCATGATTTTATGCCCGCATTACTGTTACGGAGATAGTCCTGGGATTTGGACCCAGTGGCAGTGAAGGAATGGCAACACATTTCCAGGTCAGGATGGTGTGTGGCTTGGAGAAGAACTTGCAGGTGATAATATATCTGCTGCTAGATAGTGGTGGTTGTGGATTTGGCACAAAGGAGCCTTTGGAAATTTCTGCACTGCTGCTCCTGTGCATCAGTGGGCAGGGGAGTCAGTGTTTGTGCATATGGTGCCAGTCAAGTAGCCTACTTTGCCATAGATGGAGCCAAGCTTCTTGAAAGTTTTTGGAGCTGTAGTCAGCTAGGTAAGTGGGGAGAATTCCATCACACTGCCGATTTCTGCTTTGTAGATAGTAGACAGGCTTCAGGCACTTGAATTACTCGCTGCAGGATTCTAAGCGTGTGACCTGCTTTTATAACCACACAATTTATATGACTAGACCAGTTCAGTTTCTGGTCAATGGTTTGCTCCAGAGTGTTCATGTTGGGGGATTTAGTGATGGTAATGCCATTGAATGTCAAAAGGTGATCGTTCGATTCTCTCTTTTAGAGATTGTCGTTACCTGACACGTATATGGCATGAATGTGACTTGCCATTTGTCCACGCAAGTCTGAATATTGTCCAGGTGTTGCTGCATTTGGACACAGACTACTTCAGTATCTGAGGAGACATGAATAGTGCTAATTATTGTGCAGTGATCAGTGAACATCCCTGCTTATGATGGATGCAAGATAATTTGTATCTGCCATTTTCCACTCTTGCCCCTAGGAATTGGAAAATTTCATCAATGCTTTTTTCTGCTTTCCATCCTCCTCTCACCTTCCCCCAGTTCAGTTCTGACCCTTCCCTTTTCTCCCTGAACTTCTCTGTTTCCATTACTGGGGAAGCGTTCAGTGAATGCCCACAAGACAACAGTTACTTTGACTACATTTAGTCACACCCTTTTTCCTGAAAGGTCTCTTCTCCTGGTTGCTTAGTCTCTGATGCATTTGTTATGATGCAACCTTAGGTACCAACATTCAGGCATGTCTTTTCTTCTCAACTGACGATTCTCCCTCACTGTGGTTGACACAACTGTTATTGTGTTCATAACATTTCTTGCTCTTCTGCTCTCATCCCTTCACCTCTCTTCCACTGAGAGTTCCACTTGTCCTCATTTTCAATGCAACTGTCCCTTAGCGTTTCCTTCAGTGTAATCCCACCACCAAATTCATGTACTTCCCCCAAACCCCTTTTAGCATTCTGAAGCAACAATCCACTCTGTACTTGATTCATTCCATTATCACCTCCAATACCTTTCCCCTTCCCTACCTCATGATATCTCCCATGAAATCATGGGAGATATAACATCTGATATTCAGTGAGTGATGTTTCTGTTTGGCTTTCGCCAGGCCCATTCAGCTCCTGATCTGATTGCAGTCTTGATCAAAACATGGACAAAAGAGCTGAACTCAACGTGAGATGAGAGTGGCTACCCTTGATATCAAAGCAGCATTTGATTGAATATGTCTTTGAAGAACACTGGCAAAATTTAAGTTCATGAGAATTCACAAGTAAACTCTTCACTGTTTGAAGTGGTGCCTCATGCAAGGGAAAGTGGTTGTTACTGGAGGCCATTCATCTCAACTCCGGGTATCATTGTACAAGTCTTCATGATTGTGACTTGGGACTTGGTCTTCAGCAGTTGCATTATCAGCCAGGGCATCGAGTATAAAAGTTGGCAAGTTATGTTACAGCAAAGTTTAGTTAGGCCACATTTGGAATATTGCTTGCAGTTCTGGTTGCCACAGATGGAGGCTGAGAGGCAACCTGATAGAGGTCTGTTAAATTATGAAAGGCATTGATAGGGTAGGATAGTCAGAGGCTTTTTCCCAGGGTGGAAAGGTCAACGACACGAGGGCACAGGTTTGAAGTGAAAGAGGGAAAGTTTAGGGGAGAATTGCAGGGAAAATTTTTCATCCAGAGGATGGTGGGTGCCAGGAAGTCACTGCCCGTGGATGTGGTTGAAGCAGGCACGTTAGCAATGGTTAAGGTTTATTTTGACAGACACAAGAACAGGAGGCGAATAGAGGGATAGAAACTGCACATGGGCAATAAGTAGCACGTCTAAATAAGGACCAGGAATCGGCACAGGCTTGGCGGGCTGAAGGGTCTGTTTCTGTGTTGTATTGAATTGTATTGTATTGTATTGTGTTGTATAAATGTCCATTTCCTCCACCACTGATATGGTGGCAGTTGGGTGTCCCATATACAAGAAGCACTGCAGAAACTCTGTAAGGCTCTTTCGACAGCAACTTCCAAACTTGCAACCCAGAATACCTTTAAAGACCAGGACAGCCAAAACATGGGAACATTGACACTTGCAAGTTCCTCTTCAAGCCACACCCCATTCTCACTTGGAACAATATCATCATTCCTTAACTGTGTTTGGGATAAAATCTTGCAATTTGTTATCTTCTGTTAATACTTTTAACTTCTGGAGGGCTCTTTGGCATGACCAATAAATGCTGGCCCCGCCAATGCTGCCCAGATCCCAAAAAATACTTTATACTACCCAATTACCTCTTCTCATCATCTAAGGTGTCAGAACACTTTCCAGATGAAATAGCAATTTATATGTGCTTGTTTTGTTTTGTTAAATTATATTCACTGTCCACAACGTGGACTACTGTACACGGGAGACCAACTGAAGGTTCTGAGTCTTCATGTGGAACACCTTCACGCAGTCTGCAAAAATGACCCTGAGCTTCTTGTTACCTTTCATTATAATTCTCCCCACTGCTGTTATTCTGACCTCTCTGTCCTTAGCCTCCCTGCAGTGTTCTAATATTGCTCAAACTAAATTTGAGTAACTGTCACTGAACAGTTATAGGATCTTTCACTTAGGCGGTTTTGGTCTCCTGGACTCACTTGTGGAGTTCCTTTGTAATTTTTGTCTCTATTTTTTTCATCTTCTTCGTTTTTGCAGATTTTTGTGCTATTCTCATTTTGCTTTTGCTATAGACAGCAACTATTCATGATCCTGTCAGCTATCCCCCCACCCTACCCCATCTGATATCTTTTATTTCTGGTCGTGTTTTTGTTATCGTTGATACTGCAACAAACTCTCTTTTGTCATAAGGGTAAGTGATGAAATATGGATAATGTCACTGGACAACTAATCTAGAGCCCAAGCTATTATTCTGGAACATGGTTTTGAAACACAGCAGGTGATGAAAATTGAATCCATTAAAATATGAAATTGAGGTTATTCTAATTGTGACCATATATGCACTGTTGATTGTCATAAAAGAAATCTGATTCACTTTAGGGAAGGAAGTATGTATGCTCTGTTTTGAGGAAGGGTCACCGGACCTGAAACGTTAACTCTGTTTTTTCCTTCATAGATGCTGTCAGACCTGCTGAGCTTTTCCAGCAGTTTTGTTTTTGTTCCTGATTTACAGCATCCACAGTTCTTTCGGGTTTTTTTTTAGTTTTTTTTAATCTGATCTAAACTATGTGTGACTCCAGGTGCACAATAATGTGGTTGACTCTCAACAGTTCTCTGAAATAGCATTGCAAGCATCTCACTTCAAGGGTAGTTGAGAATGGGCAATAAGTGCTGGCCTAGCCAGTGCCATCCTCATACCATGTGAGAAATATTTCATCTCTCTTGTCTTGCACTCAAGCCTACCATTTTGATCCGTTTACCACCCTCCACCTCACTTGCTTAAAATCTATTTCCAAATTTCTCAGTTTTACTGTAAGGTTATCGACACTGGTTCCTTCTCTGTAGATGCTATTTCACCTGCTGAGTATTTCCAGCATCTCCTATTTCTGCTTCAAATTCTGCAGACTGGTATGGCTGTGATTTTGTTTACTTTGAAATGTTTGATTAATTATGGACCTTACATGATCAATTCCAGAAATGTTTTTGCAGTTCTGTATGTACTACTGAATTAATATCAATTTTTTCTAGATTTGCATAATTAGAGTACAGAAACAGGCTAAATGGTCCAAGTGGTTTAAATTGAGTGTTTATGAGCCTCTTCTCAAATTCATTTCATCTTTTCACAATGTCAGCATTTCAGTTGTTTCGAGTGAATGCTAGCAGACTGCAAGAGTGCAAGCTTCAAATTTTGTTTTAAGTTTTCAAAACAATTCCAAAGGTTGTACATTGTGAAAAAATGTTTTTAAAAAAGTCTAGTCCATGAAACAGTTCTAAAAAAACTGTTTCTGACCCTGTGGTATGGCTGCTGTGTTGCAGAAATGGGAGAAAAGCTAATGTGTTATTTTACTCTGCTTAAAGTGAACATTGCATTGATGACATAGGACAACTTGGTTTTGTTCCAGGTCCTGAGACAGAACTTGTGTCTGGAGGATCTGATAGCCATCTAATTGTTTGGGAGTTGCAGAATTTTAAGGTGAGTTAGATTTAAAACAGCCAACTTTTCTGCAAAGTTTCCAATGACAGATTTGGAATCAACACTGTCTCGGGAACTGTTCCTGCCTTTAGTTGCAGTTAATAGTAATTTAAATACCGAACAAATTAATTTGTTTATGTTTTGCAACAGTTTTTATCGTTGAATAATTAGTACAGTAATTTAGTGATTATGATATTAGACCACATTTCTTGCGCTGTCTAGTCCTACCTGTCCCCATGCAATCAGCACACTTTGAAAATAAGATCTTCTCCAGCTCCTAATTTATTACCTCCAGAATTCTCAAACACATCCTCTTCATTTTCGTCATCTACATGGTGATATCATCCACAGATTTTGGGCAGCTTCCATATTCAGACAAATCGCATTCACTTTCACCTCTTCATCACTCCCCTCAACCTCAGTATAACTCTTGTGCTATTAGGATGCATGTCTGATATTGCTGTTAGTGGGCTGAAAATTCATACGGTTGAACATGTTGGAAAATTAAAGATGTCATTTTTCACGATGTATAATGCCATCAAATCCATGCTCTTTCCTCTTCACAAAGCCTCCGCTTCCAGCTATTTGTTGGATTGTTCTGAATTAGGTATTATGCATACTTAGGCCAAGATTCTCAGAGCTGGAAAATTTTCTAGCTGTCAGTTCCTGTCTCGGGAGCAAACTGGTGGCATTTTCATTTTGGGATGAGATACAGGACAGACCCTGGCCCAACATCTCCTGATGCACATCCAGGTTGGCAGGGAAGCTGCTGAGTGCTGAGGCAGGTTGTTCAGAAGGCCAGCTTTGGTTTCGTGGGCTAGTCAGTTTTTAAACATTAGGCCCAGTCATTGTTTTGTCTCACAAGCCCTCAGTCCCCACCCATTCCTCATGCTCATCTATGCCAGCTCATTGAAATTCATGTCATGCACTCACTTCTGTGTTCACTTATAACCCTAAAGCTAAATTAGTGCCAACTCACATTCCTTCAGCATCCCCTTGGCCCCTTATAGTACCTCTTCTAACTTCGTGCCTACTGATGCCAATTAACGCCCTGCACACACCACCCTCTTTTCCTTACAGCTTCCATGCCAACTGTTACAATTGGGACCGTGTTCCTTTGGATTCCAGGAAACTGCATTCCAGCACTTGCTCATAAACATAATTTTAGCTGGTCCACATTGCACTAAACCGGTTCTGTCCCTGTGTTTTTTCAAACTTAAATCTTTCTCAGTTGCACCAAGCAAGTACTGCTCGTGGGCATTTTTTAATCCCGTGTTCTGCTGCACTGAACTATGAAGGGCTCACTTTCTTCTCCAAGTCCCCATTATGTTTCCCAGGATGCTTCCTGAGCTCTAGTCCCAATACCTATCTGCATCTACTGGATCCGATGATGTTACTTTATCCTACCTTCATGGAGGTATCAAACAGCTTCTGAGATTCTTTTCTGAGATCCAGCAACACACAGAACCAGCTGCCTTCAGACATCTCACAGCAACACTTTTCCAACCTCGAGCTTATTCCTTTGCTTCTCCCTGCATAATTGCCTTATTAACTCTAATTGACTGTAATCCACGGGCAACTATCCATTTATGTTTGAACTATTTTGAGTGATCTGGAGTCATAGAGTCATATAGCACTGAAATGGGCCCTTCAGCCCAACTCGTCTGTGCCGACCAGGTTTCCTAAACTGAACCAGTCCCACTTGCCTGAGTTTAGCCCATATCCCTCTAAACTTTTCCGATTCACGTGCCTGTCCAAATGTCTTTTAAATGATGTAATTGTACTCGCCTCTATCATTTCCTCTGGCAGATCGTTCTGGACATTCGCCACCTTCTGTGTGGAAAAAGTTGCCCATCAAGTCCCTTTTAAATCTTTGCCCTCTCTCCCTAAATCTATGCCCTCCAGTTTTGGACTCCCCTACCCTTGGGAAAAGACCTGGCTATTGACCTTACCCATGCCTGTCATGATTTTATAAACCTCTATAAGGTCACCGTTAGCCTCCTACGCTCCGGGGAAGAAAAGTTCCAGCCTATCCAGCCTCTCCTTATAACTCAAACTCTCCAGTCTTGGTAACATTCTTGTAAATCTTTTCTGCATCCTTTCCATTTTAATAACATCCTTCCTATGGCAGGGTGACCAGAATTCAACCTTTAATACTCCAAACGTGGCCTTACCAATATCTTGTACAGGTGTAACATGATGTCTGAACTCCTGTACTCAGTGCTCTGACCGATGAAAGCAAGCGTGCCAAACATTGTCTTCACCACCCTTTCTACCTGTGACGCCACTTTTGAGGAATTATGTACCTGCATACCTAGATCGCTCTGTTCGACAGCACTCCCCAGGGCCCTGTCATAAAGTGTGTAATTCTTGCCCTGGTTTGTCTGACCAAAATGCAACACCTCACATTTATCTGAATTAAACTCTATCTGCCATTCCTCAGCCCATTGGCCCAGTTGATTGAGATCCCATTAAACTCTTATATAACCTTCTTCTCTGCCCACTATACTTTCGATTTTGAAGTCATCCACAAACGTACAGACCGTATCTCCTGTGTTCTAATCCAAATCATCTATATACAGTGGCGAACAACAGTGGACCTAGCACCAATCCTTGTGACACGCCACTGGTCATAGGCCTCCAGTCTGAACACAACCCTCCAACACCACCCTATGTCTCCTGCCGTCAAGCCAATTTGGTATCCAGTTGGCTACCTCTCCCTATATCCCACATGATCTTACCTTACTAACCAGTCTACTGTGTGGAACCTTGACAAAGGCCTTGCTAAAGTCCACGTAGATGTCTACTGCTCTGCCTTCATCTTTCTTCTTGGTCATCTCTTCAAAAAAACTCAAATTTCTGAGACTCAGTTTTCCATGCACAAAACCATGCTGACTATCCCTAATCAGTCCTTGCCTTTCGAAATGTGTGTAGATCCCATTTCTCTCACTCCTCTCCAGCAACTGACCCACCACCGACTTTAGGCTCACCACTGTGTCGTTCCTGGCATTTCCCTGCAGCCTTTCTGAAATAATGGCACAACATTAGCTACCCTCCAGTGTTCTGGTGCCTCACCCGTGGTTGCCATTGATAAAACAATCTCTGCCAGGGGTGCTGCAATGTCCTGGGATATACCTGATCAGATCAGAAGGTTTTATCATCTTTTATGTGTTTTAAGACCTCCAGCACCTCCTCTTCTGTATCTTGGCCTCTTTTCAAGACATTACTATTTATTTCCTAAACTCCCTATCTTGCATGTTTTTCTCCAAGGTAAAGCACTGACAAAGAAAAAATTGTTCAGGATCTCACCCATCTCCGATGGCTCCACACATGATCTTATTGGTCTGTAAGGAGCCCTGTTCTCTCACTAATTATTCTTTTTCCCTTAATATAACTTATCGAATCTCTTTGGATTCTCCTTTATCTTAACTGCCAAAGCTATCTCATGTTCCCTTTTTATCCACCTGATTCCCCTCTTAAGTGTACTCCAACACGTCCATACTCCTTAAGGGGTTCAGTTGAGCCGGGCTGGCAATACCTTATATATATCCCTTTCCTTTTTCTTGACCAGAGCCTCAATATCTCGAGTCATCCAGTCAGAAATCACATGACACCAGGTTATAGTCCAACAGGTTTTTGAAGTTTGGGGGAGTGCTGCCCCTTCGTCAGGTGAAGTGAAGAAAAGTGTATCGTCAGAGAGATCAATGGGCAGAGAGATCAAAAGATCATACAAATGGTGTGAGTGAGCTGTCGATAGACTGGATAATAAGTCTGTGCAGGTAATCAAAAGCGTCAGATGGTGTGAGTAAAGTGTCAACAGCTGAATGGTAAATGAAGGGATGACCTATAATCCAAATACTTGACACAGAGAGATAATTACAAAAAATTTAAAAATTAGGTAGTGCTAGAGACCAACCAAATAGCTAGAATAACATGATAGGTACAAGAGCCGCATGCCGAGGGTCTAACCAAAGTAACAAGTAATCCAAAACGGTACAAACTAATTAAGGTAGAGCGATCGTAACAAGTTATCAAGGTGATGGTGTTAAAAGAGGACAGTAAGGAAGATTTTATAAATCTAGAACAGTATGGTGGGGTTATATGTAGTGCGCCATGAACCCAAGATCCCAGTTGAGACCATCTTCATGGGTATGGAAATTGATTATCAGTTTCTACTTGGCAATTCTTTGTTGTTGTGTATCTCAGTGGCTGCCTTGGAGGACACTTACCTGTAAATCAGAGGCTGAATGTCCTTGATTGCTGAAGTGTTCCCTGACTGGGAAGGAACATGCCTGTCTGGTGATTGTTGCATGGCGTCCATGTGTCCATTGTCATAATGTCTGCATGGTCTCGCTAGTATACCATACCTCGGGGCATTCTTGCCAGAGCGTAAGAGGTAGACAACATTGGCCAAGTCACATGAGTATCTGCCACGTACGTGGTAGGTGGTGTTTCCATGTGTGATGGTAGCATACATGTCGATGATCTGAGATGTCTTGCAGAGGTCACCATGGCAGGGTCATGTGGTGTTATGGTCGATATTGTCCTGAAGGCTGGGTAGTTTGCTGTGAACGATCGTCTGTTTAAGGTTTCTCGGCTGTTTAAAGGCGAGAAGTGGGGGTGTAGGGATGATCTTGGCAAGATGTTTGTTGTCATCGATGACAAGTTGAACACTGCGAAGAACAAGGTACAGTTTCTCCGCTGTAGTTATCCGCTGTTTCTGACTCATGCCAGCCTTGCCTTTCACACTAACAGAAACGTGTTGGCTCTGAATTCTCACTATCTTCCTTTTGAAAGCCTCCCACTTGCCAGACATCCCTTTACACGCGAACAGTCATCCCAGTCAACTTTTGAAAGTTCTTGTCCAATATCATCAATATTGACCTTGCCCCAATTTAGAACTTTAGTTTGTGGACCAGACCTATCCTTTTCCATAAATATTTTGAAACTAATAGAATTATGGTCACTGGTCCCAAAGTGCACCCCCACGGACAACTCTTTCACTTGCCCTGCCTAATTTCCCGAGAGGAGGTTGGGTTTTGCCCCATCTCTAGTAAAGCCATCTACGTATTGATTGTGAAAGTTTTCCTGAACACGCTTAACGAATACCTCCCCATCTAAGCCCTTAACACTGTGGCAGTCCCAGTCTTATATTTGGAAAGTTAAAATCCCGTACTGTTACAGTCCTATTATTCTTACAGCTATCTGTGATCTCCCTATACATTTGCTCCTCAAATTCCTGCTGACCTTTGGACCATCATAGTGATCACCTCCTTGAAAATCTTGCAACAAACCTTGCCCCATTACTTGGCAAAATTATATGTAACGTAGATTGGAAAAACAAGTTGCCTTAATATTGCAATTTTCACAGTTGCTGGCTTAAATTGTACAAATGGATATAACAAAAATAAATTTTGTCATGCTGTTCACTGGATGTTCACAATGAGCAGATCTCAGAAGATCTGCTGAGATGAAAGAAAATAAAGTTCTAAGCATCTATTACAGACATAACAAATAACGTAACTTTTTATTCATTATAAGTTTACTTAATACATAGAAATCTTCAAGTACTTAATCATCAACATAAAAAAGATTTCTGTTCACACTGCCCCACATCAAAGAGCTACTCTTTTTCCACCTCCCTAACCTGTTTTCCCTCTCACCTCAAGCCACACCCCCATCTCCTATCTACTAACATCATCCCGCCCCCTTGACCTGTCCGTCCTCCCTGGACTGACCTATCTCCTCCCTACCCCCCTACCTACACTCACCTTTACTGGCTCCATCCCCGCCTCTTCGACTTGTCTGCCTCCTCTCCACCTATCCTCTCCTCTATCCATCCTCTATCCACCTCCCCCTCTCTCCCTATTTATTTCAGAACCCTCTTCCCCTCCCCCATTTCTGATGAAGGGTTTAGGCCCGAAACATCAAGTTTTCCTGCTCCTGTGATGCTGCTTGACCTGCTGTGTTCATCCAGCCCCATGCTTGTTATCTCGGATTCTCCAGCATCTGCAGTACCTTTTATCTCAGCTACTCTTTTAATGTCCTCTTGGGTATCCTCTTCTGAATCAAACTGTGAACTTACAGTCCGCCATTGTGGTAATGACATGCTGTGGAAGTGGTCAAGCAGTAATAATGCTGTAATGATCACAATTTGGGTTATGTCAACAAACTCAGTTCTTAAACATGCTGTTCTTCATTTTTTTTAATTTAGAGAGCAGAATATTTAAATAACTTGACAGCTTGACATTTCTAAATGAATTTATTTCCCCATTTCAAGCATTTATGCCGACTCGCTTATTAATCGCTTATCCATTGTGGTGATAAGCTGTGGATTCCCCACAACTTTGTGAAATGCCAGGTCTTAGTATTCAGTTCACTCCAAGGCTGTCTCATCCCATTTCCTTTCAAATCCACTTTGATAGTTTTTCTAGCCTCTGCATCTGCATTGACCCTAGCTTCAATGAAACCTTTAGCCATATTTTTGTTGTTTTTAAGTTTTACAATGTCTTCCTCGCTAGCCACCTGACCTGCATCTTTATATACGCGAAAATATCCAAAACATCAGTCTTTTAAGCTAAACTACCCATCACCTTCATTTCTGTTACCTGCATTGGCTTCTTGCATCTGAATGGATCAATCTGAAAATGTTTGTCTTGAAGATAACTTTGTGGTCTTCTCTATGGTTCCTCTGCCACTTCTGTTAGTATTATGTTGCAAAATCGTAAATAATAGCTCAATTTTGAGTCATGAATGATTAGCTACTTTACCAATGCTTATCAGTTTGCAGTCTCCACCCAGCTAGAAGGCCATTCAGGAGCTGTGTGCGCTGTAACGGCTATTTACGAAACTGTTAACTTGGACGAACATCAGAAACTGCTGATCGCTTCGGCAGCAGCGGATTCCTCTGTCAGAATTTGGACAAAACAAGGTTCTGTGGGTAAGCTATTAATTTACCTTATATGTTCTTGGCAACTGCAAATATGACATGTGAATGATAAATAGGAATGCCGTAAAAATTTTTAATTTCACTAAATTTTCAATTATCACATATAACATCCACAGTTAAATGCCTTGTAAAGATCATTGCTTTCAGTACTTTTCCCCAGGTGAAAATAGCTGCCAAGATATATATTTTTAAACTGGTTATCTTCATCTCAACCCTTCATATCACAAAAGATGGAAAACATATGAACCTTGAATTTTGACTCCATTAAACTCGTGAACGAGTTCACTTGGGATATAATGGAGCAAAAATAAAAGTGGTGCTCAATTGGTGTGCATTTTGACTGAATAGTAGTAGAGAAATTGGCCTGTGTTTTATTATTGTCCTTTAACTTGCAGTGTTTTTTCTTGCCTTTTATACAAACCGTGTTATTTCTTGCCTTTTATACAAACCGTGTTATTTCTTTCTTTTGATCATGTAAGTTGTGATTTCACAATTGTTCTTTTGAATGTAATGTGATTTCAAGAGACTGTCTGCCGTTTAATGCCTAGATTTTTTTTTCTGGTTTCTTTGTGATGCTGGTTAGCTCAGTGACCAGAGAATTTATTTTCTGGGTTTTTCTAGGCTATCTGTTTTTAGGTTGACAGCTGTAATTTTAGGCAAGCAGTCTCTGAATGGAACCTCTTTGTATTTACACTGTGTAAAAGGAGATGATGGTAAGGAAGTCAACACAGATTTAGTAAAGGCAAGTTATGTTTGACTATTTTGATCAAATTGTTTGACGTAAAGTACAGCTGATGAAGTTTCTGTGTTTTTGTGTGTATGAAGATTTGAAGGGGGCATTTGTTAAAGTGTGACATAGTGTAATGTTAACCAAATTAAAGCTCATAAAATTAGAGGGACAGAGGTCACATGGTTACAAATTTGGCTCTGGGATAGAGAACAGTAGTAGTGAGCAGTTATTTGTCAAGCTGGTGTGTGGTATGGTGGTGTTTCCCTGGCAAGTGTGTATTTATGCACAGCCCAGACTTGGGTATGCAGGGCATAATTAAGTTTGCAGATGACATGAAAGAGAAAATGTAGTGAACAAGGAGAAGGATAGTAACAGAATACATGGGTAGGCAAATGAAATGGACAGATGTGTGGATGAAATTAAACAAAAGAAAAGATTTTGTTAGGAAGAATCAGAACAGAGAGTGTGAATTAAATAATTATGAAGTGAGTGCGGGAGCACAGAGATCTGGGAATGTATGTATACCCCTGGCATGAGATGCAGTGGTTGTATTCCTGTATAAAAAAACAAGAGATGTCTTTTCCTTACATTTTGTTGGGAGTACATATTTATGCTTGGATTATCTTGAAAAACAAAACTGGAAGAGATTAAACTATTTGAGTATTCTCTGGATTTGCGATGGGTCTTACCATGTAATTTCTTTGAAATGAATAGGAGGTATTGTTTTGGATTCAGCATCTTAGCTTGAATGTTAATCAGTAATTGCTACTTGCTTCAAGAATTTTTTTTTAATGAGACGCAGATCAGGAATTAAAGTTACCTGTCATCATGGCAACTACCCCAGAAAGAACACTTTCTCCACTTTTATTGCCCTAAATGTGACCTGAGTGTATAATTTCTCTTCATGATCTATTACTAATAAGCTTCATAACAATTGTATGCTGATATTACCTTCTCACCCAGAGACAACTTTTCATTGAAGAATCTGTCATTATTTAGTACCAGCAGAGTTGAGGGATTTCTGCTGTATCCATTGAAATTAATTTTAGGTTCATCTAATCAAGAAAATTGTGTGAGGTTCCTCTCCCAAGCTATTGGCTTTCTAAACTAATTTATACCTCCATGTAATTGCTGATTTTTGTTGTTAGTGCAACTGCTGTTGGATGCCGACTTGGTGTCACATTTCAACTCACGTTGGTAGACAGAAAATCTGTGCACAGTGACACTAAGTCTTTGAGGGCACCTTCGTTCCACATCAACGACTGCTGTGGCTTTGTTACTAATTTTAAAATCCAGCCCATTACTTCATGTTCAACTTGTTGGTGATTACCGAGAATTCTTTCAGATCAGGAGATATTTTCAATAAAACAAACAATCATAGAACAATAAAAAAATGAAAATACCCTGTCTGAAAGAGGAAATGATTAACCAAGAAACAGGGAAACCTAAACCAGATTCTAATACATAGTGGAAAATCATTAACTGAAAATACAAACCAAAACTACAGAGACCAAGTCTGAAATGGAAAACAAAATTAGAAACCAAAACATGCAGATATTTGCAAAAGGAGGAAGTGGTTAAATCAAAGCCAAAACTGATTTTAAAAGACTAAGATCAAAACGTGAAATGGTTGTGTCTTTCTGAAAAAAGGATACTGCCCTCTGTAGGTGCAGTCTGGAATTATATTAGTTAATGATTTCCTATCTTGCATGCCACTAGTTCAAGAGCTTGAGTTTGATTTCCCCAAGACTAGATCATTGGAAAGTCTAGCATTGCTACGTTCTCTACGGCCCCAACTGAAAGTGAGATATTTATTCACAAATAGTTTATTCATCATACATTAATAGATGAGGGAATTAAATGTAGTATCTCCATGTTTAAAGACAACACAAACCTGGGTGGGAGATTGATACCTTAAGAAAGATGTAGAGATCCTTCAGTATGATTTAAACAAGTTCACAGAGTGGGTAAATGCATGATCGATGAAGTCAAATGTGGGTCAATGTGAGACCATAAGACCGTAAGATGCAGGGTCAGAATTAGGCCATTTGGCCTGTCCCGTCTGCTCCTCCATATGCTTCTGGCTGATATGTTTCTCAACCCTATTCTCCTGCCTTGGCCCCATAACCATTGATCCCCTTACTAATCAAGAACCTTTGTATCTCTGTCTTAAATACACTCAGTGATTTGGCCTCTACAGCCTTCTGTGGCAGTGAGTTTCGCAGATTCACCACACTATAGCTGAAGATATTCCGCTTCATCACAGTTCTAAAGGATTGTCCCTTCACTCTGAGACCGACCACTTGAGCCCGAATCTCTCCAACTAGTGGAAACATCTTCTCCGTGTCCTCTTTATCCTAGTTTCTCAGTATTCCATAAGTTTCAATCGGTTCCTCTGTTGTTCGTCTAAATTCCTTGGAGTATACACACAGACTCCTCAACTGTTTCTCATATGACAAGCTGTTCATTCCCAGGATCATTCATGTAAACCTCCTCTGGACCTCATCCAAGGCCAGCACATCCTTTCTTAGATACAGGGCCCAAAATGGCTTACAGTATTCCAAATATGGTTTGACCACTGCCTTATACAGCCTCAGAAGCACACTCCTGTTCTTGTATTTCCAGCCCTCTTGAAACGAATGCTACTGTTGCATTTCATTCCTAACTGCTATTTGAACATGCATGTTAGCCTTAAGAGAATCCTGAACTAGGACTCCCAAGTCTCTTTGTGCTTCAGATTTCCAAAGGCTTTCTCCATTTAGAAAATAGTCTACACAACTATTCTTCCTACCAAAATGTATGATCACTTCCCCAAATTGTATTTATCTGCCTATTTCTTTACTCGGTCCCCTAGCCTGTCCAACTCCTTTTGCAGTCTTCTCGCCTCCTCACTACGTGTTCCTCCAGCTATTTTTGTGTCATCTGCAAACTTAGCAACAATGTCCTCAGCTCTTTCATTAGATCATTAATGCATAATGTGAATAACTGTGATCCTAAAACTGACCTTTGTGGAACTTTGCTAGTCACTGGCTACCACCCTGAAAAAGACCTCTTTATCCCCAGTCTCTGCATTTTGCAAGTCAGCTAGAACTACCTGCCAATCTATCTATTGCAAATACTTTGCCCTTAACACCATGGGTTGTAATATTACTGAGCAGCCTCCTGTGCAGTGCCTTGTCAGAAACCTTTTGGAAATCCACATAGGTCAAGTCCACTGGCTGTCCTTTGTCTGACTTGCTTGTTGCTTCCTCAAAGAATTCTAACAGATTTGTCAGGCATGACCTTTCCTTGATGAAACCATGCTGGCGCAGTCCTATTTTTGTAAGCATTTCCAAGTACTCTGCAATTCCAATCTTACTAATGGACACGAAAATATGACAGGCTAATCAGCTTATAATTTCCTGTCTTCTTCCTCCCTTCTCAAACAGGGGTGTCACAGTCACCACTTTCCAGTCCTCTTGGACTCTTCCCAACTCCAGTGATTCCTGAAAGATCACCACTAATACCTCCACAATTTTCTCAGCTGTCTCCTTCAGAACTCTGGGATGAAGTGCGTCTAGTCTGGCTGATTTTTCCACCTTCAGACATTTGAGCTTGCCAAGCACTTTTTTCCTACCCTGATCTCTGCCCTGACTCTCTTGAGGCTCTGGTTTGTTACTGGTGTCTTTCACCATGAAGGCTGATGGAAAGTATGTATTCAGTTCCTACTGTGTTTCTTTGTTCTCCATTTCTAGTGCTCTAGCCTCATTTTGCAGTGGTCCAATGTCCACTCTTGCCTCTGTCTTACCTTTCTATATCTAAAATAGCTCTTGCAATCTTCTTTTATATTACTTGCTGGCTCACCCTCATATTTCATCTTATCCCCTGTGAAATAACTGCACAGAGGCTGGCATACTGTCACCAAGTTACCCTTTATTTACATGTGCACGGTATGCTGGTTGTGGCCAGCCAGCTCGAAGTCAGTCCGTGAAGTAAGGAGATTATGAATCGCTTGTTTATATTGGTCAGCTAGGGCTCCCTCATTGATGCAGGTTAACAACCTCAATCAAGGATCTCATAGTCGATAAGATCCACCTGGTTCCGATCACTACACCCCATTATTGCTTTTTTAGTTGTTCATTGCTGGTTTTTGAAAGCTTCCCCATCCTGTTCACTATATTGTATGCTTTTACTTTTGCTTTTATGCTGTCTGTGACTTCCCTTGTCAGACATGGTTGCTTCATCCTCCCCTTTAGTGTTCTTCTTCATTCTTGGAATGAATTTCTGCTGTGCCTCCCAGATTACCCCCAGAAACCCCTGCCAATTCTGCTCCACGGTCTTCCTTGCTGTGCTCCCCTTCCAGTCAACCCTGGACATGTCTTTGGCATTAAGCTTCACTGAATTGTAATACCATTATTCTGATTCCAGCTTCTCCCTCTGAAACTCAGGGTGAATTATATTGTATTATAGACACTGCCCGCCCCCCAACTCACCCAGGGGTTCCATCTCCTTAAGCTCCCTAATCAAGTCTGCCTCAGTACACTGAATCCAGAATTGCCTGTTCTGTAGTGGGCTGTACCTCAAGCTGTTCCAAGAAATCATCTTGAAGCCCCATGACTATAGTGCCTTTCTTGCATGTCTTGCATTTTTTTGCCTGTTTGCTCATCTTTACAACAGCTTCAGCTGTCATCCACATGGAGCAAGAATCTCAAACCTGTCAGTCAAGCTTAAGAGCTGAGGTTCCTTCAGCACTACCTCTTGGATCCCCCTACCTGTCTTGCTGTAAGTCACACTGACCGAATTCGAGGTAGTTAATCTAACGAGTGTGACTGCCTCCAGAAAGGCATGATCCAAATAAATCCCCCCCTTCCTGCTGTGTCATACTGTTCAAAACTCACTAGGATCTACTAGCTCCCATATCATGCAGGGACAATACACGCCTAACCCTGTCTTTCTGTTTTATTTACTTAGTTCTTAATTTGTTTTTTTACAAGAAAAATTGCTGCTCATCTTTAGCTTGTAATCTGTAACTATTTCTCCTATTTAGCTTCAATAGGTAAGTCATTTTATTGTATGGTCGAATTAGCAGCTGTTACCAAGCAATGAACTCATGGTTTTCCTGTGATGTCATATTTTGTTTTCTGCTGGCCTATTTGTGCCTGTTTGTTTTTGTATGCTTGGACAGAGAATTATTACTGCATTCAAGAACTTATAAATGAGTATTTGTGTAATTCATTCATTTTGGATGTGGATGACAGCCTTTACATGTTACTATAACTTGTTTTGTATTATCTTTTTTCTGATAAGAATTGTAGGTTGCAAGATGCAAAACTAAATTCAATAAATTATTTATGGATAGGTCAATGTGTACAAACCCTGACGTTCGGTAATGGATTCATGATGGATGTTGCATTAGCACAATTACCAGGCAGTGATGGTAAGTGCTGACAAATTGGAATTCTAGTTGATCTTCCATAATTTAATTCTAGATTGTCCATATCATTTTTTGATGTGTTGGAGGTATATTTTAAAGGAAAATGAACATATTTCAAAAACTGCATTATCCTTTGTGTAATTATGAAGGTATAAATTAATCATTACAGGCTTTTTTAGGAGGATGTGTGAATAAAGAAAACTGCAAGAAATGGAGCTTAATAATAATAAAGAAGATAGATAATAAAGAGTTCAATAATTTAAGATGAGGCACAAGAGTGACGAAAATGTGACTCTTCAGATTAGAGAGGATTGGTTGAGAAAGTAGAATGAGATATTTATATATTTTCTAGGAAAAAATGTTGGTCTGGTTGTTTAAAATTTAAGAGGTGTGAATAAAGAATTTTCTCACTTAAAACTGAAGGCAAAGCTGGCTAAGGGAGGAAAATGGAGAAAATCGTTGTGCAGTACTGAATTTGAATATTGTTGGCAAGGGTGTTATGTTGCTGAAGCATTTTGTCTTGCTGCCGTCAGAGCAAAGACTGAAAACCAATTTTTAAATGATCACAACAGTTTATGCTACAGATGAAAAGAATGGTTTTGAATTGTTAGCAAGTCTGCTGTGACCAAGGTGTTCACCTAGAGAAAGCTGTGTGGAACAATTGCCTTCCTAACTGCCAACTAAAATAATCTGTCAAATCAGCAGCATGGTTCATTTATATTTGCTAGAAGTGACCTATACTAATAAGCAGGGACCTGTTCTCTGCGAGTCTTGTAGCTTTTCGAATTACCCAGGAGGTTGGGGAGCCATGGTTTATCTATTTCAGCTAGACAGAGTCAACTTGCCAACCAAACAGCACCCATTTTTCCTGTGGTATAAATTGTTATAGTTGTTTGATATTTGACATTCTTGGGTTTGACCTGATGAGTGAGAGGTGAAACCTTTGACAACATGTTTGTCCTTTCAACAATTAACAGGTGAGTCAGAGTTAGAGTGGAGTTATTGAAAAGGATCAAGAGCTGCTGCTTTGATTATTGTCAGTGTCTGCAGTAGAGGATAATAGATAATTTTTTGGCCAGTTAGTTGTGGATCTGCTTTGCTGTGGAGAATTGGGTAAATGTCTGTAGAAGATGTATGCTGCCCATCACTTTCTCTGTCTTCCTTTTAGTCCTGCATCACCATAATGCTCAGTAGTACTTATGCATTTATTGATTTTGAAACAGTAAGATGTTATAAATGATCCATGCAGGTTCAAATATTAAGTGACTTTGTTTTGGCAGGTTGATAGAGGATGATAGGTAATAAGCATGGAATTAGGTGGAGCTTAGAGAGGTAGCTACAACATTGCTATTCAGAATTGAGAAGACATAAATCCTTCATTGAAGCGAATGGCATTTAGCTCGATTTAATTTTACTTTCTGTAATCGGCAAATTTTAAGTTGAAATTTGTTTATTTGAAAGATGTTTTTGCTCCTAAAGAAGAAATATGTGTGTTTGTATATGTAAAGTCTAAATTGTTTCTTCTGTCTTGCACTTAAAGGTGCAACAAAAATAACAAGTTAAAAGGACTGATACTTTTTAAATTAAAATTAATAATGCTAGGTGGCTATCTTTTGTGAATATATTTTATGAAATTTCTAAAAGGTTATGGTGCATTTATTTTATACTACGTAATACTGTTCTCACTGATACATTTTCTGATTTCTAGCTGTAATTCTGGCTTGTGGTGGCGATGATAGCAAAATTTATTTATTTGTCCGAGAAGATGGACAGGTAAGTTGACAAGTTAAGAAATTTGTATTTATGCATGTTATTAATACCAATGGAGTTTACATTTATTTTGTAATCCAAGCATTTGCCATTTTGACTTGATTGGTCACTTGTAAAGCAACAAATCTTGATCTTGCTATTCAGCTAGCGTGTATTTCGGAGGAATGTCAATATGCAGGTGCAGGAACGTTTGTGACAGACACAGCTCTGCCTTCCAGTTGACCGGATAGCCTATTTAGCCAGCCTTCCATCATTCAGTGAAGTTGTGGCTGGAAAGTCCACCGTTCTGTCATCGCTTGCACTCTCCTCCACCTCCCCCCTCCCCAATCCAAATTGAACCATCTCTCCCTCTCATTTTAAAGAGCTGCCTGGCCGAACAGTTTGTGACTGTCTACTTTGTGACTGCTGCTACTGCTGCTGGAACTTTACTGCAGCCTCCTGAAATTTTGCCTCAATAGGGCCATCTGCACATGAGCAGCCCATGTGGTGTTATTACACACAGATTGTAGTGCCATCAGCTGTGTATATGTCAATTCATTCTGGTTTAGAAGCATTTGTCACTATTTTGGTTGTCACGTTTGCATGTGTGCTAATTGCAGCATTTAGATCTCAAAGTTTCAGTGTCTGTTAGATGTTAACACCGCAGTTTGTGTTCATTGGTTCACCCCACAGGTATTTGTCTAAATGTTTATGAAATCATATGCTTTGTTTGCAATATTGTGTTTAGGTCACTTTCCCAAATGACTTTGACTTCTTAAAAAATGACCTTCACAAACCTGAAATCAGAATCCATCTACTTCTATTTTAAAAATCCAAATACCTGAAATGATAATAATGTATTATACACCTTTATCACAAGAGGTTTATTCTTTTAAAATTTCAATGCGTTGGTCAGAATATTCTCCATGGAAGGATAGACAGAAGCTCATAATATCCTGCCCAGGGACGGAATGATGTGCTGTCTGTGTAAAATAGTTGACAGCTGTATATTTACTGTGTTGTATATTTGAATATACTGGGATAATTGATCAGTGGTGTAGTGCAAAAATTATTTGTTGCAGTTTCAGAAAATTCTTACCCTAATGGGCCATGAAGACTGGATTCGAGGAGTTGAATGGGCTTTATGTGGTAAGCTCAGTGGTTATACAATATACTGAAACTTGTTATTTTGAAAACTGATGAATCATAGCAACTGTCACACGGTTTGTTCTTAGTAGAATGTGAATTTTGCATTAATTTGATTTTACTGAGGTAAAACATCTTCTAAGTTGTTACATACTTAATTCAAAGTATGAAGGGTAATTTTTTTCTTAATGTAACATGAAAGTTCTTTCTCTTCTGAGCTTTTGAAATTCAATCAGTAATTATGAACCATTTTTATTTTGTACTCCAATAGATGGAAACCTTTTATTAGCAAGCTGTTCACAAGACTGCTTGATACGCATATGGCAAATATTTATAAAGACGAAATCTACTTCCAAGCTTTGCAATGGAGGCATAATTAAATTGAAGGAGGACATATTTCATGTTCAGAGTGATAGTAAGTCTTAAAAGCTGGTGCAAATTTGTAAATGTTTTTCGAGAATAAGAACATGAAGTTGTCAGAATTTCAGATGTGTCTGAATATCACCTAAACTGATTATATCTCACTCTAATTTATATAAGTTAACTTTTTTATCCAGTGGATGTCAGCACAGTTTCTGTAAGGGTAATGCGAATGAATTGCAGAAAGTTTTGAGCTGAGGTTAAGTAGTTGTCTGTTTTGGAAAAGCTTTGAACAGTTACTACTTCTTTGTTCTCAACAAGAAAGAGATATAGTTGCATATTGGGGTTGTAAGATTCTTCAAACACTATTTCATAGCATTTGTTTTAGTGCTATCTGTCATGGCAACAACTCTTTCAAGCAATTTTACCTGGTGTGAATGAAATATCTAATCTTTGGAGCTTCAGGTACTGGAATACTGGTACCAAGTATTGAATGGCAAACTGAGATTCAATTTGCATTGATTATCGCTCATTATTACACTCATTATACCAAATTTCACCTCATTAGTATGCAGTTCTCATTCTCTCACCTGCCAGATAGAAATTAGACACTGAGAATTCCTGACATGAAAATCAGAGTCGTTCCCAGACAACTTCTGCTGGCTGTTGCTTCTCTTCATCTCGATCTTGGGCACCTGGCAACGGCATTTCCAGGCACACTGCTTGACCGCACGCATCCAACGTTCATGGACATTGGCATCCAACATGAACATGCTTCTGCTGTTCATTGCTATGCTTTGGAGTGTACTGGCACCTCTCATTGCATTGCTGCTGCCAGAACACTGCACATAAAGATGGGCACTCACATCAAGGCTGCTCACTTGCTTTCGTAGTACTTGCACACTTTGTGCTTGCTGCAATGCTCGTGGCATCCTAGCCTTGACTTTTTCCATGTTGCCTTTCAAACAGAGCTGATAGGCCCTCAGTACTTCTGTCTTGCCTGTCCTTTTAATGCAAAGCCAAGGAGATTGTCATTTTTATCAGCAGTAATTAGTCAAGGAAATGGGCCTTTAGCTGTCCAGCACTGAACTACATCAGTCTCACACCTGCAGTGTGTGCCAGCCATGGATATGCCACATGCATTACATGTGTTTTAGCCAAACGGCGATGCCTTAAAAAGTCGAACAGGAGCCAGTCCTCAGCCAAGTCAAAGGAGACACCCTTCAAGCAGGAGTCCTGGCACAGTAAGTGACGGGCAGCCTCCTTTTTCAGTCTACAGACTTGAATATAGTCATTCAGCTGCTTGGGGCACTTATGGTAAGTATCTTTTTCTTGTAGGGAGAGTGAGGAACCAAATGTTGGGCATCTCGACACCCATCTTGGCTCTTCCTTCCCCTAGTTTGTCCTGGAATGAGACAAAGGTAGGGATTAAGTGCCATTAAAGTTGCTGGCACAGCAGTGCATGCTGGTGCAGGTGAGGGAAAGGTGGTGAGGTGTCCTGCATAAGTGAGTGAGTCAAAGGTGTAGAGTCCATGTAGGCTTAGTTGTCTAGAGGAATTAGGTGGGTGGGAGTGAGTGAGGTAAGATGTTGCATGCGACAGTGAGATTGAAAGAGCATGAGCCATGGTAGGATGTGGGTGCAATCATAGGCATAGAGTATGAGGTAGCAGAGAGATGATGCCACTTACCATGGTAAAGCAGAAAAAGGTCATTGACTATCTTCTGGCGTTGCTGGGTGTTTTCTCCACACACTTGAGACCACACTGATGTGGCTGGCAACCTCAAACCAGGCTGCCAGAATCTGCCAGTGTTGGGTGGAAGAGGATGACTGAACTCTACACCACCCTGTCCACCTAGCCGGAAAGTGGGATGCCAGTTTCCCTCTCTATATCATGTATGGGGCAAATTACATGATCCGTTCTATGCGACTGTGGACAACCAGTGCCTGACGTGTGCATAGCTGCCTTTTAAAGATGGCGCAGTCACCAGGAATCTGGGAATGCCCCAGCAGTGGAAGGTATTAAAGTACTAAATCAGATGAGACAATCACCTAGTATTGGATGAACGGGGTGCTACAGAGATGTGGTACTTCATGAAAGAAGTGAGTTTGGGATGATAGCAGGAGAAAATGCGCAGGTCTTCACAGAGAGAAACAGTCTATGAAACTCGGTGGAATGACCTTTCACTGATTTCTGGTCAGATTTAGGCTGATGTCTAATTTCTGTATTTGACTTAGAAGTATTTGCTGATGCATTATTCCTAAATTAGCAGTTCAACTTCCCACATACAAAAAAATTTTAAACTTCTCATTAATTTAGCATGTTTGTTTAAAATTCAATTCATGTTTAATTTTGTAATTTACACTATCTGCTTGCTTTGTTAATATGCAGTAAGTGATTTTGTACTGTTTCTCGGGACTGTTTTTGAAGTATGTATTTTGTTCTTGCTGTGAATTTCAGCCACTTTCCTGAACAAAGTACAGGGCAGAACGCTGCGACGTACTGTAAGACAATTGTCTATTATAATGAAGCAAGGTCTTTCATCCAAATTTCAGCAGATTTTCTAGACATTAAGAGAGACTAGGTCAGCAGTGTAGCTGATGTATTCAGCATAATCAATGCAATCATTGATTTTGCAATTATACTTTTGTGTATGAATAAAAACCTTTGCACATGCAAAAGGAAAATGTTTAAAATGGAAAATAATTTACATTTATTCTGATTGTTAATTTTATACAGATGGCTACAAATCAGATGCCAGTGCACCAACGTACTTGTTCCCTTGAACTAAATAATTAACATGTTTGACACCACAATTTTTTTTTCTTTTGTCTCAGAGGGATTGGTGACATATGCGGTAACATTGGAAACTGTGTTAGCTGGTCACGAGAACTGGGTGTATGGAGTGCATTGGCAGCCCCCTTTTCAGAAAGGTAACACGTTGTGAATGATTGAGAGCAATTTTAGAATTTAGAGAAGAATTTTAGAATTTAGAGTCCCAATTTTGGGATTAAAATGCCTAACAACTCGAGAAATCACCTTTCCACATCTGTGATCAACGTCTCCAGGCTTCAGCTCTCAGACCTGGATATCTCTGGCTCCCTGCTTTAAATCACTCCTTGTTCTTTAAAAATATAAGAACAACACCTCAACCCTCAGTACACTGAATTCATCAAATATCAAGGAGGTGATGACATAATAGTATTATCACTGGACTATTAATCCAAAAACCTAGGTAATGTTCTGAAGACCCAGGTTCAAATTCCAGCATGGCAGATGGTGAAATTTGAATTTCATAAAAATCTAGAATTAAGAAACCACCGTTGATTGTCAGAAAAAACCCACCTGGTTCACTAATGTCCGTTAAGGAGAAAACTGTTGTCCTTAGTTGATCTGGCTGATATGTGACTGCAGACTCTCAGCAATGTGGCTGACTCTTAACAGCACACTGGACAATTAGAAATGGCCAATAAATGCTGTCCTAACCAGTGATGCGCACACCCCAGGACTGATTTTTAAAAATCTCGACTATTAAACACTTTGCTTTGAAATCCTTTTTCAACCTGGGCATTCATGCTTGCTTTGCTTTTGTTATGCCTTTGTTAGCTTGCATTGCTATTCTAGTGATTTGCACATTTGTACTCCTCAGATGCCTTTGCTTCCCTACCTGCTTTACATTTTTATTTTCTAGATCATATATGAACTTACTTGTTCAAAATGGAGTACTTCACAATTATGCATGTTACAATTCAGTTGTACACCCATTTTTCAAGTATAGTAATGTTGTCACGATATCTGTTGCATTATTCCTTTGTTTTGTGCCAAGTAAGCTTAGAACTTTTTAAATTCCAAGTCTAAATTGTTAAAGTAGATTTTTAACAGCAAAGATTGAAACAATAATCCTTGTGCAACTCTGAAAAGTGATGCTTTACCCCTGCTCTAGATGAGTTCCTAGCTATCCTTTCTGCATATGTTCCCAGGGTTCCATATGCTCTCATTATATGCGTTGAATCCCTTTTGGAAATATAAATATATGAAATCTACAGAATTCCCCTTGAATACACTGTGAGTTAGTACTTAATCGAAGTTGGAAAAGTGAGACTTTTTCTTTTGCAATCCATGTTAACTATTTCATATCTTCTTTCTGGATCTTATTCTGTTTCTCCTTTGGTAGTTTGAAAAATAACTAAATTCCTGTAAATATTAAACTGACAGGTCATTTGGGCCTCACCAAATTCTATTTCGGTTTCTGAAATCTGGATGTAATGGGTGTCCATCTGTTAGTCCTGTGGCACTCTATCAAGGACAGAATCACTGCCATCTACATCTGCATAGTTAAACACAAAAATCCAAACTTTGCTGTCTGAGATACACTATTGCCCCGTGTGGTGCATTGTTCCAGTATTTGCTAGTAGACTCTGCAACAAAATAGGTTCAGTGACATGAACTTGTGATACATTCCTCTTTTCTAAACCTTAGAAACAGCAGGAAAAATTAGAACTGAGCAAATGAGTTTTTAATACTATGGTAAGTGATCATTATTGGGGAACTCCCTAATCCTGACAAATTAACCTTTCAACCTTTTCCCTTCAAAATATATTTAGCATTTGATACTTTTAAATAAAAACTTTTTTTTTTCTTTGCCCTTTAATCCTATCTTAGTTCAAAATCCTTATTTGACTTTTGCATATGTTTCATTTCTAATTTATAATGTCCAGTTTAGGCTTTGCGTAGGCTGGTGAGAAATCTTCAATCTGATTGTTTCATCAGCCTCGCTGATTCCAGGACTGCCTGCAGAACCAAAGGTCTCCTGTGAAGGGCATTTTGCTGGTTCAGGCAATAGATTAGAGCAAGAACAAAAACAGATCAAAAGAGAAGTACAGTGCAGGAACAGGCCCTTTGGCCCTCCAAGCCTGTGCTGAGCATCATGCCCTAACTAAGCTAAAAAAACTAACCTTCTGCCCTTATTCGGTCCATATCCCTCAACTCCCTCCCTATTCACGCAACCATCCAGATGCCTCTTAATTATTGTACGCATGCTTGCTTCCACCATCTCTTCTGACAGTGCATTCCAGGTTTCCACCACTCTGCATGAAAAACTTCCCTCGCACATCTCCCTTAAACTGTACCCCTTGTAATTGAAACTTCAACCCAAGAAAAAGCCTCTGATTATCCACCCTATCCATGCCTGTTGTAATTTTGTAGAGGTCTGTCAGGTGTCCTCTCAGCCGCCGTCTTTTCAGTGAAAACAATCCGAGTGTTTTTACTCTTCCGTCATAGCTAATGCCCTCGAGACTGGGCAACCTTCTATGTGCTCTGTCCAAAGCTTCCATGTCCTGCTGGTAATGTGGTGACCAAAACTACACACAATACTCCAAATATGGCCCAATAAGGGTTTTATATAGCTGCAACATGGTTTGCAAGCACTTGCCCCGGCCAATGAAGGCAAGCATGCCATATGCTTTCTTAATCACCTTGGCTACCTGTGTCGCCACTTTTAGGGAACTGTGGACCTGCTCGCCCAGATCCGTCTGCATGTTAATATTCCTAAGGGTTCTGCCATTTAGAGTATAATTCACATCTAAATTTGATCCACGAAAATACATTGCCTCGCATTTGTCCAGATTAAATTCCATCTGCCATTTTTGTGCCCAAGTCACGAAACTATTTATATCCTGTTTTATCCTTTCACAATCTTTGGCACAATCAGCAACTCCACCAATCTTCATGTCATCTGCAAACTTACTAATCAGACCACCTGCATTTTCCTCCAGATCATTTATATATACTACAAGCAACAGAGGATCTAAGACTGATCCCTGTGGAACGCCACTAGTTACCGATCCGAATAACACCCTTCTATCGCTAACTTCTGTTTTCCATGACCAAGCTGGATTTGTATCCGTCTAGCCGGACCAACCTGAATCCTATGTGGTTTTAATCTTTGTCTGCCGTGTGGGACTTTATCAAATGCCTTACTGAGGTCCATATAAACTACATCCACAGCCCTTCCGTCATCAATTGTCTTTGTCACCTCTTGAAAAAATTCAATCAAAGAACAAACAACAAAGAAAATTATAGCACAGGAACAGGCCCTTCGGCCCACCAAGCCTGCACTGATCCAGATCCTCTATCTAAACCTGTCGCCTATTTTCCAAGGTTCTGTATCCCTCTGCTCTCTGCCCATTCATGTATCTGTCTAGATACATCTTAAATGATGCTATCGTGCCTGCCTCTACCACCTCCGCGGGCAATGTGTTCCAGGCACCCACGAACATCTGTGTAAAAAACTTTCCACACATATCTCCCTTAAACTTTTCCCCTCAGATTGGTGAGATGTGACCTTCCCTGTACAAAACAATGCTGCCAGTCACTGACTAGCCCATTTTCTTTCAAATGCACTCGAAACAATTTTCTTCCAAACAAGCTGCTCTAAAGCTGACAAAAACCTTGCGGACAGTTGTCAGTGAGGTGAACGGCAATACCATTTTTTACTGCTGACTGCAAAATTTAGGCGTACAGCACTGTGACGAACCTGTTGTTCAATAATTGCCTTTCATGAAAGGTTATACAGAAGGAGAGAGAAATGGATGGAGGTTGAAGCTTTGACTGGTCCAGGTGTGGGCACTCTGTGGCCACAATTTTCCATTTTAAATGATTTTGATCCATTGTCCTTGATATCCTAACTTAGCACAAATTTATCCATGTCAGTCTTGAAAATTTCACTTGATCCCGTCTTGACATTGTTTTGAGAGGGAGAATTCCTCATGTCCACTACTTTCTGAATAGCCACTTCCTGATTCAGTTCCTGAATGGTCTACAATTTTAAGATTGTGTCACTTTATTCTGTATTCTCTCAATGGAAGAGGAAGTGCTTTCTGTGTATTCACCTCATTGAATTACAATGCAGTTTTAAACTTCTCAAAAAGGTCACCTCTGAATTGTTTACATTTAAGAGACTACAAGCCAAATGTATTTGATCCATATTCAAAAGCGTATTATATTATGCTGTAGTTTAAATCTGGAATGAATCTCAACTCTACAGTCTTTTGATTTGAAGACAAAAATGGTATCACTGAGCCAAAACTGATGCCGTACAATATTATTCATAAGATTCTACACAGTAATGTGCAATTTTAATCTTGTATGGCTCATTAGTAAAACCACATTTGAGATAATGTGCAAGATTCACATTGCAGCCGTAAAAGCATTGATGCATCGAAGATTGCTTCATACAGTGACTGGATTTAGTTTGTAGATTTCAGTTTCTTCTGACAAAGGCAGATTTGAAGAATTTTAAAGGACTTCCTATAAACTGAATCTGATAAGCAGAGGAATTGCACATTTTCAAACAATCATTAAACAAGAGTCGCTAATTGCTGTTTAAAATGAAACAAAATGTAGTAGCTCTAGGTACCAACATCACTTTCGTGCGTAATTCTGCAGCATGTGAGCAGTGAATGGACAAGCTTTTTTGAGTTCCTCACATTTGTTTTGCTGTTGATTTGTTCTTGAAATATACAGAAATTGACGTGGAGTTTTTTGTCTGTAATTGTTGTTATAAACGGTAAATCAGACAGCAGCTTCAAAGATCCATTCATTGCAATGAAACATGAAAGTGAGCAAGTTGCTGCTTGAGTTGCTTTGAACCTGCCAAAGGTTGACTATATTGGACGCTCTCTGAGAGACTCAATATTTAAAGATATAGTAGGGTGTGTATTTATTGTATCAGTTGGAACATGAAAGAAGTCTGGACTTGTCCATTCTTAAATTTTAAGTTTTCATTATTGCTAAGCTAACATTTGTAAGTGTGGAGTCTCATTCCATCAAATGTTAAGTGACGATTTAAAAAAGCTCAACCTTTTCTGTTTCATCTTCCTTGCTTCCATATTTCTCTGTTTCGATTTCTGAACATGATTTGCATTTCCTGGCATTGATACTGCTAGTCTTGGTAAAGATTCTTTAACTTGATTAACGATCCACCATTGCTTGCCCTGTTTACACAAGTCTTTGCTGTCTTGTAAAGGTGCTGGGCTGTTTTCTTTTTGGATTCTCATAAAAGTACAACATTTGTAATTTTGTAGAATTGTAAAAATAAAGAAGAGCCACTGCTTTTTATTTATTAGTGACTACCAAATCTTGACCAGCGAGTTTGTGACACAAAAAACTCATTGCTGTATGCTTTCTGTTTATCATGTTCTGAATTGTCAGAATGCTGATTGTGACTGAAGTCAGATACGTTGCTGCTGCAAAATAAGCATGTGCTCTAATTCTTAGCTGAGTGGATTCTTTTTCTGAATACTTCATGCAGGTGTAAATATTTAATGTGTGTGGAGTTATATAACTGGACTAAAACTCGAGGCTAATGCATACTGTTATGTAGTCCTACATAGCTTTGTATCTGCTGGTTTTAACATTGTGAATGTTTTATATATCAAGTGCAGGAGGGGATGTCACTTGGCATTTCAAGGTTGACTTAGGAAGCCTTTTGAGTAATTTTAGTTAACTAAAGATAAATTGTATCACAAGTGGAGGCACAAATCTGGGGCTTTCATGATCTTGTTAACTCTTATACTTTGGCAAATGTATGCCCAGCTCCTGGAATAGTTTGTCCACGAGATGAATGCGTGAAATTTATTTGTGAACTTTAATCATTTTCTTTTTGGTTCTCTATTTTGTTCATTATGTGCTTTTTTTTCCCCAACACCGTAACTTATCTAACTCACTTAAAGTTACAAAAGCAAACTACTGAAATGAAACTGCACTGTTGGAAAGACTCAGCAGGTCAGATAGTAACTATGGAGTGAAAAATACAGTGAATATTTTGGGTTGGTAACCCTTCATTGGTACTTAAAAGTTATGTTAACCTCGAAGAAATTTGAATTGTACTCTTTGGAAAATGGATAGATACCCAATCTGAACTTTTTGTGTGTATCTTACAGTTATGTTGCAAAGTATTGTTAGTATGGCATATGTTAGAAAGTGTAAAATTATTCTTTGCAATGTTCTAGATGTTGAAGAATGTTTATTATCTTTTTGAGGTGGAGAGACCACAAATTTGAGCACAGGCTTGACTCTTCAGGGTAACACTTTGGGAATGTTGCAGTTAGGAGTGACATCTTTGAATGAATGAAACTGAAATTCTGCCTTATCTCTTGGACAGTTTGACATTATCCCTTATGAACTTGGCCATTGTATGTTCTCCACTGATATGTACTTGTTTTTCCTAAAGATGGTAGACTTGAACAACCCTTGTCCTTGTTGTCTGCATCCATGGATAAAACAATGATTCTTTGGGCTTCAGATGAAGATTCTGATGTCTGGTTGGAACAGGTATATTTTATTATCTTATATATTATTGGTCTGGTATCTTCTACACTTAAAGCAGATCCCTGAAAACAAGTAGTTATATGTGTTTTTTGATATAATCAAACTTGACTACATTTGATTGTGAATCAGCTACTACTTGTGATCAAAGCGTTTCAAATTTCTATGTCAAATTTGCTCGTGTTTACAAAGCAAAACCTTAGTTGTTCATTTTAGCCTCTTCTTATTCCTCTTATTCCAAGCTTACTTTAAAGTTGTTTTGGTGGATCTGTGGTGAAAAAGATGAGAAATGCTCTCATTGAGGCCCATGTTTTCTTCTCATTTTCAAAGATCAGATGCATATATGAAACACTGTAAAACATAGGAGCAGAAGTCTGCCCCACTATCCAGTGAGGCCCTTTCTGTTCTGATAATCCTCAAACCTACTTTTCTGTATTTTTCCCCCTAGCCCTTGATAAGATGTAGGAGCAGAAATGGGCCATTCGGTCTATCAAATCTGCTCCACCATTCAATGAGATCATGCCTTATCTGATCATCTTCATCTCCCCTTTCCTGCCTTTTTAATGACATACCAATGAAGATATTGGCCAAATGGACAGACACCTGGCAGATGAATTTCAATGCAGGGAAATTCGGGGTAATGCGCTTTGGTGAAAGAAACACGGAATGACAATATAGGCTCAATGGTTTAACTTTGAGGGGAACGCAGGAGCAAAGGGACACTGGGATTCAAGTGCATAGTTCTTTGCAGGTGGCCAGGCAAGATGAAATTGTTAAGAAGGCTGTTTTAAGAAGGATCCTTGGATTTATGAATAGAGGCAGAGCGTACAAAAGCTAAAGTAATATTTGCACCTCTACAATCATTGGTCTGGCCACATTTGGAGCATTGTGCTCAGTCTTGGCACCTCATTTAAGAAAGCATTTTAAGGCCTTAGAGATATTGCAAAGGAGATTTTAAAAAATTATACCAGGAATGAGGGATTTTAGATACGAGAAAAGATTCGGGAAATTGGCCTTATTCTTTTTGGAGCAGGGAAAATTAAGAGTTGATGTTGTTAGATGTTCAAAATTATGAACAGTTTTGACAGGATAAATAATGACATTCTGTTTCCACTAGTTGATATGTCAGTAACTAGGAGTCACAATTTCAAGTATGTCAGCAAGAAACCTAGGAGTGAGAAACTTCTTTATTTGGAATGTTTGGGAGAGTGGTGAAGGTGGATTCCATAAGAGGTTTCGAAACACAGCCTAATATATATTTGAAGGTGAAGAATTTAGAGGGCTGTGAAGATGGGACTAGCTGAGTGTCCCTTTTGGGAGCCAGTACAGATACTGTGGGTCTAATGGCCTCGTTTTGTACTGTAAAGCTATATGATTCTGTGTAGAAAGTAAAGCCCTTGTTAGCTTTTGGACTGTTAGCACTATTTTCCAATGTCAGATCCATGCTGCCTGTTGACAGCACAGATAATTTCAGGGCTTAAATCATAAAATTGGAATGTAGTCATGCAATTTCCAGTTGTTGCAATTTGATTTTTTTTCAGAAGGAAAATATAAGCTTAGATTGTAGGAGCAACAGCACTGGTATGCAGAGTGCCACTGCACTTTCTGGTTCACCTGGCTTGATGTGGTTGTGCCTCACCTCTTATCATGACTTTAACAGAAATGCACAGCACTGTATACCACAAATCTGTTCGAAGTCTCCAACTCTAATTTAGGATTGGAGACATTTGCACTGGACCCTGAAGAGCAGGGGAGTTGCCGATTGGAAGTTTAAGTTGTCCAGGCAACACCCACGTAGATCTCTACTCCAGGACTCCTGCAGGGTCTTGATGTAAATCTGCCATCATACATCTCGTCTCCGTTCAGAAAACCCAGTGATTTGGCCAGCATTATTTTCTTCAACCAGTTCAGCAACTATTGCCTTCCTCACAATGCATCAGATCCCAGAATCACCTTCTGAAAAATACTATCTCTAGCCTGGTGCACCAAGCCAGCAGAGGTGGGGGTGTGAGTCTGTCTAAGGCATGTGGATAACCAAGCAGGAAGTTTGGTAGGGGTCAGAAGCATCTCTGGTGGCGGTAAGGCTTATAGGGTTCACTTCAACAAAGAAGTTTCTCCTTTGGGAAGCATAAGTTTACCTTTGATTATGCAATGTAAAACTTGATTAAATTGAAAGTAAATCAAACTATACCCATGATTTTTGTCCCTTGCTGCAAATTATCACAGAGAGATGGGAAAAAGGTATGGGAGTAGGTGATTAAGGTGATGATACCCTAACCCAATCTACCTCAGTCTTGGAAGCTGTCCAGCTTCTTGCAGCCTTTTGGGGTAATCAGTTCTCAGTTTCCACTTCAGTACTCATTGTGTGAAAGAAGTACTTTCTGTTTTCATCTGTGAATGGCCGTTTGCTCTTGATTTGCACAAGAGGTGAAATGGTATCTTTGTGTAAATCCCAAAAATTAACACCCCCATATGCCAACAAAAAAAAATTACAATAACGCAGCATAATAACTTTCAGTATTTTATTATTAAGAATTGTTGCTCCTTTTGATGCTGATTTCTCTATATATTCCTTGATTGTAGTTGCAGTTGTCACTTAAGCAGAAGGGGACACGAGGAGGTTACAGACTGACATAGATAATTTAAGTCAGTGGGCAAAAGTCTTCAGATGGAGCAAAATGTAGGGAAATATGAAACTGTTCACTTTGGCAGGAAGAATAAAAAAGCAAAGTATCGCTTAAATGGAGAATGAATGCAGAGTTCCAAGGTACAGAGGAATCAAGGTGTTCTAGGTTATGAGGCAGAAAACATTAGTATGCCAGTACTCCAAGTAATTAAGAAGAGTAATGAATGCTATCATTTATCACAGAAGAAATTGAACAATTTAGGAATGTAACACTTTAGTTATAAAGGGCTTTGGTGAGACCACACCTTGAATACTGCAGTTTTAGTCTGCTTATTTAATGAAGAATGCAAATGCATTGGTGTCAGTTAAGAGAACGTTTATCTGATTGATACCTGGAATGTCTTATGAGGAAAGGTTAGACGGGCTAGTCTTGTTTTCACTGGAGTTTAGAATAAGTGAAATGTCACTTGATTGAAGTGTGTAATATTGAAGCTGCTGAATAGTCTTGACAAGGTGTAAGTTAAAATGGTTTTTCCTCTTGTGTGGGCACTGTTTTAAAATTAAAAGTTGCTCTTTTAGGACAGAGATGAGTTTTTTTTCTCGTGGGATTGTGTGACTTCAGGACTCTGCCTCAGAAGATGTGGAGGCAGAGTGATTTGAGTATTTTAAACACAGACAGATGAATTCCTGTTAGCATGGAATTTGAAACGCAAACAGATGAACTGTGATCTGGGCAGAGCAAGCTCGAGCAGCCGAATGGCCCACCATGGTTTCAAGTTGCCATGTTCATTTTCTGTACACGTCTCACTGACATCAGTTGAGTAGGTGTGGCTTTTGAAAGTTATTATATGATCCCTGTGAGAAAATCTTGAATGAAAATAATAGATCAAACAACCTCGAAATAAAATATCTTTGAAATTACGAATTGGGAATTTGCCCATCTGTGCTAAAAAGCAAGGAACAACAAAATTCAGCATCTGCGGGCCTAACTTGCATATCCACTATTTTTACCCTATTTTAACTTAATTTTAAACAATCTCTGCTGTAGTGAATTTCATCATTTGCGGGGTTCTCAGGAATGGAACCCTCATGGATACGGAGGAATAAGTGCAAGATTTCACATTTTGCAGCCTTTATTTGAACACAAATCCAAATCAGTGCATATTAGGCATGTGTTAACAAGCAAATGGTACTTCAAATAAATAAATTTCACTTCAAGCAGTCGATACAAAAAAGGTACAGCTTACGCAAACTCAAGCATTCACATTACTCCCTACTCCATTCTGGCTCTGTTTTGCTATACATTTCTACAAACATGCAATTCTTTCTACCTGCAGGGTAGGCCAAGAATCCTATCTGACTACAGCTTTCACAGGTACAAATATCATTAGCAAGGCACCAACCTTCTCTCCCTCAGGTCATGACAGTCCTAAACATGTAACTCCAACTTAACATCTCAATTCATGGTTTGACCACTTTCGGGAAAGCATCCAGTTATTCAATGTCTCCAAGCTACATACACAGCTTTGCAGATTTTTAGACCTTTTTATCCAGCTTCTGCTTCCTTTTCTGTCAAACAGAAAAGATTAGTTTTCCAGAACGTGACTTGCTGCTTCTTCAAGAATTTTCTCTATTCTGCTTTCTATCTGTCAGATTTATTTTTATCTCTGCAGGTACATGTCGATTGCCTTCATTCTCCAACTCCTTTGCTTGTTGCTCTCCTTTGTCTCACTAGCTCTCCTTTGTGTCTGCCAGCTTCACAGTTTTCTTTAAAGTTCTTTCCTGTTGAAATTACTTCCATGTTAAGGAGCAGTGGGTCACACAGATCAGAATTTATTATCCAACAAAATTGTGATTGATCCCTGTTACAACTCTTAAAAGTTTTTTTCAATTTTTCTTAAAAACAATTACAGATTTCACAGACATTGGTAAGAAATTATAAATTTTCCTATTGTATTATTCTGACTTGAAGGTCATGACAACACTAAAAGGACTGCAGATGTGGTTAGAAAAAAACCTGCAATTCTCATATGTCGTGTATTGACTGCCTGGGCGGTTATGTTGGTACAGAGAAATATAATCAGTGAGGTTTGATGTCAACTCCAGAAGAAGGATATATGTTGTTAGATATTGCACGTTAATCTCACAGGCCCTTCAAAATAATATGATTTTATTTCTTAAAACCTGTCTCGGTTCTAATGCAATCTAAATGAGCCACAGTTTGGAGACTGCTGATCTAGCTAAAACTCCGCTGTGGTTCTGAGATTGCTGCACTGAGATATTACAGGAATGCCCACTCAGAAAATAATAGCTGTCATGACCTTACTATTAGTGCACCAGAACAGAACAACCGGCTACTTGGATGCCCAAACCTTGTATGTCTCCATTCCGCACCAGAATGGTCTGAGAGCTCTTGGCTTCTACCTCAACCAGAGGCCTGAATAGTGCCCATCCACCACCACTCTCCTCCACCTGGCTGAACTTGTTCTCTGACTGAACAATTTCTCTTTTAATTCATCTCACTTTTGCCAAGTCAGAGGAGTGGCTATGGGCACCTGCATGGGTCCCAGTTATGGGGTATATGGAAGGACCCTTGTTCCATTCTTACACACCCCTCTCAACAACACTTTTCTCAGCACATCAGCAACTGCTTCGGTGCTACTTCATGCTCCCGCCAGCACCATGAAAAATTTGTTCTTTTTGCCTCCAGTTTCCACCCCTCTATAACTTCCACATTGTCCATTTCCGACACTTCCCTTCCTTTCCTTGACCTCTCTGTCTCCGTTTTTGGGAATAAACTGGCCACTGCCATCCACTGTAAAACTACTGAGTCCTATAGCTACCTTCACTACAGCTCATCACACTCCACGTCCTGCAAGGACTCCACCCTACTCTCTCAGTTCCTTTGCCTATGTTGCATCTGTTCGGATGATGCCACCTTCCAAAACAGCAGTGCTGATCTGACTTGCTTCTTCCGAGACCGTGGTTTCCCACTCACCGTGGTTGACAGGGCCCTCAACAGCATCTGACCTATCACCCTTGCTTCCACCTTTGCCCCTTCCCATCACTCACAGCATGACTGGGTTTACCTTGTTTTCACTTTTCATCCCACTGGCCTCCGTATTTAAATTATCATTCTCTGCCATTTCAGACAACTCCAGCAAAACGCCACCACAAAACGTATCTTTCCCTCACTACCTCTGTTTGCATTTTGCAGGAATTGTTCTCTCCAGGCACCCTAGTCCATGCCATAACCACCAACACTACTGCCCCTTCCCATGGCACTTCCCATGTAACTGCAGAAGATGCAACACCTGCCCCTCCACCTCCTTCCTGCTCACCAGCAAGGCCCTAAACAGTCTTTCCAGGTGAAGCAGGATTTCACCTGTACCTCCTCCAATCTTGTGTACTGTATTATTGCACCCAGTGTGGCCTACTCTACATTGGAGAAACCGAACGCAGACTGGGTGCCAACTTTGCAGAACACCTCTAGTCTGTGTGCAGGCATGGCCCCAACCTTCCCATTGCTGGTAGTTTTAACACAGCGTCCTGCTCACATGCCCACTTGTCTGTCCTCAGCATGCTGCAGTGTTCCACTGAATCACAGAGCAGACTGGAGGAACAACATTTCATTTTCAAACTAGGCGATTTAAAGCCTTCTGGATTCTTAATATTGAGCTTAACACCTTCGAATTGTAAATCAACTCCCATTTCTTCCCTTTCTTTTAGCTTGTTACATTCTGATATCATGTCATCTCTCCCTTCCCCCACCTTAGCGGGAATGTCTGTCCTTTCAAATCTGACAATTGTACACACCAGTTTTCTGCCATCCTGACATTCCGACCACTTTATCTGAACCATCAATATCTATCTTCCACCAGCACCCTACACCCACTACACCCCCCCCACACATTTTATAACATAAATGCTGTCCCCTCCACACTTCACTTCAGGTCTGATGAAGAGTCATCTAAACTCAACGTTAGCTTGCTCTCTGTCCGTGGATGCTATCTGACCTGCTGTGATCTTCAGCATTTATTGTTTTCAGTGCAGATTCCAGCATCTGCAGTAATTTGTTCCTGGCCATTTGTCCCTTCTGGCGTCTATGGACCTAGTCATGTAACTCATTTCCTGGTTGCAGTCTCCTTTGCAACCTGAGAATGTTGGATAATACTTCCCTTTCTTGTCCCTGCCCACGTTTGACTTAATGAAGAAACACTAAAGATGACTTCAGTTAAGTGCAATTCTTTGGAAGAATGAATGACTTTTGCACATATGACCTTTTTTTATTATTGTTGGTGCATATTTCCCTTGAAGAGCAGATTTACTATCTGCAACATGCCCAGCATCTCAGAAAGCTTTCTTTTTGTCTAAACCATCTGTCATTGTTTGTCTGTCTCAATGCTTGATAGACATTTCTTGATCTGTTTCTATTTCTTCTCTCCCTAAAAAACACCTTGAATCATTTTCTGTTATTAAAAATGCTATGTAAAAGTAGGTATTTTTATTGTTCTCATAACATCAATAAGATGAATTTGTTTCTGCTTTTGATTTCATTCCTTGCGCAAACCTCTTTAAGTAGGTCATAATTTTTTTGAAAAATGTAGTAGTAAGAAACCTATGTAGGTCTCCCCTTCAACTCATCAGAAATGTACTTACTGTAATGGAATTACATGCATTTTTCAAAAGGAATTCTAAATTATTTATAGTTGGCGAAGCACACCCTCTATATGGGGACCGCAGCAATTCTGCTTCACCAAGGCAGAAAGTGACATGGGACCTGACTACATAATCCTGCAGAATAGGAAGGGAGAGTTCAACATAAAAGCAGAAAATGTTGAAAAATGTACAGCATTTGCTGAGTAAAAGAATCTTCAACTTCTGAAGTGGCCATAGCAATAATCAACATGCTATTGTGTTTTATCCTACATATTCACATTACAGAAGGGGATGTTTGGGCGTTCTTAAAGAATATGAAGGTGCATAGATCGCTGAGACCTGATCTAATGTATCCCACAATGTTGTGGGAAGTAAGAGAGGAAATTACAAGACCCCTTGCAGAAATACTTGCATCATCATAACTATGGGTGAGGTGCCTGATGATTGGAGGGTGGCTAGTGTTGTACCTTTGTTTAAGAAAGGTTGTAAGGAGAAACAAGGGAACTGTAGACCAGTGAATCTGACTTTGGTTGTGGGTAAATTGTTGGAGGTGATTATAAAAGATAGGATTTGTGAACATTTAGAGATGCAAAAATTGATTAGGGATAGTCAGCATGGTTTTGTGCGAGGAAAATCATGTCTCACAAACTTAATTGAGTGTTTTGAGGAAGTTGCCAAAAAGGTGGTTGATAGCAGAGCAGTAGATGTTGTTTATTTGGAGTTTAGTAAAGCCTTCGACAAGGTTCCGCATGGGAGACTAATTAGTAAAGTTAGGTCACGCGGGATTCAGCGTGAGCTTGCCAATTGGATACGGCAGGAGACAGAGAGTAATGGTGGAGTGTTGCTTTTCGGACTGGAGGCCTGTGACCTGCAATGTTCCACAGGGATCAGTTCTGGATCCTCTTTTGTCATTTACATAAATGATTTGGATGAGAATATAGATGGCATGGTGAGTAAGTTTGTGGATGACACTACAATTGGTGGCATTTAGACAGTGAAGAAGGATTTCTAAGGTTACAAAGGGATCTTGATCAAAGGGATCAATGGGCTGAAAAATGGCAGATGAAGTTCAGTCTGGATAAATGCAAGATATTGCGTTTTGGTAGAGCAAAGAAGGAGAGGGCTTATACAATTAATGATAGGGCATTGAGTAGTGTTGCAGAACAGAGGGACCTGGGGTGCAGGTATATAATTCTTTACAGTTTGCGTCACATATATAGACAGCATGGTTAAGAAGACATTTGGTGTGCTTGCCGTCATTGCTCAGTCCTTTGAGTATAGGAGTTGGGACATTATGTTGAGGTTGTCCAGGATTTTAGTGAGGCCTATTCTCTTCTGGAATACTTGTGTCCAGTTCTGGTCACCCAGTTATAGGAAAGATATTGTCAAGCTGGAGAGGGTTCAGAGGAGATTTGCCAGGATGTTGCCGGGTATGGAAGGTTTGAATTTTAAGGAAAGGCTGGATAGGCTGGGACTTTTTTCACTGCAGCATAGGAGGTTTAGAGGTGACCTGATAGAAGGTCATAGAATAATGAGAGGTACAGTTACAGTTGATGATAGTTGTCTTTTCGCTAAAATGGGGAATTTCAAGACCAGGGGGCACATTTTTAAGGTGGGAGGAGAGAGATTTTAAAAAAAATTGGAGGGAAATTTTTTACACAGAGATTGGTTTGCATGTGTAATGAACCTCCTGAGGAAGTGGTGAATGCAGGTACAATTACAATGTTTAAAAGATATTTGGCTGGATATATGAGTAGGAATGGTATGGAGGGATATGGTCCAGGAGCAGGCAGTTGGGACTAGATTAGTTTGGGATTATGTGCAGCAGGGACTGGATGGACTAAAGGGAAAGGGTCTGTTTCCGTACTGTATGACTCCACGACTCTATTTTGTCTGTCATATAGATCAGAAGAATCAGTTGGGAAAAAGTAGTCTAGATGAGAAATTCATTTGAGTGATTTTGGTATTCTTTCTTAGACCAGCATATTATGTCATCAATTAGTCAGCAGGCTATGTACATCTGGTTTCGACCAATTGACCTGATAGAAAAGCACTCCTAGGTAGCAGCGACCATAATATGATTGAATTGTACATTTCATAGAATCCTCCTAGAATCCCTACCATGTGGAAGTAGGCCATTCAGCCGAACAAGTCCACACCAAACCTCCCAACCTGACGGTAACCCCTGTACCCTATCTCTGTAACTCTGCATATCCAATGGTTAATCCACCTAGCCTGCACACCCCTTGACACTATGGGAAATATGGTATGGCCAATCCACCTAAGCTGCACATCTTGGACTGTGGGAGGAAACCGGAGCACCTGGAGAAAAGTCATGCAGACACGGGGGGAATGTGCAAACTCCACACATACAGTCACCCAAGGGTGAAATCAAGCCAAGGTCCCTGGTGCTGTGAGGCAGCAATGCTAACCACTGAGCCACCCTGCTGTCCTACTTAAATGAGAGAAATGTAGAACCCAGACTGCTATTTGGAATTTAAAAGAGGGTAGTTATAAGAACATGAAAACAGACCTAGTAAAATTGAATTGGCAATTTATGTTAAGGGAATAGATCAATGGAAATGCAATGGCAAACGTTGAAAGAGATTCTCCAAAAAGTGCAGCGTAGTTACATTCTAACTAGTAAGAAAAATTCCAAGGGAAGGATCTGTGTAGTTACCTGAAAAATGCAAAGATGGTATCAAACTCAAAGAAAATAAAAATAATTATACAAAGCTGGCTAGCAGGTCAAAAGATTTGACTGATTAACAAAGAAAAGCAAAGAATTACTGAAAGATGAATAAAGAGGGAAAAATTAGTGTATGAGAGAAAGTTAGCCAAAAATATAAAATCAGATAGGAAAAGCTTTGGATATCTAAAATGAAGACAGTATAAAAAGTAAATATTGGTCATCGAGAAAATAATCTGAGGAATCAGTAATAGAAAATAGAGATGGTAGGTGGATTGAGCTGATAGTTTACATTGGTCATCACAAGAGAGGATACAGATTTCACTGTTTATTTCTAAATCCATATTTGTGCTTGTGTGGGAATTTAAAGTTCTATTCTGGTTTCTTCTAGGTACGTGTTGGAGAAGTAGGTGGAAATACCTTGGGATTCTATGGCTGTCAGTTCAGTCCAGATGGATCAATGATATTAGCTCATGCATTCCATGGAGCTCTTCACCTATGGTCTCAAAATAAATCTAAGATGGTAAATCAGTTATATTTGGAAATGTTGCAATTTGAAATAAGTTTCTGCTCAGAATTTTTCATATTAAAACTTGATTGCCTTTCATAATTCCGTTGCCAGGCTGTACAGTTATGTTTGGGACTTTTGTGTCAGATTTCTGAAAATAAGTTTGGAAGGAATAATAAACTTGGTTGGTTCGTATGGGTTTCGTTCAATTATATTTCTTGTAAAGTACTGTCATTTTCATCACGAGTCTGCAAAAATTGGAATTTTCAATGCTTAAAACTTGGAATAGGGCAATGAAACATAAATTTTAAAAAAAGACGCTAAGCCTCAAACTTAATTTAACATCCAGGATGCTGTCTGTTGTTTTTCTGAGGTATGTTTTAAATATTTTACTGCTTCAATAATTTGTATAATTGTAATGAAACCTTTGACTGAGGGCATTGGATCAGTGGGCTGAGGCACTCTTTTTGGTTATCAATTACTATTACTGGTAGTTCCCAATAAGCCATGTTAAATAGTGGTAGTTCAGGACCCAAATATTGCCAAAAAATCTCACATTTTGTGGAAGCTTTTAGAGAACACTTGTACTCATCAGAACATTCGCAAAAATACCCACGTTAGGAGAAAACAGCAGTCATACTGTGCAAGAGGAGACTGCTGATTGGTTGGCATTATCATGTCAATCCACCAGTTAGATGATAACGGACAGTTACCTCCCAAGCTTTGTTTAAATTTTAAACCAGGCAGGTTAATTGCACCTGTTTCAACTCGACAAAATAGATTACATCGATTCTCTGGTTCATTACTCAGGATTTGCTCTGAGATAACAATGTCAACCTGCCTAAAGCAAATTGATTGGAGTTCTTCTGCAATATAATGATGACTGCACTTAGAATGCATGATTAGATGTAAGCACTGGGGTATCCTGCCATCATAAACTTTGCTTTGTGAATAAAAAAGATCTTATTTTCCTTGCTCCTGTTTGAGGTGGAGTACTAGAAGAATAGTTTCTGTCTCCTCCATGTCAATATGAGCCTCTACTCTGACCTGTGATCAGTCATCACATACATCAATGAGACGTATTTATTTCTTACACCTATGTCTCTTTCTGCTATTGTTGTTAATGTCTGCAAGGTCATTGACAATTAGTTTATCTGTGGATTCATAGATGTGAAAAATAGTACGAATGGAGCATAAGATTTATTAACTGGAGAAAGAAAAATTGAAGAACCTCTAAAGTGAGGAGAATTTCAGTAAAATTTATTCCTGGTTTGAGGAATAGCTTGTAATAACATTTTCATAAATACGTCAAGGCATACTCTGAATTGCGGAGGTTCATTTAAACTATTAACACTTCCTTTACGTTATTAAAGTATATATTGCTACATCTTATTATCCTCATCTGGGCTTTTCCTTGGTTCAGTGTTCCTTTCAAAATTGATATTTCTGTAATTTCCAAAAATTGATTTGAAAATTTTACAGGTTTACCAAATAATCAGAGCATGAAATGTTTGACAATGATACAATTGAAGTGATGGTCCCGATTTTGCTGTGAAGAAGCATGGGAAATATGGAACACATCAGTGTTCTGATGTATTTAAATAAATGTCTTTGCTGTACTCTTTTCCTGTCAGGCAAATGGCCAGAAGGGCTGGCTGGAAAGGAAGCACCAGATGGCCGCGGCCTGGGGGGCTGATTCTCAACAACTAAGACAGATCACATGTTGGTGGTGGCGATGGCTGACAACTGAGTTGAAGCGGCCTGGTAGCAGTTCATTAGGGGTGGGACTTGGCTGATCATCATAGATTCGTTTGTCCCACCACCGCCACTATCAACTATGGTAGCTGTGTATACATCAGGTTTCAGTCCTTTACAGGCCCCATGTACCTCAGCAGTTCCAAGCTCACTTACAAAACCAAACAATTGACCAAACAAACTGAACAGCAGACAAAATAGATAGCTTATTCAAATAATGATTTTTTATTCTCTATTTCCCTTTTTTTGTTTTCCTTTTTAAACTAGAATTTTAATTGGAAATGCCAATGAGCAGTATGTGCCATTTGCATTTCAAGGGAAATCACTTCTGTGGTACTGCAACAAAATCAGAATTGAAAGGGATGCATATGGTCATAAAACATCAATGTATGTCTTCCCGATCATGTTTATCAGACTGATGCCTTTCAATCTAACATGTTTTCAGGGAGAGTGGAAACCAGAAGTAATCCTTTCGGGACATTTTGGTTCTGTGCAAGATTTGATCTGGGACCCTGAAGGAGAGTTTATCTTAAGTGTTGGTTCAGATCAGACAACGAGATTGTTTGCTCCTTGGAGAAGGGCAAGTCATGAACAGGTAAACAGTGTGATATTAGTTAGCATCAGAGGTAAAAATTGTTGGAAAAGGGGTTCTCTTGCAGTGCAGATGTAGTGTCCGTACTCCTGGACCAGAAAGCCCGGGTTCAAGTCCCATCTGCCCCAGAGGTATGTGATAACATCTTTAAACAAGATGGTTAGAAAAATAGGTTTAAAGTATGTTGGAAAATGTCACTGCAAATAAGACTTTGTTTTTACTATCCTTTAAAAGGATCTTTTAAATCAAGCTCTCCTTTCATCAAGCAGAGTATTTTTATTTGTTTGAGAGCCTGGAACGTCTCCATGTTTTGTTTTTAGCAACAAACATTAAAAAAGTGACATTATCTAAAAACAGCCTGCACAAAAATGATTGGAATACAATCTTTTTGCATCTTATTTTAGAAGAGAATGGATCCATTCTTTTAGGTAACAAACACAAGTGGAATCCTAGTCTTAATTACATAGGTAATACAGATGTATTAGGACCTATTCCTCCAAGAAGAGGGAGAAAATGAGCTGGGAAGTCACTTGGTTCTGTCTCTTAAATTTGCTAATGATTATTGTTATGATCTCAGCTGATAATAATACTAGACAAATCAGATCCGAGAGTGAAACCTAGCTTGATACATCGTGGACTGAATCTTACTAGAAATCAGCTAAATGTAGTTTTCGTCAAGTTTCTCTCTGTGAGGCTGGTGAGTTTTCTTTGTCGTCCTGAATCCATTCCGTTAACTAAGTTACCCAGGATTCTGGGTAATCCAAGATCGAGGTTGGGAAAATGTTGTGGCTGTAAGAGCTGATTAGTGTTGGAGCTGATTTCCTCGAATTCTAAGAGCAGTAATTACTGTTTTATAAGCTGTTGCATTGTTTTGGAACTTTGGGGGGAAGAAGATCGAAACAACTTTAAAAAGGAGCAAAGGAGACGATTCCTGCATGATTTCCAAGGAGTTCCCCGACTGATGAACTGCAGATTTCTGACTGGTTGTACTGAGCATACAGGACTGACTGTGGCCCACTTTCTGGGCGGTGCTGAGGCAGAAACCTTTACCCTGATCATCTCGAGCAAAGACTGACTGTGCCTAAGCCCCTGCATCAATTGCAGATACTGCCCTTGACTATGCTGGACCCGACTGCTGTTTGCACCCCTTGACTTGTCTGACGATGAATTCCTGTCAACTATGTGACATGGCCATTTGGTTGAAACCCATGCAGTGTGTTTGCTGTATAGGCTGCTTATCTACGGGCGATTAATATAAGACACCACGGTATAGCAACATGTCTACCCGCTTGACTAATGGTGGCTGACAACTGTGATAGACTGCCTAGCTCTGTGCCTGCATTAAACAACAAAACAAGACAGAGTGACTGAGGAGGCAAATCTCCAAAAAGCATGGCATGACAAGCGAAAGATGCAACGAGCATCCAATCCACCTAACCTGCACATCTTCGGAGTGTGGGAGGAAACCAGAGCATCCGGAGGAAACCGACGCAGACACAGGGAGAATGTGCAAACTCCACACAGACAGACGGCGGGGGGTGGAATTGAACCTGGGTCCCTGGCACTATAAAGCAGCAGTATTAACCACTGAGCCACCATGCTGCCACCTGAACTGTAGAAAATCGCTATACCTGTACAGCAGAAAGTTCGCATTATCCAAATGGTGTCCAATATTCATCAACCACATTACAACCAATTCATGTTAATGAAACATGCGTTATAGCGGAACTACCTGTATACTCAAATTCATACATCAGAATATGAAGAAACAAGGGGACTAAGATTACAAATTTAAATTTGACTGAGATTTGGAATGTAATTCATAAATACTTCATTTAACCATGATGCGTAACATAGCTAAGTAAGAGAAAGGTCAAGTTTGGAGTTGGAACAGCCCAGACAGCAATGATAGTTAAGTAAAACTAAGAACTGTAGATTCTGAAGATCTGAAACAGATAAAAATGGGAAGTGCTGGAGAAACTCAAGGTTTGGCAGCATCTGAAGAGCGAAAAACAGAGTCAACATTTTGAGCCCATCATTTTGAGTCCATCATCACAACTGCAATAGTAGTTATGTTGCTTTTAATGCTCAATTTCATGAAGCAGCTTTGTTAAAATAGCAAAATACTAGGATTTCTACCCAAAAGAATAGATTGTTAATCTATAGAAATTATTCTGACAATGCCTTCCTTGGAAAGAACAATTTGCTTAAAATGTGCTGTTCACAAAATTTGAACCTACGATGAATGGCTGAGGATCCTGGGATTGTATTCATTAGAGTTTAGAAGGTTGAGGGGAGATCTAATAGAAACTTACAAGATAACGCGTGGCTTAGAAAGGGTGGACGCTGGGAAGTTGTTTCCGTTAGGTGGGGATACTAGGACCCGTGGGCACAGCCTTAGAATTAGAGGGGGTCAATTTAGAACGGAAATGAGGAGACATTTCTTCAGCCAGCGAGTGGTGGGCCTGTGGAATTCATTGCCACGGAGCGCACTGGAGGCCGGGACGTTGAATGTCTTCAAGGCAGAGATTGATAAATTCTTGATCTTGCAAGGAATCAAGGGCTACGAGGAGAGTGCGGGTAAGTGGAGTTGAAATGCCCATCAGCCATGATTAAATGGCAGAGTGGACTCGATGGGCCGAATGGCCTTACTTCCACTCCTCTGTCTTTTGGTCTTATGAGCCAAATGTTTTTGAGTGCTGAACATGATCGAAAAGTTAGTGCAAATGAAAAAAGATATTTAAGAGATGTACTTCAGATTTCAGATATCTTGCCTGACATGTTATTTAAAAAACACTTGAAGACAACTTGAAAGACACCAAGGCATATGATTTGTAGCAAAATTTTCAGAGGGTGGTGGTATATGACTGTGGAGCAGAGGAAGCAAGAAAGAACTTGAAGTAGACCTGTCTACTTGGTCAGGTGTATCATTTTGGCTGTTATATTTTGTTATGATCTTATCACGCTTGCTGATGTAGCATTTTTTTATTCTCAGGTAATTATTTCTGTGGAGATCATAAGATCATAAGCCATGGGAACAGAAATTAGGCCATATGGCCCATCAAGTCTGCTCCGCCATTCAATCATGGCTGATAAGTTTCTCAACCCTATTCTTCTGCTTTCTCCCGATATACCTTGATCCCCTTGACAATTAAAAACCTTTTTATCTATCTCTGTCTTAAATAACTGACTTAAGTTATTTTTTCATGTAGGTAACCTGGCATGAAATAGCACGACCACAGATACATGGATATGACATGCAGTGCTTAGCTATAATTGGTCGTTTTCAGTTTGTTTCTGGTGCTGATGAGAAAGTGCTTCGAGTCTTCACTGCCACCAAAAACTTTGTGGAAAATTTCAGTTCCATTACCTGTACCGCACTTGAGAACTTGCTCTCAAATAGTGTAAGTAAACTGAATACTGTTGTTTAATTGTCATGTTTCAACATTTGTCCTTTATCTTTGATTATAGAAGGCAGCTCTCCCTCCTGATATTATTTAAAAAATTATCTAATAACATGAAATATGCATCTGTTTCTTTTACTTTCCAAAGCACCAGTTTGCACGGTGCCCAAGCTAGCTCATGACTTTTTATTTAATGAAGGGATCCTCATTGTAAACTACAGTTTCAATAGCAGCTTTTCTGCAGAGCCCTAAACAAATTGAATGAAAAATCTGTATCTGTCTTTTTGGGAATCATTTGATTCCTCGTTTGCTGGAATTGCAGCACAGAACAGGCAATTTGTCCCATCAGGCCTTGATTAGTTTTTTTCCCCATTAGTCATTTGGATTAATCTAGTTGTCACTGGTACTACCTCAATATTCTTCCTTCTGCAAGCAGCTATCTGATTTCCTTGTAAGGGAACTTTTGGTTTTATATCAGTATACTTTATGGATTTTCTATATTCTAAAAGCTTCCTTTTGGGGAAAAAAAAACATTTTCTGAGGTTTTCAATTAATTTTGTAAGTTCCCAAAATTGGTGGTTTCTTGTTCCTGAGATGACAGCCAGTGAAATATCATTATGTATCTCATAACTGAGTTTGTCCACACCCAGGTAGACTGTGAAAAGCCCTGTGCATTGTCATTTGTAGCTTTTAATAAAGCATTTATCACAATTCTACATGAAAGGGCAATCAAGCTTTAGAACTGTTGCAGTTCAGTGTACGTTCCTAGGAAAGGATAAGAATTTGATTGAACTGAATAAGTACAAGAAATTAGTTCTTTGAAGAATCTAAGTAGAGCACATATTTAAAGGGATGCTTCAGGGATCAGTATTGGGACTGTTATCAATGTTTCCTTAAAAGTATTTGTGTGCACGTGGACACGCAGCATACTGGAATGTATTGTGCAGGCGCTCACAAGTTGTCCAGTTTAAGATATTGTGCATGCATAGCCAAGCTAAAAACTTCAAAATATTGCATGAACAAGCTGAATGCAATAAAAAATGCTTGAAGGGGATATTAGCTGCTACTTTTGAAAGTTTGCATTAATAGCTTGGATTCGGAAAGTCATTATAAATCTGAGGTGATATCAAGTCAGGAGAGGCAGTTGATTGGTAAGATTACACTTGGAGTATTATATTCAGTTGTGGTCTGCCTGTCTAAAAGAGAGGATATAATTGCCACAGAGAGAGTGCAATGAAAGTTCATTAAATTGATAAAAAGCATAGCAGGACTGTTGTATAAGGAGAGATTGGTTTGACTGGACCGCTATTCAGAACTTCGATGGACAAAAGGAGATCTGATTGAAATGTCTAAAATTCTAATAGGGCTAGACAGACTATGCTACGGGGAGGAAGTTTCATCTGGTTCAGGAGTCGAGATCCAGGGGTCACGTTCTGAGGGTATCGAGTCAGCCAATAAAGGCTGAGACGAGGAATATTTCTTTAGTCAGAAGGTCATCAACCTGTGGAATTTGCTCCATAGAAGCCCGTGAAGGCTGGAACAGTGTGTATATTCAAGAAAGAGATAAATGTTTACATATTAAAGACATAAAGAGTTGTGGAGTAAAAGCAGATAAATGGCATTGTGGGAGGATCACCCTATGTTGAATGATGTAGATAGCTCAAAGGGTGAATGGCCTACTGCTGCTCCACATTTCTATAAATGTAGTGACCAAATGGGACAGTGCACTGAGGGAGATTGATACCATTTTCTGCATCAGACTGCATGAGTGCCTTTAAGATGCATAGTCTGCATGGTGCCAGGGATCAGGACGTCTGCTCAAGTCTGCGGAAGAACTTGCAGTGGAGGGGAAGGATCCAATTGTAGTCCGTGTAGGTATCATTGACATGGGCAGTGCAAAGATGGAGACTTTGCATAGTCATTTTGAGGTGCTACATTGTCAATGTAAACAGAAACTTAAAGGTCATAATCTCGACGTTGTTACTTGAGCCACATGTGAATTGGCACAGGACAGATTCATATAGAGATAGTGGGCAAAAATGGGTCCTTTTAAGGTTAGGAAGAAATACTGAATGGTGTGCCGCAGGGATTAATGCTGTAATCTCAACTGTTTACAATTTATATAAATGACTTGGATGAAGGAACAGAAAAGATGGTTGCCAAATTTTATCATAACACAAAGATAGGAAGGATTGGACAGAAAGTTGAGGATCTTGTGGGATGTAATTTGAAAATGTTTTGCTTTGCAACCTTTGCATGTTGTATATTAATAGTGGAAATTTCACAGATATAGTGAGTGTTCAGATCCATTGAATTTCATCTTGTCAGTGTAGACATGGTAGGCTGAAAGGCCTGTTCCTGTGTAGGACTGCTGTATGTTCTATGATATTGTTAGATTGCAATAAAATGAAGTTTACTTCCAATCAATACTACTGTGTACAAGACCAGTTCAGTTTTTTGAGTTGTAATTGAAATGTGTTTTTATTTTAAGGTTCGTGTTTTTGGCTTGAAATGTCAATGGACACTCATTTTGTATACTTCGTGATTTTAATTTTGTTTTTCTTTTATTGCAGGTAAATGATGAGATTCCTGAAGGTGCAAGTGTACCTGCTTTAGGATTGTCAAATAAGGCAGTATTTCAAGGTATTTTTTAAGAATTTCTTTTTTATTTGAGATTATAACTCTGTTTTGGAAAAACAAAATCACTGTATGTCATATAGGCCTCAATTTTCACAGAACCAAAATGACTCTCAGCCCTTAAGAAATGGTTCTGGGTCCTGAGATTCCTGACTGCTTTCCAATGTTTGTGAGTGGCTTCCAAGGGTGCCAGCTGTGTCGAGGTGCGAGCTGGCAGGATCCATTACGAATTATTCATGACTTAGTCCTCTGCCGTTTTCATGCAGTTGGGTGAGCTTTTTAAAGGAATGTGATTTAAGGCACCTCGAGGTGTTGTGACCCAGCTTTTTGAACAGCCTGCCTCAGCCCTTGGCAGTCTGTGTGGCTGCATCTGAACTTTCTCCAGTTTGTGCCTCTGTGCCAGTACTTTCTGAGGCGGGTACATGAAGCCAGGAATTCTTGTAGCTTCCTCTATCAGCCTAAAGGATAAAAATTCGACCCCTGTAGTAAAAAATTATTCTGTGGTCTCTGACACCTTGTACAATGTCTATTTAACATACCTGACTCTGACATGCACAGATCAATGGCAGCAAGTCTCATAGCCATGCTTATTTCAGTCCTTCTATCATGGCCATAACTGATCATTTTTCATGAAGATCATTAGACAGTGATCAGAATAAGGAAATGTAGGTACTTTTAATGCACAAATCCCATAATTTAGGAGATGATTTTCATGAGCAGTTTTGTCCCATGTTCCGGACATTTGGGTTAATCCTAGCGACGTCGTTTTCCTGACCGAGACCAGCAATTGAGCCTTGCCTGCTTCAATTGAGGCTCATTCCTGCACAACAAGGCCTATTAGCCCACTGACCAGTTAAAGGAGTTGACATGCTGCATTATTAAAGCTCTTTCTGCACCTCTGTGTAGAACATCCACATTTTTCATTGCTCTTCATATAACTAGAAGGAAGTAGAGACCTGGATTAAGGGATTGTTCAATCTGGGCCAGAAGTTGAGAGGTTTTTCTGATAAATATTAATGATTTGAATGCATATGTAGCGGGGTATGATCAAGAAATTTTTAGATGGCAAAAGAATTTGTTGCTTGGTTAATACTGAGAAGGGAAGCTGCCAGCTGCAGAAAGATAACAGTGGACTGGTAAGATGGGTAGAAAAGTGGCACATGGAATTCAATGTGGAGAAGTGTGAAGTGGTGCACATGGGAGGTCAAACAAGGCAAAGGAATACATAATAAGTGGGAGTACTCCAAGAGGTGCACTGGAAATGACAGACATTGGAGTCGATGTTCACAGATCATTGAAGATAGCAGGAGAGATTGATAAAGTGATTAAGAAAGAATATGGAGTCCTTTCCTTTGCTAGATGAGACATAGAACAAAAGATGAGGCAAGGTTTTACTTAACCATATAAATCACATCCCAGAGGATGATAAGGATCTGGAACTCCACTGACCGAAAGGACAGTAAAACCAGAAAGTGTTTGGATATGTACCTGACATATCAGGATATAGACCAAGTCCTGGGAAATGACACTATGTTAGGTCATTACAATTTGGTAGCCGAATGAGCCGAATGGCCACCTTTTGTGCCAAACATTTTTCTACATTTTCTGAATATATGAATGGGAGGAAGTGCAGGGATGTGAGGAATAGTCAGAAATGAATTGCTTCTTAGGAGGGGCAGAACGGATATGATGAGTCAGATGGCCCTGTCCTGTTGTTATGGATCAGACCAAATGCCCTCAAAATATATAAAGAAGATGGTGTAGACCCTAACTTTTTCTTATTTTCAAGGTAAGTGTAAGGCGTTGTGTTCTGGATGCAATTTGTTTCATTCAAACTGCCAGGTTGAAACAAAATACACTTCCTTCTTATACTATAGTTAAAATGCAAACAAAATAAAAACAAAAGAATTGGCTTAACTGTAACTATCAAAATGCTTAAGAAAATAGTATGTTAGCTACTACTAATTAACTTTTCCAACGTAGTAATATCCCTTAAACACACCCTTGGCAATGTCAAATTTAGTAAAATAGATTATGTCACATGCAATTCTAACAGCAAGACGAGACCCTTCAGCTTTTAGCTATAACAGTGAGAGGAGAAACAGCTTCCACAATCCAGCTTTGAGGTCCCAGCATCAACTACTACTGAAAGCTAAAACTAAAAATCTTGGTTCTGTGGAGCTTGATCCAACCCATTTAGGCTGCTTCTATTGTTCCAACTTTAAACAAAACAGAGGCCTCACAATCTGTTTACTGTATTGGCTTTGGAGCAAACTGCTTGTCACCTCTGTCTCAACCTTTCTTCATTTAAAAAAAAAGGACGAAATACCAATCTTAAAGCCATAGTATTGTCACACTGTACTGTGACATGTCTAAGATTATAAGTGGTGTTATGCAAGAAATAATGTGTTCCGCACTATAAGTACATGAAAGTTTTATTGCATGTTACCTTTGCTTTTGCAATTTAGCCTACATCTGTTCCCTCTGGTTCTCAAACTTAAATTGTTGTATCCTTTACCCGATAAAGGGGCAGCACTTTGAAAACTTTTGATTTCAAATGAACCTGATTGGCTATAATCTGGTGTCCTGTGACTTTTGACCTTAAATTGTTGTATTTTGACTTTGAAGACATTGCACGGAGCAATTTTGTGAAACATAGAAGCGAAGAAAATAGCAGCAGTAGTAGTTTATTCGGCCCTTTGAATCCTCTCCGCCATTCCATATGATCATGATTGATCATCCATCTCCATACCCTGTTCCCACTTTCTCCCATACCACTCGACCCTGTGAGCCTGATGAACTATATTTAATTCCTTTTGAAAACATTCAGGGGGTTGGCCTCAACCACTTTCAGTGGCAAAAAATTCCACAGGCTCACCACTCTCTGGATGAAGAAATTTCTCCTTATCTCAGTCCTAGATGCCCTTTCCCCTATCCTGAAACTTTAAAGCTGAAGTTTTAAAACTGTGTAAATGCTCAATTGGGTAATCTTGCCTTCTCTGCTTCAGGCGATCTAGCTGCCAATGCCAGTAAAATGGACCAAAGTGCTCTGCCGCTCAATGCTGCTGACCAGTATCCTCAGACCTACTTCCAGCCAATCAACCTTACAGGTATAAAAGTCCAAAAGACTAAGGATTGTTTCCAGGATTTTGGGGGACTTCTGAATTTGTTGATATAATGAAACTTAAAGATATCTTCCAAGAATTTTATGAAAATGTGGAAATTTGTTTACAAGTGTTTGGTATTCTGGATGGACATGAATGTACGTCTTCTATCAGAACACACTTTGACTCAAGTTGGGGCACCTTGAATGGGGAAGAGATTGACAAGGTAATCCTACATTGGTTTGCTGGGTGGGAGTATCTTGGAGAGTAATGTGGAGTAATTAGGGTTGATGCAAATAAAGATGGCAGTTTTAGTGGGCCTTTTAAACAATGCCGTGAGAAGTAGAAAAGATACCTATGAGCTTATCCAAGGGACCTCAAACTTAGAGCAGTGGCAAAAGAATATGACATCGGTAAAAAGATTGTAGGGAAAGAAATACCTCATCTGTAACTTTGCTCACAAGTCTGCTGTGTGGCACTGTATCAAATACCTTATGGAGACACATATAAAAAAAGGGATTTGGTGCTGGATCCTGTGGAACTCCATAGGAAAGAATCTTCGAGTTGCAAAAGCACCAGAAAAGAAAATGTTTCATTTCCTGCCACTGAACTAACTTTGATTTCAGCCTGCTAAATTTCTTTCAATCCCATGGGCTTTTACTTCTTTTTTTAAACCAGTGAACCATGTGGAACCTTGCCAAAAGCTGCACCAAAATCCACATCAAATACATTCCCCTCATCAGTCCTCCTTGTTACTTATTCTAAAGGTTTAATCAAGTTATTCAAACATGATCTCCCCTTATTAAATCCATGTTGATTTTCCTTGATCAATGTGAAACCATTTGAAGTGACAGTTTATCCTATATCACAGAATTAATTCCACTAATTTGCTTACTGAGATTATACTGCTTGGCCTCTAATTATTTGGTCTATCTCCTCGTTTTCTTTTTAAACAAAGGCGCAACTTTGGCAATCCTCCAATCCACTGGCTCCACATCTGCTTCCAGTAGGATTGGAAAATGATGGACAGGCCTTTTGCTATTTCCTCCATGGCTTCTTTTAACAGCCTGGGTACATTTGAAAAGCCAGTACTGAAATGATGGAAGGGACTATACCATAACATTTACGTAATTCTGTGATATTAACGACGGATGCAAATCTAGGAGGCATGATCAACAAAACTGACTGTATGGTTGCCAGTGTGGAGGATAGCTGTGGACTGCACCAATATATCAATGGTGGTTGGGTGAGCAGAAATGTGGATAATTGAATTCAGGTGGGAGAAGTGAAGTAAAATATTTGAGGAGGTTGCACAAGGCAGAGGAATACACAATTAATGGGAGAACAGAGTTGTTGAGGAAGTGAGGAACCTTGAATGTAAGCAGATCACTGAAGGTAGCAGGAGAGGATAATAAGTTGTTTGAGGACACAGATGAAATCCTAGAATATAAGAGCTGGGAGGTTATGCTGCAACTATGTAAATTATTGGTTGGCCACAACTTGAGTTCTGTGAACAGTTCTGGTCACCTCATAATGTAAAGGATATAATTGCACTCTAAAGGATTCAGGGAGTATTTACAAGCATGCTGGCAGGATAGAAAATAGCTTGGAAAAGAAGAGGCCAAGGGGAGGTTTGAGTGAAATGTGAGACATCTGGATAGGAAGAACTTGTTTACCTGATTGGGAGGACACTGACTAGGACATCCAGATTTTAAGATTGATAGAACAACTGGAGGGGAGATGAGGAAAGTGTTTTCAACTCGTGAGGTGAATTGGGGCCTGGAATTCACTGCATGAGAGCACAGTAGAGGCATGAATATGAATCTCATGTGCCATAACCTGCAGCACTAGGGACCAAATAGTGGAAAGTGTAATGGGGCAGGGTGGCTCACTAGTTCACTGGCATAGCCATGATGGGCCTAGTGGCCATTTTCTGTGCCACCAACTTTCTGTGATTCTATTTGGTGAAAAAGTAATGCACAAGAATAGTAAGGAGTTGAAATCTACCCAAGGACAGAGAAATGAGAGGCAGCATGACAGGCTGACAGGAAGTGGAAGAGACTTGATAAAATAACAAATAAGTGACTGAGTGAGAAAGAAAAGAGATGGACTTAAAATACATGGGGGCCTGTAGCAGCAGAAAAAAGACCATGTGTAGATACGGCTGTTTTGCTGTATACCATGAAATTTCATAAACATGTAAAGGCAGTATTCCCATTAGTTTACTTATATCTCTTCTTGCTCTTTTGCCAATTTATGCTGTTCTAATTTAAGATTTATCTATCGTTAATGGAACTGAAGTAAGAATGGTCTGTGCAAACTCTAAGTCTGCAAATTTCCAAAGGAAAATAAATGAATGAGTGAAATGGATAAATATGTGGCCCAATGGTATATTCTTGACCTCAGTTGTGTAAATGGGTTCATTGCTTTCAATGTGTTATTTTCTATTAATTTCATATAGAGCCTCCTTCAGAAGATCATCTTTTACAGAACACACTCTGGGCTGAAGTTCAGAAGCTGTAAGTTGCTTTGTGTATTTATATTTCCTTAAAATCTGATGCTACTGTAAGAATTTCTTGAATTAAATCAACCACTGTCCCCAGACATCTCTCCACTGTTGTTGTTCAGATTCTGCTTTTACTTTTTGCTTTGTAAGTATTACTTCATTGTGCAGCCATGGGATATTAATCATCTTACAATGTGCACACCGGAGGCTGGATTTAATGGTCTTCACCCCTAACTACATAGCCAGTGGGAGCCCCATGCCATCACTTTTAGAGCAGGCCCATAGAGTTAACTGCCACTCAGCAACTTGACAGATCAACAATGGGTCTTCCCTGGGAATGCGTCCCCTGCTGGAATTCTCACCTGCTGAGGGCTACTGATCAGTCAATCGCTCAGTTGACCCTGCAAGGTGCGCCAAATGATTCCAGTGGTTCACATTGAGGAGACTTTCCATCATGTTGCCTGACTCTGCCACTATGCTAACTGGGAAGGTTTCAAACAGATCTATCAACTCAAGATTAGGCATCCACAAGGCATTGTGGGCCATCAGCAGCTGCAGAATTGTACCCAACCACAATTTCCAATCTCGTGGCCTGGTATATCCCAATATACAATAATCACAAATCCAAGGGCTCACCCTCAGTTCAATCAAGAGCACAATAAAGCATGTCTGGTGCAGCACCAGACGTACCTAAAAATGACATGTCAAGCCTGGTGAAGCTACAACACAAGATTAGCTGCAAGGCAAACAGCAGAAGCAGCAAATTATAGACAGAGCTAAGTGATTCCAGACTTTACCAAACTCCAGAAGTGAGCTAAGACTAACTGCCCTTAACATCAAAGCCACATTTAACCAAATTAGCATCAAGGAGCTCTAGGAAAATTAGAGGCAGTGGGAATCAGATAACACTCTCCAATGGTTGGAGTTGCACTAAGCACAAAGGAAAATGGTTGTGGTTGTTGGAAGTCAGTCACCTCAGTTCCAGGACATCATTACAAGGCTTCCTCAGATTAGTCTCCTAGGTCCAATAATCTTCAGCTGCTTCATCAATGAACTTCTCTCCATCATATAGCAAGAAGTGAGGATGTTCGCTGATCATTAGACAGTATTGGCTATTCTCAACTTCTCAGTATTAAAGCAATCCGTATCCAAATATAACAAGATCTGCACATGGCAAGTGATATTTACACTACACAAGTGCCAGGCAACGACTGTTACCAACAAAAAGTAATCTATCACTCCACTTGATGCTCACTGGCATTTCCGTCACTGACTCTCTCAATCTTTACATTCTGGGTATAGATGGGAGAAGAGATCAGAAACTGAATTAGACCAGGCATATAAAAAGACAGTAGCTACACGAGCAGATCAGGGGTTAGGGATCCTGTAGCGAGTGACTCATCTTCTGACCCCAAGAGCCTGTTCGTGATCTACAAGGCAACATCAGCAATCATTGGCCACCTGTAATTGCCCTTGAGCAGGTAGTGGTGAGCTGCAATATTGAACTTTTCTAGTTCGTATGGTGGGGAGAGGAAGAGAGTTCCTTTACTGCCACCAGGTTGAAGTCCTGGAACAGCAACACAGTTTCAAGCAACATTCTTAAGCTATGCAGCCTCACGATCACTCCAAGGTTCCGCACACATCAACTTTGTGCTGATGCATTGACTTTGGTGCTCAGGCCTTGAAGGCCCGCGTTTAAAAACAAAATATTACAAGGAATGTTAGTTTCAAGTCAAACTGTTGTCAGGCTTGGAGGGGAATAGCTGCTGCCCATGTTCTTCTAGATAGTAAAGGGCAAGTCATCATAGTCCAAGAGAGATGACTGTTGGTGATTTAACCTGCAGGTCACCACGCATCAGGTGAGTGGAGAGGTTGAGTTCTTCATGGTAGTCTCAGCCACGGCAGGAGTTGACCCCACACTGTTTGCATTATTGTGCATTGCAAACCAGTCGTTCACCCAACTGAGCTAAGTGACAGCGGGTTGGATACAGTCAGTACCTTGCCTATTGAGAAGAGCCAAAAGGACATGCTCCAGTCTTTGGGATGTACCTACTGTCACACGGCATTAAAATTCTTGAGTATTGTTGGAGCTGCACACATCCTGCTAAGTGAAGAGAGAGTATTCCATCACACTTCTAATTTGCACACTTCTAATTTGCCTTGTAGATGGACTGTGGTCTTTGAGGGGTTAAGAAGTGACTTACTTGCAGCAGAAGTCTTGGTCTCTGATATGCTGTTTCAGCTGCAATATTTACATAGCCAGTCCAGTTTATTTTCCGGTCAATGGAAACCCCAGGATGTTGATTGAGGAGGAGTCAGCATTAGAAATATCTTGATTATCAATGGGTGATGGTTGGATTCTCTCTTGTTTGATTTGGTTGTGTCCTGGCACTTGTGTGGTGTGAGTATTTCTTGCCACTTATTATCCCAAGCCCCAGGTATGTGAACATGAACAACTTCAGTATCTGGGGAGTCATTCTGTTGTTTTTCTGCCCATCATCTCAGTAATGAGGTTAATTCCCCTCAAATCCTGGATTCTGAGTGACCTCTGTCTCTGACAGTTATGTAACATCAAAGCAGTTGCCAAGACCAAACCCCTCCTCCACTCACCCTCCTCTTATGGGGCTGGTTTGATGCCCTAGGACAGCCTTGACCAACTCCTTGTGGTGTGCCCTGATCCCCTCTGTAAGTACAGAAGCAGACACCTGTGCGTCCTTTTCAATATTCCGTTTTCTCCCTTCATTCTTTGAATGCCCTCAAATGGGAGGAGAGTAGGATTGATGCTTTTCCCTACTCTGATGGTTATTGAATTCAGCATCCGAATTGTTGCCATTAGGTTAGTACACTGTCCAATGCCAATTTTTTGGGAGCCCACAGTTTCCATTCTTGGCTTAAGGAAGCCCTGAAAATTTGGCCAATTGTTCCCACCTCTGTTTGTTGACTTCAGTACATTTTCTTTAAAGATATTTTATTGTAATGTGAAAACTACTGCACAGTACATTGTATAATCAGTCACAGTTTAATGCAGGTTTTTTTTGCAAATATGCAAGTTGGAGATGAGCATTGTTCACTGCTGTTTTGAATCTGCTGTTTTATGCCATAATTAGGATTATTTCACGAGCTTTAACCTGTTGTATATTTGTTATTTGAAAATGTCATCATGAAACATATCTTTCTTGTAGGAAGTATTTGTCTGAAGCTAATATTAAAAGTGTTGAAGGAGGCTGCTGTAGAGTTACTTGATACATTGGCAATTATCTTCTAAAATTCTAATGATTCTGTAATGATTCCTGTGAATTGGAAGGTAGCAAATGTCACATCACTATTTAAGAAAGGAACGAAAGAGAAAGCAGAGAACTAAAAACCTGTTAGCCTAAAATCAGTACTGTGAAAAATGCCAGAATTTGTTTTAAAGGGTGGAATAAGTACACAGCTGGTTGATAATGATTAGCTTGGGCACAATCAGTATGGATTTGTGAATGGAAAGTTGAATGTTTGTTGAACTTGAAGATTTTGAAGATGCCACTAACAAAATTATTCAAGAAGAGCCAATAGACATTCTATACTTAAATTTTCAGAATGCTTGTGATTAAGTTCCGAAAAAGAGGCTTATAAAAAATATTAAAGCACCTAACTAAGAGGTACTGTACTGGCATGGATTAATGATATTTTAAGAGCCAGAAAACAGAGTAGAAATGAACAGTTCTTTCTTACATTAGCAGAATGTGACTAATAGGATATTGTAGGGATCAGAACTTGGGGCTCCAGCTATTCATAACATATATCAATGATCTGGAACTAAAAAGACCAAATGCAATATTTGCAAATATGCAGATGATACAAAGCTAAGTGGGAATGTGTGTGGTGAAGAAGATGTAAAACAATTTAACAAAGAGTTCGAGGGATTCAGTGATCTGGCACTAAACATGGCAGACTGAATCTAATGTGGAAAAAAATGTGAGATTATCCACTTTTGTAGCAGAAACAGAAATGCAGAGTATCTCTTAAATGATAAGCGGTTGGAAAGTGTCGATGTACAAAGGCACCTAGGTGTCCTTGTTGATACGTTACCGAAGGCTAACATGCACCAAGCTATTAGGAAGGCTATTGGAATATTCATCTTTATTGCAAGAGAATTTGAGTACAGAAGCAAGGAAGTCCTGTTTCTGTTGTATGAAAGCTTGGTTAGACCTCACCTGGAGTACTGTGTGCAGGTTTTGCTGTCCTAATCTCAAGAAAGGTATTCTTGCCATTTGAGGTGCACAACAAAGGTTCACCTAGACTTGTTTCTGGCATGATGGACTGTCTTGTGAAAACAGAGTGGGCAAACTGAGCATGTATTTTCAAGGGGTTTGAAAAATAAGTGGTAATCTGATTAAACCTACAAAATACTTAAAAGGATAGACAGGGTAGATGCAAATGAGATGTTTCCCATGGTTGGGGAGTCTGAAACAGTTTAAAAATAAAAAAGACATCATTTATTTTATTCCAGAGTGTTGTGAACATTTGGAATTCTGTGCCACAGAAGACTATGGAGGCTTAGTTTTTGAGTATATTTGTTAGAGGTTGATAATTTTTGATGACCAGTGGCATATGGGGTGAGTTAAAGGCATTGGCACGTTCAAGCAGACATGATCATATTGAATGGCCCTGGACTGGCTGAATGGCTGACTATTTTACCTATGTTTCTAACATATAGATGCTATTATTCAGAACTTGCGTTAAATTTCGATCAGAGCATGAAGTTGCAATGCAATGTTAGTGTTATCACTGTAGAATTCTTGAAATGATCAAATAATCGCAATTCAGATATGTTGTTCACTAAAATTTCGGCAAAGTGTAAAGGAGAGTGCATGAAACTTGTGTGCGAAATTCACCTGAATGCTAAGTATAAAATAAAAAGTTTGCCCTAAGAGAATGTTTGGGCTACATAATATTGTGAAGACATGTGTTAATATGTTCAGAGTATCATAGAAGAATATTCGTACATTACATTGGACTGTCTGAGCACTTTTTTTCTGTAGTTTATTAACAGCATTATGTGGAATATACCGAGTGAAAGCACTGCTTATAAATTGTGGAATCTAGAACAGTGTCACATTATCTGTTTAATGTGACCTTGTTTTGAGATCATAGTTTGTCTCAGTTTTCAGTAATATTTATTGTTTTCTTTTAATTATTATAGTGGTTTATCCTGTTTTATGTTTCAAAAGATCAACATTTACTGTTCTCATTCTTTTTCATCAAGTAGATCACTGATATTTCAGGAAGTAATTAGCTTATGAGTTTTCATTAAAGCCTAACTGTAATTTCTATGGTCACCATCTTAAAAGTAGTAATGTTGAAAATCATTAAATTCAACATAACTTGTCAAACTGTCAGTTGCAATTTCTTTGTATTAAGTGTTGTATGTTAATTTATTCGTGTGCTGACTACCAGAATATCTCAGTAACTAATGGACTGTCCCTGAACAGGCCTGTCCTTATCTTGCTGCGTCGTCGTACGCACACACATTCATTTCCAATTGCCCTTTCCTAACTTTTAATTGCTATACCCTCTTTCTGCTATTCGCCCAATCACCCCCCACTCCCACCGTAGGAACTTGAATGAAAGTCAGATTTTTCAGCACTGAATGGGAAATAAATCGAAAACCACAGGCAGTGAGGCGTGGAGAAACAAAACTGCATGCTGGAGTTTGAACCAGAGACAGTATGCTAGAAAGTCAGAGAAGCAAATATAATATCATGGATTTTCTGTTGGTGGCAAAGCTGACCTCTGAGAAAGCTAAATTGAGACCGACTGAGTTAAAGGGCAAGTGTTCATGTGTTCATCAATTTTTACTTAACTACTGTCTGGAGATGATTCAACAAAATAATCTATGGGAATGTGCAGAATTACTGACAGCAATTTCTGAATTTCCAAGTTTAATTGTGCAGACGTAAATTCTACAATTTGAGCAATTTCAAGAGGAGAAATGTCACCTGAAACACCAGAAATGACAGTAAATACCAACACTCTCCTTTTCATTACTACTGCAAAATTGAGACCAATGAGTGTACATCCTGAAAATTAAATGTAATACACCGACATTATACCCAAGAATGAAAGAAATCATGACTTTGGAAGTAAGTGTGCACTTAGAGTCAGAGGGATATACAGCATGGAAACAGACCCTTCGGTCCAACTCGTCCATGCTGACCAAATATCCTAAATAAATCTAGTCCTATTTGCCAGTATTTGGCCCATATCCTTCTAAACCCTTCCCATTCATATACCCATCCAGATGCCTTTTAAATGTTGTAATTGTACCAGCCTCCACAACTTCCTCTGGCATTTCATTCCACACACGCACCACCCTCTGTGTGAAAAAGTTGCCCATTAGTTTCTTTTTAAATCTTTCCCCTCTCACCTTAAACCTATGCCCTCTGGTTTTGGACTTCCCCACCCAGGGGAAAAGACCTTGTCTATTTACCCTGTCTATGCCCCTCATGATTTTATAAACCTCTATAAGGTCACCCCTCAGCCTCTGATGTTCTAGGGAAAATAGTCCCAGCCTGTTCAGCTTCTCCCTATAGCTCAAACCCTCTAACCCTGGCAACATCCTTGTAAATATCCTTTTCTGAACTCTTTCTATAGCAGGGAGACCAGAATTGCACACAGTATTCCAAAAGTGGCCCAACCAATGTCCTGTACAGCTGCAACATGACCTCCCAACTCCTATACTCAATACACTGACCAATAAATGCAAGCATACCAAATGCTTTCTTCACTACCAACCAACTATGAACCTGCACTCCAAGGTCACTTTGTTCAGCAACGCTCCCCAGCACCTACTATTATGTGTATAAGTCCTGCTCTAGTTTGCCTTTCCAAATGCGGCACCTCGCATTTATCTGAATTATATCTGTTTGCCACTCGTCGGCCTATTGGCCCATCTCATCGAGATCCTGTCGTACTCTTGAGGTAACCTCCTCTTGTCCACTACACCTCTAAGTTTGATGTCATCTGCAAATTTACTAGCCATACATCCTATGTTCACCTCCAAATCATTTATATAAATGACAAAAAGCAGTGGGCCCAGCACTGATCCTTGTATCACACTGCTGGTCACAGGCCTCCAGTCTGAAAAGCAACCCTCTGCTACCACCCTCTGTCTTCTACCTTCGAGCCAGTTCTGTATGCAAATGGATAGTTCTCCCTGTTTTCCTTGTGATCTAACCTTGCTAACTAGTCGACCATGAGGAACGCTATTGAATGCCTTACTGAAGTCCAAATAGATCACGTCCACTGCTCTCCCCTCATCAATCCTCTTCATTCCTTCTTCAAAAAACTCAATTAAGTTAGTGATACACAATTTCCCAGCACAAAGCCATGTTGACTATCCCTAATCAGTCTTTGCCGTTCCAAATACATATAAATTCTGTCCTTCAGGATTCCCTCCAACAACTTGCCCACCACCATTGTCAGGCTCACTGGTCTATTGTTCCCTGGCTTTTCCTTACAACCTTTATTAAATAGCGGCACCACATTAGCCAACCTTCAGTCTTCCAGCACCTCACCTGTGACAATCAATGATACAGCTATCTCAGCAAGGGGCCAGGCAATCAATTCCCCAGCTTACCACAAAATTCTGGGATACACCTGCTCAGGTTCCAGGGATTTATCCACCTTCATGCATTTTAAGCTGTCCAGCACCACCACCTCTGTAAATTAGACATTTTTCAAGATGTCACTATTTATTTCCCCATGTCCTATATCTTCCATATCTTTCTCCACAGAAAACACTATGGAAAATACTTGTTTCGTATCTCCCCCATCTCCTGCAGTTCCACATGTAGGCAGCCTTGCTGATCTTTCAGGGGCCGTCTTCGCTCCCTAGTTACCCTTTTGTCCTTAATGTATTTGTAAAATCCCTTTGGATTCCCCTTAACAATGTTTGCCAAAGCTATCTCATGACTGCTTTTTGCCCTCCTGATTTCCCTTTAAGTATACTCCTACTGCTTTTATACTCTTATAGGGATTCACTCAATCTCTGCTGTCTATACCTGACATATGCTTCCTTCTTATTCTTGAACAAAACCTCAATTTCTCTAGTCATCCAGCATTCCCTACACCTATCAGCCTTGCCCTTCATCCTAACAGGAGGATGCTGTCTTTGGACTCTTGTTATCTCATTTTTGAAGGCTTCCCATTTTTTGGCCGGCCCTTTTACCTGCAAACATCCACTCCAATCACCTTTTGAAAGTTCTTGCCTAATACTGTCATAATTTGCCTTCCTCCAGTTTAGAACTTCAACTTTTAAATCTGATCTATCCTTTTCCATCACTGTTTTAAAACCAGTAGAATTATGGTCACTGGCTCCAAAGTGCTCTCCCCCACTGACACCTGAGTCACCTGCTCTGCCTTATTTCCCAAGACTGGGTCCAGTTTTCCACCTTCTCTTGTAGGTACATCCATGTATTGAATCAGAAAATTGTTACACTATTTTTACTGTATTCATGTAAATATGTATTTTTAAAAAGGTTTTCACCGGTGGATTTTAAAAATTTATACCAATAAGAATAGCACAAACAGTGTTGCCAACACACAAGTCCAGTGATTTTTGCAAGTGTTTATTGCCTTGAGCCAGCTAGGTAACTGCTTTCAGGCAGTGCGTTCCAGAACTTAAATAACCCCTAGTTTAAAAACATTTTCCCATATTCCCCTGTAATCCCTCTACCAATGACTTGAAATCAGTGCCCCAAGTCGCTGACCTCTGCTTGGATAAATAGGCCCTTCCTTTCCCCTGTATCCAGACGCCTAACAGTTTTGTACATCTGATAAAGACCATGAGATATAGAACAGGATTTGGCTCATCGAGACTGCTCCACCATTCGATCATGGCTATATATATATTTCTCAAGCCCATTCTCCTGCTTGTTATCTCTTCAAAGAATTCTAACAGATCCCCATGACAAAGCCGTACTGAACCCTGTTTTACCACACAATCTCATTCTTAATAAGGGATTTGAAAATCTAAAATCTCCCCTCGGACTTTTCGTTTCTTAGCTATTTTCAGACCTGGCAACATCATGGTGTATCTCTACACCCTTTTCCAGTGCATATCTCAGCAGCTTCCATGACAAATATGCTGCATTATAACAAACAATTTAGCCACCGCCTCTTGACATTCAGTGGTGTTACCATCACTGAATCCCCCAGTAACAACATCCTGGGGGTTACCTTTGGCCAGAAACACATTTGGGCTTGCCTTGTAATACATTGGCAATGAGCGAGTCAGATGCTTTTAATACTGTGGTGAGTACGTCACCTCCTGACGCTCCAAAGCCTGTTCACCAACTGCAAGACCCAAGTTAGGAGTGTGATGGAATACTTCCCACTTCCCGCAGGGGCGCAGCTCCAACAGCACTCAAGAAGCTTGATGCCATCCAGGAGAAAGCAGCTGGCTTGATTGGCACTACATCCACAAGCATCCACTCCCTCCACCACCAACGCTTCAAAGCAGCTAGGTGTACCATCTACAAGATGCAGTGCAGAAATTCTTCTATTAATTAGCACTTCCAAACCCTTGACCACTTCCATCTAGAAAGACAAGGGCAACAGATACATGGGAACAGCACCACCTGCAAGCTCCCCTCCAAGCCTGTCACCATCCTGACTTGGAAATATAACACAGTTCTTTCACTGTCGCCAGGTCAAAATTCTGGAATTCCCTCCCTAGGAGCAATGGGGTCTACAATAGCACTGGTTCAAGGAGACAGTTCACCACTGTCTTCTTAAGGGCAACTAGGGACAGGAAACAAATGCTGGCCAGCCAGTGATGCCCACTTCCCACAAGTGAATAAGAAAAATATACTTCATCTGACCATGTCTGAAAGTCTAAACAGAGTAGTCCTTAGTACAGTCAAGCAGCACTACAGTCAACCAATAGGTGTTTCCACAGTTCGTCAAGTACGTCATACAGTCTTCATCCAGCCATGGTAAGGTAGGTGTTTGGTGTGACCAAAGTCTGAGGATATGTGTCCTTATTATGAAGGGATTGAATTGTGATGAGTCCTGCTGGTCAGGTCTAATATGTACAGGGATTGCAAGCAAGTGTGGGAGCTATAGAGAAGTTGGCGGCTGTCCTCACTGTGGTCAGTTCTGAGGGTATGGACAGTACTCACAAAGTGGATTTTTGGGCTATTTCATGCTCTGCTGAGAGAAGTGTGAACTTGAGTGCAAGAATTGGAGCCATTGTGCTGGGACATTGTGCAATTTGGGCAGCTCCATATATAAATGTAGGGTCTGATATAGTATGGGAGGGCACAGGGTACTGTTGGCGGGGAGGTCATTGTCGCACCACACTTTTTAATTGGGGAGTTTGTGATAGTGGACATGGCTCAGTGGTAGGCTAACAGCTGAAGGGGAAATGAGATAATATTGCTTGTTAAATAAAAGGTTAGTTAGGAACATGGGAATCTTCGAAGGTGATGGCGTTGAGAGAGACAGTAGCACAAAAGGGTCCATGAAAGGTTGGGGTATAGAATGGAAAATTTGACTCTTGAGCAGAGTCTGAACTTACTTTCAGTAAAGAGAGCCCGCCGATTTCTCTATAGCTCCCAAACTTACTGTATATGTTCCGTCTTCCACCATATCTCAACTGTTCAATAAGGATGAAAAGTGGTTCCTTGCACACTCGATGAGTGGAGTAAGTTTGTTTTCTGTGCAGGCGGGACACACTTATGAACAATCTGAGGCTGTTCAGTTGACAAATGCATCTCCGAGGTATCTGTAGCTTCAATATTATCACACATTTCACATCAAGTTGCTCTGCTTGTTACCCTCCTGCATTGATAAACAATTCATATTGCGCATATCGTTCTCAAGCAATCATGGCAATATAATTGATCAATATAATGTAATCCAACTAAGCTTTGTGTAGTAATTCCCAGATAGTTCCAGAGATCTTATAGCAGCACAAGGGTAGCAATCTCTTTTCCTTTCGAAGAGAAGCAAAAACAAGTGAGAACATGTGTCCTTATATTCAATATTGTGCTTCACGACTGATGGAGTGGTAAGATAGCCACAACATCCCAATGTACTTGCAGCCAAGGTTTACGATGCATTCAAAAATCTCAGAGCTCAATGCAGAAGCATTTCATGGCCCACCAATGAGGCCTCCAAAGCCTATATTAAAGCCTAATATCTGTTTGATATGACTGCTCAGGAATTATATTGATAAGGTATTATATTTCTGATGAACTCACATAGATTCATTGAATCCATCCTGAACTGATTCAGCAATGGCATGTGCTATAGTTGCTGTCATAGCTATATAAAAATATCGTGGATGAATTAAGTTTCAAAACTGTCAGCAAGCCAAGAAGCAGTAGCAACCTCCAGCAAATGTCAAACATTTTCTTCTTGAAGAAGTCATCGCAGATGTTGCCCCCAGAATACAAAGGATATTTGGAAGGCCATTTCCTCCAGATGACAAGTGCAGGCACAGACTGAGCATGGCCTGGGGCACCATAACAGAACTGTGTCTTTTATTGAAGCAGGACTTGCACACTGGAGGAGTGGGGCTGCCAAAGTGACAACAGCTCTTCTTTTTTGTGTGACTGGCTAATTCCAGGCATCCACTGGAATCTCTTATACGTCAACTCAAAATATGTCAAGGATGTTGAAATTCAATTTGTACAAGATGACACTGCTCATCTCTTTTCCCTGAGACAAAGCATCTGCTTTTTCATATAGCTGCTCAATGGTTTAGTTAACTTCACTACTGTTTAAATTTCCAAAGTCGGCACACCATACATGGTCCTGGTTGGAAAAGGCATTTTATGTATCATAATTTGGATGTTAATGGGGTATTGGACATCACCTAGCCTTTAAAAAGTGTACGTTTCCTTTTAGACATTGGTAGAATGAACCTTTGCCCTCAAAAGTGTTCAGTAACCAATGAGTGGCCATAAATATGGAACATGAGTGGAGGCAAGATCTATTAGATCTTGTGTTCCCATTAACTTTGTAATATGCAACTTCCTTAGGTTTCGGGATCCTCAGCAGATTGGCGGTAGAGGGACTGGACATCCCTGGAGCGTCCTGAGAGGAAACGTCTGGCTACTGGTGTGTAGTTCTTTCTCTGTCTGGGGGTCTGCTAGCATCACTATGTGTCTTTGGAAGAATGGGCACTTGAATGAAGTCAGGGTCCCTCATCATCATCTCATCTTGCCACAGATGCTGATCACCAACGGCTAAAGCAGTGGAGTGTAGCTGAGCGAGTACTTCTAGCAGTCACTGAGTATTCTGCTGGAGCTGGCTGTCCATTGTAGCTGCTGACCTGTCCGTGGAAACAGCCGGAAGTAACCTGTCAGAGCCAGCATGGTACTGATAAAATTAGTTGACTCTCTGCCCTTCAATTCAAAATACCAATATCTCTGATGAACCTATGTTTGCATAAAGTATTAATACATGAGGATCTCTCCTACCTAGGGCTCTGCTGGTGAGAAGTGCCAGTGATGTGCTCACCAGAATGTGATCCTGATGTAATCTGGAAACAGTACTCACCAAGGTGCACATGTCTGAGCTGGCGGAGAGTGCCGGAAAATAACTTTCCGAAACAGGATCTGTGGCTCCTTCCACAGACATGGAGGTGGAGGAGGAACTGATTGCTGAAGAGAATGACCTTTTTAGGGCAGAGGCTATGTGGATGCTGCCAGTGCCTGCAAAAGAGGAGAATTAGTTGTGTGAAAGGATTAGAATCTTAAGCATTTTAAGAATACAGCCACAGTGGTGGTAATAGGATAGTAGGATGGAACAGCACCATTAAACTTAGTTGGTTGCTTAGACATGGTGGTCTTGACATGCCACCTGAGCGGTTTCGATTCTCTCCTGGTAAACATGGATTAGTTGAATAATGTCACCTACCTTGCTGCCTGCCTTTGACCTTGGTGACCTTGTGACCCAATTTAAGATCTGCATATGCTTCAGGCAGCAGCCATGTCTGAAAGTCAAAAGGGAGGCATCCTCAGTCAAATCAACAGGCAACCCCTTCAGCCAGATGGTAGAACCTTTATGATGACTTTAGGAGTATGGGAATTGAACCTACCTATTTATCGTCACTCTGCATCACAAAATAGCTGTCCAACCAATTGGAGCTAACTAACCCTTTGTAGAAGAACTTAATACTAAGGCTACTCAGTGAATTACTATCTCTGTAGCAATATGGCATGATTTGTAGCTGATTCAAACAGAAAATCAAATGATTTGTTTTACCTTCAACAAAAGACTTTGATTTTGCAACTGATATGAATAATATTTCTCGCTAATGGAATTTCATGATTTGTTTTCTGAGACTACCAAGTTCCACTATGAGCTTAGAGATGGAACATTCATTGACTCTTTTTCACTATTAACTCTGATTTTGCAAGAAAAATACAAGTTAGTTTTTAACCGTAATTAAGTCCAAGTCTATTTGAATTACATTTGCTTCAATGCTGTTTCTGTTTCTCCGTTAGCTGTCTTTATTCTTCTGCAGATAAAACTTTAATTCATGAAGCGCAAACTAGATTTCTGCAGCACCGTCATGTGCTAATCTCATCTGAGGTGATTACAATACACTAATTATGCGCTATTCCTAATGATTCTACTGTATATATGTTTCTCCACCTTGTTATACCAATTTTGACCTGTGAACTGTAGGCAGGAAATGTTATCATCCCTAACAACACTGTAGGAATACCTGAGACCTAATGGGAATATGATGGACATATTAATTCAGGTTTAATTGAGTGTGAAATTATTTTAAAAAATACTGCATGATGTGATTTTATAAAATAACCATATTGCACATTCAATTCAAGTTCACTGGAAACGTGCCCTAAATGCAATCCCCATCTGTTATTCTAGTTTGTACTCTCATTTGTAAATGGTTTAAATTTGTTGAGTTTTTGTTTAAATAGCTAGTGGCAAAGTCTTGCCTTATTAAAATATGAGCCAAGTTGTGACAACATTGCTTTAGGTTTTGGCAAAGGTGCACTTTGTTAACTTAGAGATATTTAAATTTGCTCTTGATTAATTTTCTTGAAAATAGTCACAGTGACAGAAACGTATATGGAATGCCAATGTATAAGTATAAGTGTTAATCCTAACTGACTTTAGGAAACTTATGTTACTGCAAATAGTTTCAACATTGTAGCAACATAAAATAGCCACATAAGTTCAGGTTGAGTGGAAGTTCATCTTTCGTAGCAGGCTTAGGTTTTATATTGTGTGTAATAATTTATGAACTTAATGCATTTTCAAGCAATCCTCTGGACTGTCTTGTTTTAAACAAACCGTATGCTTGCAGTTTAAATAAATGCATATAGATGATTTGCCCTGAGCTCAGTGGAGAAAACGAACAATATAGACATTTTTTAAAAAAACTCTTACATTTATATGACACTTTATCACATCCCCATGCTGCCCAAAACGTTTTTTATATGCTAAACTTAAGTGCATTTACAGTTTTGTATAATTCTGTGCAGTCAACTGAAAGCAATATTAGGTTTATTTACACTAGTTTCATTTTCTGTGACAAAAGCCCTAGAGGAAGCTTTATGCAAAGTGTATATATAGTATTACTGTTATGAAAGATGCTACAAGAATAGAGTATAATGTATAAAGTGCAAACATATTTATTGCATAGTCAGTTGATGAGAAATATAACCTAGTAACATCATACAAAGTTTTGAGGTGATTAGTTTTATATACCCTTATGGCAATGTGTGTATGCTGTACGCTCCGAGTATGTTGTATCATAATTGACTTTTTAAAAAACACCTTTATTCCTCTCTGCCCTGGTACAGTGGAAGCTGTCAGTTACGTTCTTTGCCTCATACCTTCCTGTTCTCTCTTCTGTTACATTATCTGAGGTTGCACATACAGCATCACGCCTCCCTAAAGCTATCTATTAAACAGAAATAATCAAACGAATTAATGTCTTCCCACTCCTCCAAGGATAATCAAGAGTGGAAACATTTTCAGTCTTTAGCTGTCTAATTAACCTGCATCATTTAGATCAAAAGCCATATTCAGAAATATAAGCCTACAAAGTACTTGGTGGAATAGTTAAAATCAACATAAGTATCTGCCATTATTAAATAATCTGAAGTAAGTCGTAACAGTTAAGTTAGTGCATAGTGGTTCGGTAAGTTGCCAAGATCACAAGTCATTACTGAATGGAAGTGATGGGCTGAATTGAATGGCTGATTAAGCAGTGGCTTATTATTGTTGGAAATTCTAATTTATGTCGGGAGGAATAAACCAACTTCTATTTATGGAATGCTTTTAATCAAAGCACTCCACTAGTGGGAATTGAAACTATGAAACAGTCAGAATAGGTGACAGAATTCTGCAGTATGGGGAATGAGGTTGTGCAACTTTCTGTGATTAATGATAAACAGGCAACCAAAATATTAGCAGTGGAGTTGCAAGCAGAAGGTCTAGCAGAGTTGTGCAAAACAGGGTGGAGTGATACTGAAGGGATTTTTAGATGAAGGTGAAGATTTTAGTTTTCTGAAGTTTGGTGAGCCCAGTTGTGACTGGAGAGAACCATATGATGGATGAGTTGAATTGTGCGAGATGGAACATGAGAATTCGGGAATAACTGATGAAAATAGTGAAGTTATGGTCTTAAAGCTGAACAAAGTAAAAACGATGAAGAGTGACAGATTTTCAAGATTTTCCAAGAAATCATTCTGGCCACTTTGTCCTAAGCTTTCCATGCATTTTGTCAATTTTGAAATGAGAATCTATGAGTTAAATATTGATCTGACAATTATTCCAAATAATATCTGCATTTCCAATTGACACTGCTAGTAAGATAGTTTCTCTGCTGACTGTGGATGCATAAACTACGCCTTATGTTTTAAATGATCTATAAAGCGTGCATTTTTTAAAATTGGAAGATAAACATGGGCCTCCTATCTGAAGAAAAAAAAATGCTTGTGAAAAATGAGTCAACCTTGGATCAGTTAGATTATTAGCTTGCTAGATGGACAGAACTGGTCAAGTTAAGACATGACATGAGCTTCTCCTACTTTTTACCTTTGGCAATGCCATCAAAATATATGTAACGTAATAATTCTGTAGATTCCTGTAATTCCTTAAAATATAAAATCAACAGTAATTAAGCTTAATGTCTCAGAATATGGAGCTTTATAACGCTCCTTTGCACATAAATCAAAAAGATGACACCCACTGAACATTTTTCTCCTATCACTGTTGTATGGACTCAACAGAAGGCAATTGTTAAAGATTAACAAAATGAACTAAATTGGACATGAATATGGACAGGCTGTGCTTAGTAAAACAGCACAACAGCACATACCTGTGACCACTTTTGCTGTTCCAAACTTGATGTTCTCTACTTGACTTTTTCCTGTGTGAGAAGCAAAACAAATTTGGTCTTATAAATTGCCATAATCTGATGCTGTCCTCTTCACAACTGGCCATAATGTGGAAACATAGTTTGAAGGCAGAATTTCTCCTGCCAAGAGGTGGCAGGACAGAGGCAGGAAGAACAAATAATCAGTGGGTTCGTACCAAGATACATACCTCCATCCCACAACCCCAACAATCAAGTTCTGGTAATGTATAATCCCTCTGATCTGCTACAATTAAAGTCCATAAGGGCTCAGTTAGTTGTCACTGAATTAGCTCAACCCTGTAATGACTCCATTATATGCTCCTTGGCTGCCTTCCCAACAGGAAAAGCCAGTGAGGCCTTCCTGTCAGGTTGGTGGAAAATGCTTCTGTTAACCCCTGTCTGAGGCTAAATGGGGACATAATGGAAGGAACAGGAGAGTGGCCATTGAGAACCTTTGCCTTTGAGCTTCCCTGACGCTGTGAAAAAGCATTATTGCCAGTGAAGCCTCTTAGGGCTGCACTGCCTGAACCTCCATTAATGCTCTCCAGGTGCCATCCATTGATTGACCTTCAACTTTTGGCCAGGCAGAAGTAAACTGTTAGGGCTCGTGATGAACCAAAGAGCCTTTCGTATGGGACTTAAATGATTGATTGGAGTTTGATTTGGCAGGCGTACTTGGTGGTGGGAGTGAGGGATTAGTTGCCACTGAAGATGCCTCTCTCCACACTTCAGCAGAGATTTAGTACTCTCTGCTCTAAGTTTCAAGTCTTCTCATAACCCTGACTGACTTCTTTTTAAAGTAATTTCAACTTGCACATCATGGTGCGAAAAGGAGCATTTGCAACAATGATATGAAGCAGAATTGCAGATGCTGGAAAAGTGAAACAGAAAGTGCTGGAGTATATGTTCTGACCAACGGTCACTGGACTCAAAACATTAACTCTGTTTCTCTTTCCACATGTGCTGCCACAAATGCAGTGTTTCTTCAGCAATTTGTTTTTATTTACAGTAATAACACTTCTTTTGTGGAAAAGCTTTAAATCTGAAGTTGCAAATAGAAATACAATAGTTTATTTCAAATATTGTTTTAAAATATCTCCTTGTACATCCTTCTCTATTCCTGGCTCTATTTTCTGTTAACTGTTTTGTGCACTATTAATTGAATAATTTTACTTGCAGGACAAATTCATTCATCAACTAATTAATAAGTTTTTTTTAACAAAATAAGCTATTTACAAAACCGCTGTAGTTTGGCCTGATCACATTAAAACATGTGATGTTTGACATAAGGGCTCCAACCAGCCTGAACAATTGCTAAGATAGCTGAATCGTCCACTGATCTAAATACCATAATCAAATTAGCTCAACAGCACTCGATCTAATATCGGCCCAGGACGTAATTCATTTTTGTATGCATTAGTCCATTTTATCCTTTCTGTGTTTTGTGTATTCTACTAGCTTTTGTAAATTTTAGAAAGGAATAAAATAATTTCATTATTAACATTTAAGTTAGCTTATAAAGTGATAGTCCAAAGCAATGTTTATAAAATGTTGTGGAGCTATTTAATCCTTTAGCAGTGTCATCTATTACTAATAGCTTGTAACGCCCCATGCCAGGGTTACTGTAGGCGAATGTACTGTGTGATAGTGAGTGCAATGAGCACAGCAGTTTAGACCTTCTTCTTGCGGCAGAATGAAACTTGTGTTTTGTCTGTAAAGTTAATTATAGAATATTTAAATGCAGGGAATAGAGTCCCGAATTTTTCTCATTATATTGTTGTACCTGAATATTGTCAAGTATTTAATGTGGAAGGCAATTTGATTTTGTAGTGCCAATAAGTTGATGCTTTCTCTCAGTTTTCTTCTTGTTTTATCAGGGGCTTCTTCCCTACAGTTCATCTTTCAACTCTTATTGCAAGTTACAATGTTTGCAACCTAATACATGTTTTTTAAAAAAGTAGCCAGTTATTTTGATTTCCTACTTGGCTATTACTGCATGCATCCACTTATTTCTAAGGTGAGGGGATTTGATTAAAATTCTACTTTGGTCAGGTGCAAGAAGAAAACTTCATCAGTGTGGAAAGTAAAAGTTTATCTTGATAGCGCTGGGAAAAGAATGGATTGAGGGAGAAAAGAGATTTTGCCAGACATTGAAGCACAATTGCTCCCATCACATCCTGCTAATAAGTATCTGTGTGCCTGTTATGGTTAAGGTACTTGAGGGCTCTTGGTATCTGGGAAGTCATGCCCTACCTTTGGGAAATGAAATCTGTAAATTTGTTTCTCGCAGGCTTCTGAACAAAAACTGTATTTGCACACTGTAGGCCAGTGGAAATGGATATAAACATATACTTACAGATGTAAGTGAAGCCCACAGTTGTTTTCTCATTTAATTGGCTTGTTGTTCTTCATTTACATCTGTGCATTGGTGGTAGAGATCACCAGGAACCACAAAAATGAGTCGATACAGTGTGGAGCTGGAGGATTGATGAAGGGTGTAAACCCGAAACGTCGACTTGCTTACTCCTGTGCTGCTGCCTGGCCTGCTGTGTTCCTCCAGCTCCACACTGTATTGACTCTGACTCCAACATCTGCAATTCTTGCTGTCACCAAAAAAATGAGGACGCATTGTATGTATTTTGCTCTGAAACTACTCAGTACCACTAGTTATACGTACTGCATAATTTTGTTTCCTTAACAATGAAGGGAGAGAGAAATACTAACATCACTACTTTTTTCTGAGTACATAACTACAAATGAGCTGCATCATGTTTTGCATCATGTCTCCTTTAAAAGGGGCTCAACTTTGTTATTTCTCTCCATTAGATACGGACATGGTTATGAGATATTCTGTGTTGCCTGTAATAATGCCTCGACTGTGGTGGCTTCAGCCTGTAAGGTATGGTGTAAAGATTTTGGAGCGATACTAAAAACGTACTGCAATAACAAATATTAGATTGTTAAGTAAACAGACTACTTTTAATACACAAGTTGAATTTAATGTGTAAAGAGTTTTACTGTAGATGGAAATGTTCCTTTGCTTTCGTCAGTAATTTATGATTAGTGTTAGGAACAATTTTCAGTCCTTCCTATTATATAGTAAAGTGGCTAAGTGGATCACAACATTCAAATTATTACTTATTGGAAAACCCAGTGCTAGCTTCTGCATGAATTTTCTGTGACTAGGTTGTCAATATTTACCTGTCATCCTTGTTCTGCACATAGGTGACACTATGAAAGGTCTTTATACTTGTCTTGTGTTATTGGGTTCAACAATATTCATTTCTACAGTAAATTTAAAAAATAGCTTTGTATGCCTTTGCAGACTCCAACCAGTGGAGTATGGCTCTGCGGCATTAGTTCTTCTCTAACTGAATTGTGAGTGTGATCTGAATTGTTTTGTGATTTCCTATAGCCATACTTTGTTGTAGCAGGCCTTAAACTATGCCTACTATTTCTTAGCTTTGCCCTTAGATGTTTCAGCGTGAATTTATTTGCATGACACTATTATAAGTATAAGAAGAAAAAGGAAATGGCATTTAGGATCAGAAGAAAGTTGGAATTAACAGCATAAGGATTGCAAAACCAGGGTAAATTTTCGTGAGTGATTTTATTGTTTATCAGATGGCTGTGAATAAATACCACAAAGAGCGCACATGTTAAAAAGATCAAATGAAATAACTACCAGACATCTTATTATAATGGTAGAGAATGTTAAATTCAAACAAAATTCTGCATTGTGTGTATTTTGCTGTTGAATTAGTTTTAAATCATCTCTGTTGAGAATAAGCCTAGTGGCAGGGCAGGGATCATTTTATTGTGAGTTCAGCTCTGTTCAGCGAAACATAGTACCTTTAAGAAGAACATTTGGCTTCAGGTTTTAAACTTTAAATTTCTTATTTCTTGATTACAGTTATCTCTGATTATTTTCTGTCTACTGATTTCTTCACCTCTTTACCACTTGCCCATAGGCTGCTATTTTAGTGATTTTGGAGAAGCTGAAAACAACCTGTTCCTTTGACTGCACCAAGGAACCTCCAACTGCGACCTTCCCCTTCCTGTCATTTACCTCTTCTTGGGTGATGCTTTACTGGGTATCGAGAGGTGGGGGTTGATCATACTGACGGCAGTCTTTGATTAGCACTGCCACAAGGTAGACAAGTGCTGTTGGCAAGCAGTTAGCTTGCATCTCTCGGAGTTGGACCTATTAATAAAGAACCCTTGATCCTTGGGATGGCTTGACAGTTAAAAAGGGTGGGCCTTCCCAAAATAAAGCAATGCAGCAACTTAGCAGCTGTCCTGGCATTGGGTGAGACCCCAGTTTCTCTTTTAAATACTACCCCTTATATGTAACGTACACTGAGCTATTTCTGAATGACAGAAGTTGCTGTATAAATGTAACTTACTTTCTTATCCATTGCTCTTTTTTAAGAATTTTGCTGTTGCCTTTTTTTCTAGCCGTTCCAGAATTTAGCCATTTGACCTGGTGTCCAGTATTTGAAAATCTATTTTATTTGCCAGTAAAGTTTGCTCCAGAAGCACAGTTATGATACAGCTGGATAACTCTAAAGCTCAGCAGGTCTGGAAGCATCTGTGAAGAAAAAAATCAGAGTTAATGTTTCCGGTCCGGTGACCCTTCCTCAGAAACCCATCCTCAGTGACTGCCTCTGGCTCAGACTCACCTGTGTGGATTCCAACTGAGGTTTCATCGCTCATGCTTTGAATCCTCCCAGGATCACAGGTATCTCCGTGATGTTCAACGTTCCACGGACAGCTGCTGTCACCACATCCTGAGACCCATGCTCAGTGCCATGTGACTTCACGTGCACACTCTCGACCTTTCCCACAGCATCGCATCACACCGGCTCAAGATTGCACCACTCCGCAGTTCATTGATTTCACTTCCAATTTCCACCCTGCCTTCAATTTCATCTGGTCTATCGCTGACTCCTTCCCTTCCTCGACATTTCTGTTTCCATTTCTGGCGATAGACTGGTCAATATTATCCACTATAAATCCACTGACTCCTACAGCTACCTGGACTATACATCCTTGCACCCTGCTTCCTGTGGGACTCCATCCCATTTTCTCAGTTCCTCTGCCTCTGTTGTATATGTTCAGATGAAGCCTACTTCGACAAGGGAGCCTCCGAAATGTCGACCTTCTTCCTCAACCGAGGATTCCCTAGCACCATTGTTGACAGGGTCCTCAACTGGGTCCGATCCATCTCCCGCACTTCTGCTCTCACCGCTTCTCTTCCCACCTGCAACAGAGATAGGGTTCCCCTTGTCCTTACCTACTATCCCACCAGCATCCACATGCAGAAGACCATCAGACGTCATTTCTGCCACCTCCAACGAGATGCCGCCACCAGACACATATTCCCCTCCCCTCGCCTCCCTGGTCCGCCTTCTGCAGGGACTGGTCCCTCTGGTACACCCTGGTCCACTCTTCTTTCACTCCCAACAACCCCCCACAGCCCTACCCCTGTAACCGGCGAAGGTGCAGCACCTGTCCATTTACCTCCTCCCTCCCCAGTATCCAAGGGCCCAAACATACCTTCCAGGTGAAGCAACACTTCACCTGCACTTCCCAGAATCTAATCTACTGCATTCGCTGCTCACAATATGGTCTCCTCTACATTGGGGAAACAAAGCGTAGACTGGGTGACCACTTTGCAGAACATCTACGTTCTGCTCACAAAAAAGACCCTGAACTCCCTGTTGCCTGCCACTTCAACACAGCACCCTGTTCCTTGGCCAGTTCTGAGGAAGGGTCACCGGACCTGAAACATTAACTCTGATTTGTTCTTCACAGATGCTACCAGACCTGCTGAGCTTTTCCAGCAACTTCTGTTTTTGTTCCTGATTTACAGCATCTGCAATTCTTTCGGTTTCTGTTTGTCCAATGTTGATCACAACCAGGGCAGACAGAACTTTATGAACAAGTTCCTGAAATTTTTCCTTGGTATTTTAAATCTTGATTCACAGCAAAAGGTACTCAGTGTTGACATTGGCAGGTTTGTAAAGAGCAGTAACACAGTAAGGAAATATTTTAAATTGCTTGTAAGTTTTGATAGAATTCAAAAGTCTTAAGCGGTAAACCACTCACTTCTGAGTAAAGAGGTCATGTCACGCGTCAGTGAACATGTACTCCAGGCTGACATTCTTGTGTAGTATTGAGGGGCTCTGCAATTTGGAGATGCTGTTTTTCAGGCGACAAATTAAACTGAGGGAACTCTGTCTTCTGAGATTTTCAGAAAAGACCACATAGCATGACAAGAAGGAGAGCAGTGGAATTTTTCCAATGTCTTGAACAAATATCTATTCCTTAACCAAGATGAGCAAATTATCTGCCCTTCTTGACACAAAGGCAGTGTAAATCTTGTTGCTACAAGAGCAGGTCAAAGGCTGATAATTCTATGACGAGTAACTTGACCCCTGATTCTCCAAAGCTTTTCACAAGTCAGGAGTGTGATGAAATTCTGTCCACTTCCAGTGTAGATACAGCTCCGATGACACTTAGGAAGCTCAAAGCCATCTAAGAGAAAGCAGCATACACAATTTATACATCAATCACAAGATGTGGTCACCCACTTTCAACATTTATTCCCTCCACCACTGATGTACTTACCTGTTTTATCGCTTCAAATGCACTTCCAAAATGCATGATTCATTATAAAGATGGTAAAAAGCACTCCATAAATGCAAATTGGTTTATTTCATTTATTTTCCTTTGATCTGAGCAGGATTGAGGCTGTGATAATAATATCCTCCCTTACTAGTAATTAGTTCATTAACCTTACAAAAAGCTAACTACTTTTCCCTCTGGATATACATTTAAGGAAAGATTTTCTGTTCTTTGAATGAATGGGGCCATCCTGACTAACAAGCCTGGGATGAGACAATTGGTTTCTTTTCATATAAATGCAAAATACTACAGATGCTGGATATATATAAAACATACATAGAAATTACTGGAGAAACCCAACAACATTCATGTAGAGAGAAACAGAGTTAAGGTTTCAAGTCTGGTATGACTGTTCAGAATTGCAATTATACAAAACTCTTCAGACCCCATTGTGAGTAGGTCTGGGCACCAGACCTTAGCAAGGATATAAAAGATTTGGAGGGAGTACAATGTCGGCTTACAGTAATGATACCTGGACTTCCGGGGTTAAGTTATGAGGAGAGAATACACAGATTAGGCCTGTTTTCTCTAGAATTTACAGGGTTAAGGGTTGATCTGATTGAAGTCTTCAAATTAGTAACAGGAGAAAACAGGGTCGTTAAAGATAAACTATTTCTACTGGTTGGGGTTTCTGGAACTAGGGGACATAGTCTGAGAATTAGGGCCAGCCCGTTCAGAAGACATGTTAGGAAGGACTTCTACAACGGTAGTAATTGGAACTCTTTTCCACAAAAGCAATGGTTGCTAGATCAGTTGTTAATTTTAAATCTGATGTAATAAATTATTGTTAAGCAACTGTATTAAAGAAGGGGCCAAATTGGGAAGGCTTGAATGTGGACTGTAGTCCATTGGGGATGACCTGGTTCCGTAGGCAGGTACTAAGAAAGGTGA
>JAHRHZ010000013.1:40340800-40357796 GCA_024137785.1 Ginglymostoma cirratum
AAAGCTGACGTTTTGGGTCTAGACCCGAAACGTCAGCTTTCCTGCTCTTCTGATGCTGCTTGGCCTGCTGTGTCATCCAGCTCTACACCTTGTTATCTCACGTTTATATCAATGATGTTTTTACTACTAAGTGAATAGTAGAATTAACTTGGACCATCTCTGCATTTTATTTCTGCTTTAATTTCAGATCCTTTTTTTTCCCTGTTTGCACACACGGATAAAAATACATCCATACATAGCCGAATTATTTGGACTTGTGACTGGACCTTCGACAGTAAATACTTTGTCACTGGTAGCCGTGACAAGAAGGTGAGTGTTTAGAATAGTGATACAGGGGGGTCAATGATAATGTTGCATAATCCTTAAGGAAATGGTTTAGGGAAGTATACTAAGAAGATTTGGTTTTCACATGACTGCAGAATGTGTGAGATTGCATTCATATTTCTTTTAAAAAAGTATTTTTCTACTTGATTTTACAATGTCTTGATTTTCTGTCAATGCAGTTTCAGTTTCAGAAAATAAACAACCTGCGGCATATGATTGAAAATTTGAGCTTCTTGTAAAATGCATGTTCTCTTCGGTTGAATTTATTAATTTTGAAAATCAGAGGAGTAAGTAGTTAGAGCTAACACAGTGTGGAGCTGGAGGAACACAGCTGACCAGGCAGCTTCAGAGGAGTAGGAACATTGACGTTTCGGGTCGGGACCCTTCTTCAGAAAGGCCTTGATGCTTAGGTGCTGGGTCACTTGGCCAGCAGTTTCTTGGCCCTAAAAGCCAGTATTCAAGGTCAACTCTTCAGGGGATTCAGGAACAAGAAGTTTTTTTTTCCTTCTTGTGGGTGGAGATGGCAAAGAAAAGGAGCTTAGAGGCAAGGGAGGTGATGGCTTTCAGAGACCACCCCTTTGCCCTACGTCTGTGCCTCTGATTGCTGGGGAGGCAGGTAGTTGGAGAGGGGGCGATTTGAGGCCTTTAACTGGCCATTAATTGACTATTTAGGGTCTGCAATAGCTGGTAAGCCAAGAAAGTCCTCTGTGGTTTCCTTAGCCAGCTCTTGATTGCTGAGGTGATGAGAGATGGTAAGTTTCTTTCCAGCACTAAGTCACTGCATTGTTTTCCATTCATTGTTTCCCCACTCACCACCTCGACGATGAGAAAATGGCACCCTTTGTTTACCATCAACAGAATTATGGGATTCACAATTGCCTAGAAAGCTCTATATGATCAGCTAAACTAATAGCTACAGTAGGAAGGAAAAGGTATAATACTTTGGCAAAAGTTTCATCTCATGATGTGACTAAGGTGCTCCATTAATAACAAGCTTCAAGGCAGGAGTGTGATTGAATAGGTGGAAGACACTAGCAGCATACCAGAACTTCAAGAGAGTCAAGGACAGTGGTGAGTGTAGTGGCTATCACTTAGGAGAAGGTGCTGGGGAAGCTGAAAGGCCTGAAGGTGGATATATCTAACCTAGACCAGATAGACTACATCCCAGAGTTCTGAAGGAAAAGCTGATGAGGTTTTGGTAGTGATCTTGGAGTCACTGGAGTCAAAGAGGGTCCCAGAGGACTGGAAAATGGTTAACTTAACACCCCTGTTTAAGAAGGGGAGGGAGGCAGAAGACAGAAAGTGATAGGTTGGACAGCCTGACATCGGTCATTGGTAAGATTTTTGTGTCTGTTGTTAAGTATGAAATTGCTGAGTACTTGGAAGTGCATGGTAAAATAGGGCTGAGTCAGCATGGCTTCGTCAAGAGAAGGTCACGCGTGACAAATATGTTAGAATTCTTTGAGGAGGCAACAAGCAAGTTAAACAAAACCGAGCCAGTGGACGTGTACTATTTGGATTTCCAGAAGGCCTTTGACAAGGTGCAGCACAGGAGGCTGCTAAATAAGACCAGAGCCTATGGTGTTAGGGGCAAGGTACTGGCAGTAGAGGTTTGGCTGACTAGCAGAAGGCAGAGAGTGGGGATAAAATGTTTTTTTTTCCAGTATGGCAGCCTGTGACTAGTGGAGTCCCACAGGGCTCAGTGCTGGGACCACAACCATTCATGATTTAAATTAAAAATCTGTGATTGAAAGAACTGAAGGCATCATTACTAAGTTTGCAGATTGGTGCAGGAGCAGGTGGTGTTGAGGAAGCAGCATGGCTATAGAAGGACTTGGACAAACTAGGAGAGTGGATAAAGAAGTGGCAGATGGAATACTGTGGGAAAGTGTGAGGTTAAGCACTCTAGTTTACACCTCTATTCTTCTTACCGTTTTCTAAAAGTGAAAATGTTTCGGAAATCTGAAGCACAAAGGGACTTGGGAGTCCTAGTTCAGGAGTCTCTTAAGGTTAACATGCAGGTTTAGTTAGGAAGGCAAATGCAATGTTAGTATTCAATTCAAGAGGGCAAGAACACAAGAGCAGAGATGTACTGCTGAGGCTGTATATGGCTCTGGTCAGACTGCATTTGGAATATTGTTTTAGCCCCTGTATCTAAGTACGGATTTGCTAACATTTGAGGGCTCCAAAGGAGGTTTATAAGAATGATTCTAGGGATGAAAGCTTGTCATATGAGGAATCGAGGACTCTGGGTCTGTACTAGATGGGGTTTAGAAGGAGAAGGGGGGATCTGATTGAAATCTACACAATATTGTGAGGCCTGGACAGAGTGTATTTGGAGAAGGCATCTCCACTAGTAGGAGAGACTAGGACCCAAGGGGCACAGCCTCAGAATAAGGGGACGACCCTTTAGAACTGAGATGAGCAAGAATTTCTTCAGCCAGTTGGTGGTTAATCTGTGGAATTTATTGCTGCAGAAGGCTGTGGAGATCAAGTCATTAAATTTACTTAAGATAGCGACAGGTTCTTGATTAGAAAGGGGATTGAGGACTATGGGGATGAGGCAGGATTTAGAAACAATTCAGTCATGATTGAATGGCAGAACAAACTCGATGGCCAAATAGCCTAATTCTGCTTATATACATTATGGCCTCAAATGCAGCCAAACATCAGAGAACATCAACTTACTTGATCAGTGTACATGCTTGAATGCAGACTGGTTATGCAATGTTTGACTAAGAATTTGGCACCATACAGGAGCTAGTTATTTGGTATTCCACAAACCTCTGCAATAATTATAAATTTAGCGCTGTAACTGTATTCAGTTCTATTGCATGACAGGAATTTTGTCAGATAGCACATGAGGAAAGGTTTACCTTCTAAGTACATCACCAATCCTGCACAGAAGTTTAACAGTCTTTGCTCTTTATTCGAAACAAATAAGACCTTAAGAAATAGAATAGGAGAAGGCCATTTGGCCCCTTGAGCCTACTGTGCTGTTCAGTAGGATCATAGCTGATCTGAATCCCTTGTGCCCACTTTCCTGCTCTTTGCCCATAACCCTTAATTCCCCTACTGATCAGAAATTTGTCTCAGCCTTAAGTATACACAGGTCTCTGCCCCCACAGCTCTCTGTGACAAGGTCAAAGACAGTTAACTCTCTGAAAGAAGAAATTCCTGCTCATTTCAGTCTTAAGTTCGCACCCTTAGCTCTGAGAATATGCCCTCTAGTCCTACACTCCCCCACATTCCTCCAGCATTTACCCAATCAATCCCCTTAAGAATACTATATGTTTCAATGAGCTTACCTGTCATTCTTCTAAATTCCAGTGAGTAGAGTCCAAATCTGTTTAACTTTTGTTCATGGGCAATCCCTCCATACCAAGGTTCATCCTAGTGAACGTTCTTGGAACTGCCTCCAGTGAAATAATATTTTTCCTTACATAAGGGACCAAAACTGCTCACAATACTCCAGATGTCATCTCACTAGCATTTTGCATAAATTTCGTAGTATTTCCCTCCTCTTACATTTCGGCCCCCTTGAAATGGGGTCAACATTCCATCAGCCTTCCTGATTACTTGCTGCAGCAGTATGCTAGCTCTGTGTTTTGTGCACAAATACCCCCAATTCCCCTTGTGCTGCAGATTTCTGCAGTGTTTCCCCATTTAAATCTTTTTCTGTTCTTGTATTCTCCCTTCCAAAATGAACAACTTCACATTTTCCCACATTATGCTCCATTTGCCATATTTTTGCCCATTTGCTTATTGTATCAATATCTCTCTGTAAACTAACCTTCTCGCAATTCCTTTTCCACCTGTTTTTGTGTCATCTGCAAATTTAGCTACGGTACATTCCCTTCCTTCCTCCAAATCATTAATCTATTTTGTAAACATTTCGAGTCCCAGCTCTGATCCCGCCACTGTATAGGTAACCGACCTGATCAACAGACTGTCATCCGACTTGCTGTTTCATTTATGCACCTTTTTGTAAGCCTTCGGTAAGTCCAAATATCATGCATCTGGTTCTCCTTGATCCATTCTAGTTGAGACTTGCTGAGAAAATTCTAATGGGTTAGTCCGAGATAATTTCCCTTTCATGAAGCCTGCTTACTCTGCTCGACTAGATTATAATTTTTCAAAACTACTGTGATTACTTCCTTAATAATTTATCCCAACATTTTTCCAAAAATAGAGATTAAGCTAATCAGCCTATCATGACCTATTTTTTGCCTCCCTCCCCTTTGAATAAAGGTATCATATAGGTAGCTTTCCAGTCCTCCAGTACTCTTCCAGAGTCCATTGATTTTTTGAAAATTACAACCAATGTCTCCACTATCTCTGTAGTGACTTTATTTTTAGGATCCCAGGATGCAAGCCATCGAGACCAGGGACGGATCTGCCTTTAGCCCCATTAGTTTACTTCTTTAGAGATGGTGATGGTACTTAATTCCTCCACTGTATCCTTTTGCATGAATGGGATGTTCAAAGTATCTCCCACCATAAAGACTAAACCAAAATATCTGTTTAACTTCACTGCTGTTTCTTTGTTACCCAAAACTACCTCACCAGATTTATTTCCTAAGTGGCCTCTTGTTCGTTTTGACCTCTCTCTTCCTTTTATATATTTAAAGAAGCTTATTTCTACTTGTAGTTTATTTTCTGCTTATCATTTTTGTCCTCCTTTGCTAGGATTGAATTTATTCCAGTATTCAGAGCTATCCTCCTTATATGATTTTTCTTTCAACGTAATACTCTTTGTAACTTCCTTAGTTAGCCATGTTTGGTTTATCTCTACTTTAGAATTTACTCCTTAGATATATTTTTGATGAGAGTCTTAAATTACCTGCTTAAATGTCTACTACTGTTTGTTTACTGTCTTTTTGCTAATCTATCTACCCAGATTACTTTAGCTAACTCTATCCTCATTTCATTGTATTTCCTTTTATTTAGGTTAAATACAGTTGTTTCTGACCCAAGTTTCTCATTCTTGAAGTGAATTCCGGTTCAATCATATTATGATAACTGCTTCCTCAGCAATCCTTTATTCCGAGGTCATTTATTAAACCTGCCTCTTTACTCATTACTAGGTTCAAGATAGCTTGTTCCCTGGTTGGCCCCATGACACTTAGATTTAGATTTATTGTCACATGTATATAAAAATACAGTGAAAAGTGTCCTTTTGCGTTTTGAACAGAAAGTGTCATCATGCTCCAGTGCCATCTTGAAACACAATATAATGCACAATTTTGCTGCAATAGAGTTCATCATTTCCTCCTCCTCTTGTTCCTCCTCCACTGCTCCTCCAGTTGCTGCTGGGTCTCTGTAACAGGCTCTGGCGTCTCAGTTACAGGCCTCTGTTATCACCACTCCCATGACTGCCATGTCTGAGCCGGAGCCATGGGCCTGGGGATGCATGGGTTACATACCTCCTGTTCCCCACCCGACGCTCTTTCAGATGATGCTGTTTATCTGCCATCTGATCCTTTCCTTGATGCTCCTTCAGGTGCCAGGGCCTACCTGCAGACCTGGACCCTTGACCCAGCCTATGAGTCCGGGCCAGGGAAGTCAGCCCAGGACTGTTTGTTGATTTCTGGGAGACCCTGAGCTAGGGTGGAGCTGTGTCCCACTCATCCTGGCGTTGTTGCCGCTGGAGGCCTCCTCCATTGCTTGCAGTCTCCAGGCTTTAAAGTAAATGAAGAAAAAAGGAAAAAAATAGAAATAGAGCAAAAGTCAAAATAACGAAAGGAAAAAAGAAACACAAAACCTTCAGGAATGGACAAGCCCCAGGCTCAGCCCTGCTACTCCACCTCCAACTTGACTAATCCAGTCAACATGAAAGTTGAAGTTACCCATAATTGTTTTTTCTCCTCTTTTTACATGCCCTTATTATTTGTTGACTTATACCCTTTCCTACAGTATAGAGGCTACTGTTTGGTGGTCTGAACACTATTCATATAAACGTCTTCTTTCTCTTTTTTTTTCATCTCTACATTATCAGAGCCTAGATCATCTCTCTCAACTGTCCTCATTTCATCTCTTATTAACAGTGCTGTCCCACCACCTTTTCTTGAAGTGAATTATTAATAGAACTTGAGTACAAATGTTGATTACTGATAGTTGAGAGTTTATAGATAGTAAACTGTGAACTCTGATTGGGAACCATGGGGCCAACCAAAGCTTTTATTCCTATATGTTCCTGTGCTTCATTCATGAATATAACTATTTTAGAAATTGAATTGCATAACAATGAACTGTTAGTGGAGACAAAATTTCTGAATACACATATTAGATAACTTCTGCATGTTTTACATGTATAAGATCTTTTCCTGGCCTTTGACTTTTCTAATGTTTGGATTCCTCAAGTCTTAACTTCTGCTCATTCAAATTGATAATTTTGATTTAAATCTTGTGCCCTGATCTTTGTATTAAAGTTTTTTTCCTCTAACCCTATCCGTATAACAGCTCATTGTGTGGGGTAATGTGTCTTCAGCTGGAAGAACTGAAGCAAGCAGCCAGGGTGTTATCAGGCCATGTTCCTCAGTCCTGGATGTAGGAGATGCAGCCACAGCTGTCAGCTTCAGCCCTGTTACAAGTCTAGATGAAAGGTATGTTGAAAAGTTGATATGATTGTCTTCTGCATTAAGTTATTAGATCAGCAATGACAAAAGTAAAATGTACAGTTGTAGAGATAACACAGTGTGGAGCTGGAGGAGCACGGCAGGCCAGGCAGCATAAAGGAGCAGGAAAGTTGACGTTTCGAAGGGTCCCGGCCCGAAACATCAACTTGCTTGCTGTTTTATGCTTCCTGGCCTGCTCTGTTCCCCCAGCTTCACGCTGTTATCTCTGACTCCAGCATCTGCAGTTCTTACTATTTCTGAGACAATTGTAGAGACGTGTTATGCAGAAAGTTTATTTTGAACATAAATGACCTTTTTAGATACTAAGGAATGAAGATGATTATTTTTACTTCCCCCATCCAAGTCTTTTCTTTTACAAATCTTACTCTACAAGAGCTTATTGCAATAACGTTTACCTGTTTCATTTTGTGATTTTGCATTAGAGTTCAACTTAAGTCCCTCACTTACACATTTTTCCATTTCCCACACTGCACCTAATCAGTATTTATGTAGCAACTTCATTCTATCTCTTGCTCAGTTATTTGTATGCATAATGCACAAAGAACTCTCAGCTATTAGGTATATTAATTGCATTCTTAACATGGCACATATTAGAAAAATAATGTTATTGGTGATTATTCTGCAGCCGGTGTTGATGTCATTGCCCCACATTGGAAATGTAGCTGTCTGCAGGAAAAAAAAATGAGAATCACATTATAAGATAGCTGGTATGCCAGTCATGACAGAGGTTTCATCCTCTTTTTCACTCAGGCATAATATGTTCTAAGAGCTACTTTGTGTTCACATTTCATAGCAAGATCATTCCACACTGTTCTCGAAGAATGAATCCATCTGGAAAAGACCGTACTTCAACTTTAATCCAGCCCAGATTTCAGCTAGAAATAACTTCTGGTTCAGTTACATCTGTATGATGTATATGCAAATTTACAGCTCAGCACCATTTTGACAAAGGAAAAATGAATGTGTCTAAGCACTTCGATCTTTTGAAGTTTGGAAACATAACCAAGCTGAATGTCAGATGTTATTATTCTATTTGATGTCAATTAGAACTCATAATTTCCTGTTAGAAATGTAGTTTTTTTTTTCTCTAATAGCTACATTCTTGCAGTGGGTTTGGATTGTGGAAACATAGTATTATACAAGTGGAAACCACATGAAAATAGTCCAGCAAATGCAGACTGGATGAAATGTTTGCAGTTGGACAAATCGTATCCTTTTTTGAAGATTGCAAGCAGTATAGGTGCTTTTGTGGCTTTGCTATAGATGCAATTTTGAATGACTTGCTTCTGCCATGACTAAGATAAGAGAATGGTTTATTTTGTCAGGATTTGATTATTACAGGGACTAATTAAATGAAGACTTGCCCTTTAAAATTGCTTTAGCTGCAACAGTTGTGTTATAACTTATAATTTAAATGTCTAGTTTTCAGTTTCCTTCTGTGCCACAAAACTATTTTGAAGTCATTTGCATTTTGGTAGTGTGTGTTAATATATCTGGATGAATGAGTTCTAAAATGCTTCATTAGCTTTTAAACAAATTTTATTCAGAGTATTCAGCTTGTGTATTGGATTTCAATTAAGAATTTGTATACTTGGGATTGTGTTAAAGTGCATTTGAGTAATATAAATTATTGATTGGTTGTCTCAAAAACCCAGAAGCACTTCATTATATTTGATAATATGTTAACTAAACATAGTCTTTCTCCCAAAGAAACACAAAAACTGGACGTCATGTTAATAAACATCAACGTATAGTTTTTAGAAATCTTCTTTCTTAGACTGACTGAGTTCTGAATCAGTTCAAATGTATGTGTGCATACAGATTTAAGATTGAAGCAAAATTTTTTTCTCCTAATAATGACAGGATTTCTAGTGAGCGTATTTTAAGTGGAATAATTTTCCTTTGCTAGAAAGGAAGAAAGGTTTGTGTTCATGTACTGTTTATCTCGAGATACCCTACCATTCTGTTGTGAGCTGCCCGTGACTCCAATCCAGACTATATGGTCGACTCTTAAAGTCATCAGGATCGGCTGAGTAAAAAATCTGCATTGGTGAAGCAATAAAAAAAAACCTTGCTTTTCTACAGTGCCTTTCAAAACTTCAGGATGTTCCAAAGTGATTTACTGCCAAATGAGTACTTTTAGAAGTGCAATCACTGTTGGAATGTAAAGAAAAGCAGCAGTCAATTTACATTCAGAAAACTGCCACCATCGCGCAATGAGATAATGAGGAGTTAATTTTGTTTTAGTGATGTTGATTAAGAGATAAACATAGGCCGAAAGCGCAGAGGATAACTCCCTGCTCTTAGTTCAAAATAGTGTCATGGGACCACTTATGTCCACCCAACTTGGTTTAGAGTCTCATATGAAAGCTGCCACCTCCAAAAGTGGAACACTTGGTTGATACTTCAGTGATGTAATAATCTAGATTTTTCAGTGCCACCATCTGTGGGAAGACCTGAACTCATAACCTTCTGATTGAGCTGTTCACCATGTCTCCACCATCTGTTACATCCAGACTCCAGGAAAGTCTCCCTAGTTTATTATGGTTACAGACAGGATATCCCAAACTTTTTATCTCCCAGCTGAGGAAAGATGAACTGGATCCCCTTCTTTATTCAACCATTCCTCCACTGGATATAATGTCAATTTAAAAAAGATCCCTTGTAGATGCCTTGGCTCAAGATCCCACTAAACTCATGTTTTAAAAGAAGCCAATTTAATCAGGCTTTCTTGAATTAACAAAAGGATGCCAGACAAATTAGTAACACAACACGCAGACCCACAGATTAGAAATGAGAAGTCCAGAAAGAAAAAAGTTAAGGAAAAAAATTGATCAAACTATGCTTTGTTTGTGAAGAGTGGATAGTTGAACAGCTGTCTATTGCAAAAGAGGTTACCAATAGTGTTGATGTTGGCAAATGAACAGTCACATTCACGATCCTTACTTTTACTGATTTGTTAAGATTCTGTAATCCTGATGCCTATTGAGGGTGATTAGAATTCTCGCATTCAGGGTGAGAGAGAGTCTTTTTGCTGCTCAATTTCCTTTTTTTAAATTGGTTTGCAGCACTCAGAATTGGAGAACGTTGAGGTCAGAATTAGAGCAGCACAGATATCTGGGAGGGTTGAGGTCTACAGAAAATTAGACACGAGGAAGGGCGAGGACATGGAGAGATTTAAAAACTAGGATGAGAATTTAAAATAAGACTATAAGACGTAGGAGCACAAGTTGGCCATTCAGCCCATTGAGTCTGCCTCCACCGTTCAGTACTGATCTGGTAATCCTCAACTCCACTTTCCTGCCTTTTCCCTATAACCTTTGATTCCCTTACTGATTAAACACCTGTCTGTCTCAGCCTTGAATATTCTTAACCACCCAACTTTAACAGCCTTCTGTGCTGAAGAATTCCACAGATTCACTACCCTTTTAGACAGGAAATTCTGCCTCAATTCAGTCTTAAATGTGTGGCCACTTATTCTGAAATTATGCCTTCCAAAAATCTAGGTATTTCTTAAACCAAAAGTATTTCAGCAAGCACTGCAGCAACCGAGTACGAGTAAGAAAATGGGCAGGTGAATTTTGGGTGACATCAAATTTGAAGAAGGTAGAATATGCATTGCCAATCTGAAATTAAAAGCTAGTCTAATGACAATAAATATCATTGGCTAATGGCAATGTAGCTATTGTTGTAAAAAAACCATCTGCTGTACTAATGTCCTTTACCTAAGGAAATCTGTTGTCCTTACCCAGTTTGGCCTACATATAAATCCAGATCCTGAACAATTTGGTTGATTCTTAACTACCCTCTGAAGTGGCCTATCAAGCTACTTTAGTTTAAGGGCAATAAATGCTGGCCCAGCCAGTGATGTTCCTGAAGAAAACAGGAGTTCTATAAACTTGTCAAATTAAGAGGTAACAAAGACATGGATGAGGATTTTGTTAGCTGGTAAGATGGGGCAGGAGTTAAGCAAAGCAAGGTCACACTTGAAATTATGCAGTCCGACTGATGACACTGATATGAGATTCGAAACCCAACTCAGCTGTGATACCAAATTCATGAATGGTCTGGTTCAGTCGCAAGCAGTTGCTCGGGAAAAGAGTAGAATTTGTACCTAGGGAACAGAATTTGTGGCAGAAATTGATTTCCCAATTTTTTTTTTGGAAGAAGTTTCTATTGATTTAATACTGAATGTTGGTCAAGCAGTCTGACAATGTAGCAACAGTGGAGGAATCAAGAGAAGTGGTTATGAGTTAGGGATGTTTGTTGTTAAGGTTCATGTAAAAACTAATGTTGTGCTTTTGGATAATGTCACTGAGATTCAGCATGTAGATTAAAAATCGGAGGGAGCCATAGATATGCGTTGGGGAAACACCAGAGGTGACAGTGTAGGAATGGGATGTGAACCCATTGCAATTGATGAAAGAGCTTGGCTTAGAACATGGCAATTGATGTCTACCCAGCTGGATGGTGCTTAGAAGCATTGGAGGAGAATACTGTACTCAACAGTATCCAAGGCTGCCACCAAACTGATATGATAACAAGATAACTAATCTTTGCCAGGAGAAATTTTGGTACTATGGGAGAAGTTGAAACTAGATTCGAGGGATTCAAATGTAGAGCCTCGGGTAAGGTCGATGAATATGAAAAGCAACTGCACTCACCAGGACATTTGAACAGAAAAGGTAGAGATAGAATGGGATGGTTCACAGGGTTAAATAGGCAGGTTAAATGGATTTGAAAGAGAGTAGGATTGTTCCTGTACAAAGAGCTGTTAACAGGTTAGCTAATAAGGGGATTAGAAAAAGAGGTTTGATGGTCAGTAGGTTGCCCTGGGCACAAAGAGGAGCTAGAGAGGACCAGGGAGAGAAACTAAATAAAGATGTGATTTCAGAGCTAGGAGAGGGAGAGTCTTTAGAGGCTATCTGGCCCAGTGGACTAGTGGAGCAGAGGCATCTGATTGTATGGTCTTAATCTTAAAAACAGGAGCAATAAATTAATGTTGGATTAATCAGCAGAATCTAATGTGTGTCCTTGAATCTATGATTGATATTTCTGTTTTCATTTACGTACAAAAGAGACAAGAGCCTTAGAAGCAATCTTAATTTACTAAATGAGAAAGAGTACAGATGATTAAAGAATGTGTGCTTTTTTTTAAACCAAGGCATAGAATTGGCAAATGTTGTTTGATGTAGATAGATGAACATAGATATACTTTTGGGGAAATAAACAGTAGAATGAAAATATACTCAGTATCGTTTTATGTGAATTGGAAAAAGAGAATAGAAGTTTTGGGGTTGAACTGAGCTGCTTTTTAAAACAAAGTGACAGCTTCAATGAGTCACTTAAAAGGAAAATTAAATTTGGCTTTCCTATGTAGGACCAATACCAGACTCCACAGTGAGACAAAATGTCCTGTCAGCATCATGCCTGTCAACCCTCAGAATATTGCACATTTCAGTAAAATCATGAGCTGATTTTTTTGTGGGTGGCTTGAGTTGAGAGATTTCTGACTTGGCAGTCCACTAAGCTTAAAGGGTCCCATTCAACCAAGGTCTTCCCTGCAGGGAGACGGTCAGAATTGCATCAGGTTTTCCAACCCTAGAAGCAGATCCTAGGTGACGATAGAGTAGGCTGCTTGGAGGCTCCGCCTCAATAATCTGTGACATGATCCCAGTTATTTCAGAGGCTGTTAGGTATGTAGCCTTCTCCCCTCACATCCATTTACTCACATCCCCCCATGAACCCCCATATCACCTCATGCCAGTCCATGTTCCCCACTCACCCCTTTGTGGTCACCACAGTTTTTTAGGCAGCATCCATCTTGGATAGACATCAGGAGCTATATGGAAATAACAATTTTATACAGCACTCCCTTCTTTACATATGCTAGTGAAATTCCTATTCATGAAGCCCAAAGTTTTTAAATATCAAATGGTTTCTATAATTAACCTCTTACAAACTCACTTCCATTCAGACCTCATATCAAATGTAGCTAATTCTTTAATAAGCTGTTTAAACTGTCAATCGAATTGTGAGCCCAGAGCTCCTGCTGAGATAATTGTAACTTTTGAAACTTTATCAAGAATTCATGATAACAAAGTAATAGTTCTTGGGGAAATGTCAACAAAGAGCTGTATTGAGACTAAATGACCATCGATAAGCCACATCTGTTTTTTCTAACCTCCATCAGATGGCCTGTCTATCAAAGCAGTCCAGCAGAGGGACTTATTTTTAAATGTCGCTGACAGTTTTTTTTCCATGTTTAATGAATGGAGGATTTTAAAGAAACTTTGCTTTGTGACACTTGAAAGACCTTCTCAGTTTATTGAGAGAACTTGCATAAAACTAATGAGACCATCATACTGCAGCCTTAGACTGTTAGGACCAATCAGGATGGAGTCTTTTTGAACTCATTTTGAAACGGCCCTGTCGTGCTCGGATTTCCCACCTATGGGAGTCATTTTCTTACCCCTTGCAGAAAAATTTGGGTAAGAAATGAGAGCAGAGCATCCAGATCTGGATCCTGCCTGCAGTTTTTCTCAGCGTCTCCCTCAGTCCACAAAAGTTCAGCTGCATCTTTCATTTTTTTAACTTTCAATGAACATTGCATTACCCGCTTAACCTATTCTCACAAGACATTTTTATCATGGGAATCAATCTTATAAACTTTCTTTGAACTTACTCCGATGATTGAATATCCCACCATGAATAGAGACCAAAATTGTATACAGTATTGTAGGCATTTCTGATGAAGGGTCTAGGCCCGAAACATCAAGATTTCCTGCTCCTATGATGCTGCTTGGCCTGCTGTGTTCATCCAGCCCTACACCTTGTTATTCTCGGATTCTCCAGCATCTGCAGTTCCTATTATCTCTGATACAATTTTAACCCCACTGCGAAGCCTCTTCCAAGGATGCCTACCCTGAAGAAGTTACCCTGCTCCCTCCGGACCAACCTCAGGGGATAACATTTCTGCTGAAGGGTCTAGGCCCGAAACGTCAAGATTTCCTGCTCCTATGATGCTGCTTGACCTGCTGTGTTCATCCAGCCCTACACCTTGTTATACAGTATTGTAGGTGTGTACCTTTTCAAGCCTCTGTACAGCAAAACATCTCTACTCTATATCCCACCTCCCTTACCAGAAAGGGCAATATTCAAATTGCCTTCCTAATTATCTGCTGTACCTGTATACTAACCTCTCCTATTGTGAGGTCACTTCTGTACAGCATTTTGGGTCTGTCTCAACTTAAATAATATTGTGCTTTTCCTGTCTTTCTGCCATTGTGAATGGCCTCACATTTTCTCACATTGTATTCCAAGTGCCAATTTTTTTGCCTATTTAACCAATCTCTATCCCTCCACAGACATTTTGTATTTATTTTGTTTTATTTGTTCATTCATTTGGCATTGCTGACAATGCCAGCATTTATTGCCCATCACTAATTGCCCTGGAGAAGATGGTTGTGAACTGTGGTTTTGAGCCAATGCAGTCCTTGGAGTGTAGGAACACTCCCACGGCTGGTGGAAGTGGAGTTCCAGGATATTGACCCAGCAGCAGTGAAAGAACAGTGATATATTTCCACATTAGGATGGTGTGTGTCTTGGAGGGAAACTTGTACATGGTGTGCTTCCCGTGCACCTCTTGTCCTAGATGGAAGAGGTTGCAGGTTTGGAAGGTGCTATCGAAAGAACCATGGTAAGCTATTATCTCGTACATGGTACCTGCTACCACTAGTTTGAGTGGTGAAAGGTGTGGATGTCAAAGATGATGGACAAAATGCTAATCAAGCAGGCTGCTTTGTCCTAGATGGTGTCGAGCTTCTTGACTGTTGGAGCTGCACCTATCTGGGCAACTGGGGGTTTGTTTCATCATACTCCTAACTTGGGCCTTGTAGATAATGGGCAGGCTTTGGGGAGATAGGAGGTGAGTTACTAGCTGCAGAATTTCTCTGACCTGTTCTTATAGCCACAGTAACTCTATGGCTGGTTCATTTCAGTTTCTGGTCAGTGGTAATCCCCAGAAATGTTGATGGTTGGGGATTCGGTCATAGTAATGTCATTGAACACCAAGGATCTAACTTGTGTAGCATGAATATTTTTGGCCACTTATCAGCCTAAGCCTGGATGTTTTTGTAATAAATTTAGTTTCCACCTATCTTTGTATCATCCCCTTATGACTCTATAAGTAGGACATTTAGCCATGCAATAAATGTAGTGTAGATTCAGTAGAAGATACTCAAATGGATGGCACATTATACAGAAGAATAATGAAATTGATCCAGCATAGTAGGAGTCAATTTACTACATTATGCCCATGATGGCAGGCTGCGGGTCAGTTTAACTAGTCTCAGTCTCAGTAGATTTCCAGTGTTATTCAGTACATTCGTTATAACATTAAATATTAAGGGAATCTAATAGAAGTGCTGTAAACTCTGAAAGAATTAAGTTCTTGGGTGCATCAATAATAAACAGGTGAGGGAGTATGTGAGGGGTATCACAAAGATTGGTGCTGGAAGCAGCAAAGCTGTAGAATGTATTATGAATAGTGGCAATTTATATAGCCAACTTAATAATGGCATTTAAAAGTGAATTGGATAAATTAATAATTTGAAGAAAACTTTTTTAAAAATCCTGCAAAATGATTAAATTGAATTAACCCAATGCTGTTGATACTTCTGTAAAATAAATCTTCAAAAAAGTTGTTGCCACACATCTCATCATGACCAAACATTTGTGGGTCTAATGGTGTATTCAAACTTCAATTTGATATGCAGCTTCAAGTACGGTAAATTGCAAACAGGATGATAAATTGTCATTACTGCTAATAACTATGGTAATTCTACTGTGTTCTGCACCTGAATGTTTTGACAAGTCAGTCTCTCAGCTGGCAATACTGAATCGTAGTGCACTAATTATATGTATAATGGAATTTATACTCATCATTTCCTATCAGTTTATTATTTATGACCAAACTAGTTTCTTACTTACCTCCCTTAACTGCCTTTGTTTCAGACAATGCCATACCCTAACTGTTAAGCGGCTGCGGTGGAGACGATCTGTGGGAAGAGCAGGTTATGATGATGAGAATGACAGCAACTGGTTACAGCTAGCAAGTTGTAGCACTGATCACAGTATCAATATTTACAATGTTAACAGATTGTCCCTTTAATTTGAAATACAAGAATATTTATGTTCTGATTTGCTGCATTTCTGATGGGGAAAACACCATCAAAATTGTAACAGTTTTCCAACTTCAGGAAAGTTGTGTTAACTAACCAAAAGAAAATTGTACTATGATCGCAGAGAAACATTATTCTAGTATACAGAAGGCAGCAAATGTAGAACAAAAGCACAGCACAGAATTCTGGAGCTGTTGTGCTCCTAGCTTACAGGACTTATTTTAAGCCTATTAGTCAACAGCTTTGTGGAAGAGAACAATTGAAACAACATGGTACAATATTTCTTTCTGCAGTGTTGTGTCTGTTGTCAAGAAACTTAGCAATAACTGAAAAGTGTAAAGGAATAGAATTTGTTTACAATAATGTATTAATGGAGGGTTACACTATTTATAAGAAAGTGAGTCGAGGTTTCTAATATGAAAGCCATGGTGAGTTTTGAAAAAGAATGACGTTCCACAATTTTGGTGTTCATAATGGGATTTATAACAATTTCCATTCAGTTTCTGCAAATTTTAACATTTCAACATGACCTGGATTATTTTCCTTCTTGTATTAGCTATGTATATAGACAAACAGTCCTTTTCCCATTCTGTTAAAAGAAATAGCTCTCGGCATAATGTATTTAATTGAACCCAACATTACTCTATCAAGCTATTAATCTTGTTTCCAGCCTCAGACTGTCTTCTTACATTTCTGACAATAAATAAGAAATCTTGTTTCTTTAACTGTTACTGAAAAACCTTTTACATTCTGGGCACTATTTATTAAAAACCAATGAAAGTAGTTACTGCAGAAATGTTATCAGAGATAAAAGGTACTGCAGATGCTGGAGAATCCGAGATAACAAGCATG
>JAHRHZ010000013.1:40358196-40412861 GCA_024137785.1 Ginglymostoma cirratum
CCGAAATGTCAAGTTTTCCTGCTCCTATGATGCTGCTTGACCTGTGTTCATCCAGCCCCATGCTTGTGTACTCCAGAAATGTTAACTGTGTGGAGCTGTTCAATCTGCAGTATTCTAAATTTCACTCTTTGTGACATTTTCTTGCTAAAATGCAAGTGATCCATTTGCTATTCAGCTCAATAGACAGATATCACATTGTTTCAGGTGCAGAAGAAATCAACTGCTTCTTCAAGATTTTGAATGTTGTTCTAATTCTTTTTTTAAAGTTTGGCTTTAAATGTTTGTTGACTTTGCAAATGCACATATCTTCATTTGTCTTTTCTACAGTGTGTTAATGAATATTCCCTGTGCTGTTCTGCCATAATATTATGTAATAATACTCCCTTGCACTGCCAGATGATGAAGCTAAGAATAGTAGCCTATCTGAGCAAGTCAGACCTTAGAGAGGGAATAAAAAGGGCTCCAGCTTTCCCTTATGATGTGGATTTTAATGTAAGTGCTTTCGAAGGGTGCTTGTTTCTTTTCTCTGACTTCCCAACAATTCATGCGCAGGCAAATGGGAAGCACAGGACAGTGCATCTTTTATAAAGGTGTGAAAAATGTCCATTGAAAACTGTGTTACAAGTGTAATTTGCAAAGACTTTTACTATTCATCGAACAAATAATAATTCCTCAAATTGTTGCAGTACAGAAGTCAACAGCATCAATTAAATGGTTTCCCAACACAATTGGTGTCATCAGAGCCGGCACATTTCAAACACATTTTCCTAACTGTTTAACCATTTATAGTGCAAATAATTAGACCTCCATCAACAGGTATTGGTTGTGGAGTTGTATTATATTGATTGCTATTTGTAGTCATCTACCAGCTCTATTACACTGTAATAGGAACACTCTCTGAGCTACACGTAACAAAGTAACTTCATCTCTTCAGATTTAAAATAAATTGCTGGGTTCGGTTCAAAATTACCGTTCTTGTTTCTACCCGAAAGGTGCAGGTTTTTGTACGCACAGCCTTTCTTTCATCGCTTTCTGGCTTCTCTTTAGGAACTTCCATTCCAGGTGTCATTTTGTTAAACTCATTCTCTGACTTCTTTGTCTTAGTTCAGCTCTGTAAAATATATGGTAGGTTTGACATCTGATTATTTTCCTTCTTCCTCTGGAATCCAGAGGATCTATTGAGAGTTTTATCTTTGCAGCATAGGGGTGAGAAATTGGTCATGAGGACAATGCTGTGTTCTACAGTTTTTTTTTTAAACAGAGTGCTACATCACAAAATTATATTTCGTAACTTAACAAAATTGATTTTATTGTGGTGTTACATTATCATTGAAGCATAATACATCATGATACAACCAGACCCCAGGCTAGATTCCCCAATTTGTAATGATTCCAGGCAGGTTACACAAACTGTTAAGCTCTTGTGTGAGGAGGGATGAATTGGCTTCCTCTTTTGTTCACTTAGTTGGTTACAACAAGGTTAGTTTAGAAAGGATCCCTTCTCAAATGGATACTTTTCTTCCAGATTCAAAATAACTTGTGTTGTAAAATGAGCTAATTTTAACAAAGATGGAGCAATTAATAAATGTGAGAAGGGTACAGAATGTAAAACAGTACTCGCAGAAATAAAAGGTGAGTCTGAAAAGATAAAAGTTTTTTTAAAATAAAGAATATAAAATCAGCCTCTGAAATGTTCTAATAAATGAATAATTGAATGTTGTGACCATTGTAGTGGAGGTTACTGATAGTGTTGACATTGGTAGACAAACAATCGATTCATGATGAACTGTTGGTACATGAACAATTCTGTAGTTCAGTTTTCTTTCAACTGGGATTGAATTGGCCTTGTGACATTCAGAGTGAGAGAGTGCCTTACCTTACTAGCTCAGGGATAGTTCTTCGACTGTCACCAGCACAGCACATTAATGCTCAAAACCAGCCTAGCTTATGAGTATTTAGTCTCACTAATCCACTCCAGTAGAAGATAAAACTGAATTTTTCATTCTTACCCTTATGTATTCTTCACAGAGAAAAGCACAAAATGGGTCTGTATTTTGGGATATAGCTTGCTGTTAAGCAGGGAGTCATGGGTCTTTATTACCTTTCACAAGAGATCATAGTCCAGTCTGTTTTTGAATTGCATGATATTAGCCCCTCAGCCCACTGCTGCCTCACAGCACCAGAGACCTGGGTTCGATTCCAGCCTCGGGCGACTGTGTGGAGCTTGCACATTCTCCCCGTGTCTGCGTGGGTTTTCTCTGGGTGCTCCAGTTTCCCCCACAGTCCAAAGATGTGCAGGTTAGGTTGATTGGCTATGCTAAATTGCCCATAGTGTTCAGGGAGGTGTAGATTAGGTGGGTTGTAGCGGGATGTGTCTGGGTGGGATGCTCTGAGGTTCGGTGTGGACTTGTTGGGCCGAAGGGCCTGTTTCCACACTGTAGGGATTCTCTGAATGGATTCAGCCCCTTTGAAGGACTACTACTTGAAGTTCCCTTCACATCTATGTAATGGTTTGTGCATCTCTCTTTCTCCAGATAGCTACATAGTTTTCATTGTAGCCTTTTTTGGCTGTGTCAACTGTTTTGTTTAAGAAAGAACATACCTTGGAATTAAAAGTTTAAAATGTCAGTAGTACTTTGGCATTCTGAACTGTGATCGGCAAACAAACAATACTTGGTTTTCATTAGCCCTTTTTTCCTATAGAGTTGCTCTATAGAGGGCACAACATGAGCTGCAGTTTTACAGCAAATATAGCAAGCCAACAGAGGGTGCTCCTTGATCACATTTGGAGATACTGATGTGATATTTGACTCTGCTCAGAATAAAATACATTCCTTTGCAAAAGTACTTGTAGGCACTATTAGAATGTTTAGTCCCACCATTCAGCAACCATCATGTATCAAGTTTGTTGTACCTACCATAATGGCTGCTAATAGATTAAACACATTAAGATTGTTCCAACTAATTGCGTGAGATATATTTTACAACCATAAAAGTGAGTTCACTAATTTGGAATGAAATTATTGTAATGAGCTCATGTTTAACAGTCGGAGTTTATGACCTCCTCTTAGAGTATAGTTTATTACCTAGTAATCGCTCCAGTGTATCAATCTCCAGTGTCTTTGCAAGTCTCAAATAGTAGTTTTGAGGAAATCACATGGATGATCCTTGCCTGTGGTCTCCAGGAAACCTCTCGTTGGCAGAAGAATGTCAAGACATTGAGGCGCTTCTAAGTGGAATAGGTGTGCATAGTTTGAAAAGCTCACCTTCGAAAGAAATTGCTTAAAGCTATGTTATTCCCAATTTTTCAGACTGTCATTAAATCATTTTTATACACTTTTGCTAAAAGTGGCATCATTTGCTAAAATATATTTGCCATTCAAAAGTTGCAACTTTCACTTCAAAGATCTTTGTTATTTATAAAATTTCAGACTTCCTTAGGGTAAAAAAATGCCATATAAATTTTGTAACCTTTTCTTAATGTATAAGTTCTGGTACAAACTGGTCTTATTTTGAATTGTTTCAGAGTCTAACAAAGACTCTAACAAACTGACATTTTTATATCTTAGATTGTGTATACCCTGCAGAGGAATGATGTCACCATGGGGCTTCAGAATATATTTCTGATCAGCAGCCATGCTGATCAACTAAATGTAAACAGATGGGAATGATCTGCAGAAACAGGCTAAATTTTGACTCTTAGCTCACAATGGATTGCATTTTTCTCTATTATTTTAAAAGTTTCTTAATTTTAAATGTAAAATAACTAATATGTGCTGTAAAGGAGAATCAGTGTTCAAAAAACTTGAGTATATTATCATTTTATAAGAGAAGAAAGCCAACTTGAAGTACCTATTAATAGCTCTTATGAAGTGCCATGTATACACCCTGCATTGTATCTGCTGGCAGAAATATTAGAGCAAATCAAAAGAGAATTAAAGCAGTTACAAATCAAGTGTGTGGATTTGATGAGAAAACTATTCTATTCCCCCACACCCTAATAAAAGATTAGCTTTGCACGTGAAGTACCTGTAGATGCTTGGTGTCGAAAACCACGTAAATTGGTATTCTGGTGCAACAAAGCTTGAGTTGCAAATGAAATCAGGAGCAAACGGGATTGTAACTTCATTAGAGCAGAAAAGGTGTATCTGAGATGCAGCTAATTCCCTCCCATGTGAACATTTTCAACTGTAAGAACAAAATTGTAATTAAAAATGCCGGTGAGCTAAATGTAGGTTTGTCTGCTCTGGTTGTTGGAGGGTAGATCTGACCATTTGACACTTGCAAATGTTATTACATTCTATCTCTTTCCTTGGCCTTTAGTTCTTCATGAGCGTAACACATCTGATCTGAGAGCCTCATTCACACATTTGCTTGAATTTCATGTGTTAAAACTAACCACACACGGTGATCATGGGAAAGGGAAGCACATGATCTTAAACTTAATTCAGTGCTAACATTCCTTAAACCATTTTATAGGCTTGGAACCAATAAAGGAGAGTTTACATGGAATGGTAGAAATTAAAAGGAACTACTTCAGTCTTTCTCGCCCACTGCCACCCACGACCAAATCTCCTGAACCTGTGTGCATGCTCACAAAGCACAAACTTTTGTTCCCTTCACCATTGTCCTGTGGAATTTCGTATTGCTCACCTTTCTGAAATCGCTGTCAGCCCCAAACGTTCCTCTCCCTATGACTTATAACATCAACACAGACCCTAACTTTCTCTTTTCTTATTTTAGGGGCAGGGTGGTTGGTAGTTGTGGGAATGCATGGTGTTTTGAGTGGCAGGGAGGAAGGTGAAGTTAAGACCACAATCACATCCGCTATGATCTTTTTGAATGAAGATGCAGGCCTAGGGGCAGAACAGCCACTTGGTTTTTCTTATGTTCCCTCCCAGTTTCATACTATCATAGTAGTTTCTGGTGACAGCTGATGATGTCATCATTTTGCAAATTTGGTAGGGCTGGTGGTATGGTAGGAAATGCTGAAATGGGAATTTTCAATTCATAGAATTGTCATAGTTAGCTCAAAACTGAAATTAGATATAAAATCCCTACAGTATGGAAGCAGGCCATTTGGCCCATTGACCAACCCTCCGAAGAGCTTACCAGCCAATCCCTGTAACCCTGCATTTCCTGTGGCTAATTCACTTAGCCTGCACATCCCTGGACTCTATGGACAATTTAGTATGGCCAATCTACCTTACCTGCGTATCTTTGGACTGCGAGAGGAAATTGGAGCACCTGGAGGAAACCCACGCAGACATGAGGAGAATGTGCAAACTCTGCAAATGCGGTCACCCAAATGTGGAATTGAACTTGGGTCTCTGGCACTGTGAGACAACAGTGTCTTCTGAAATCAGATTTTGAAGCGGTGCTTCTTGGCTACATGACCAACTGACTCCTTGGGCCCCTGCCAACGGAATGGGAGTCAGCCATTCAACCAGCTTGCCATATCATTAGCCTTGAGAACAATATCGATTTAATGTCCTTGAATGTGCTCAATGATTGAATTTCCATGACCTTCTGGGTTAGAGAATTCCAAAGATCCATTACCCTCCTGTGAAGAAATTGTTTCCCACCTTAGTTTTCTGAAACCATGCCAAAGGAAACATCTTAACTGCATTTACTGTATCTATCCCTTTAAGTAGTTTGTAGATTTCAATGAGGTCACTCCTGTGTATTAATTTCAGATTGTCAGAATGCTTTTGATAAAGTCCCCCAAAGAAAGATGTTTAGCAAAACTAAAGCAGAAGAGATGGAAGTAGTGTACTGGTGTATATTAAGGCAGAAAACAGTAGGAATAAACAGGTCATTCTTATATTGACAGGCATTGATTAATGGGGTACCAGAAGGATCACTACTTGAGCCTCAGCACTTCACAATACAATAAATGGTTAGATGTGGAGACTTACATTTTTTTTCCAATTTTAATATAATTTCAATGTAATTTTTCCAAATTTGCAGATGATGCAAAGCTGAACAGGAATGTTTATCACAAGGAAGATGTAAAGCGGCTTCAGAAGCATTTGGGCAGTCATTACTATCTTGTTAACCTCACAGGCTTCTCAGTTTTCCAGGTCCCCATGCAAGCCCATATGCCTACGACTCCCTACCTTTCCCCATCTTCCAATTTAGTTTCTACAAAGCCACCTGATGGGTCAGCTGTGGCCCAGCCTCTCACGTGACCTGATCAGCCAGTGCCAGCCGAGACCAGACCCTGACTGGTGGCTGCACATGTCCGTGACTGACTACTCAGCCCACCCACACCCTCCTCAGATGATATTGCCAACTGCTTGCTGCAGGTGTTTGGCACGAACGCTGTTGTCATGTGGACACAAATGTGACACTGGCATACTGACACACATGTTCGCACCTTTGCCCAAGGACAACTGAGCTGCATGGGCAGCTGCCTGGTTCTGTGACTGTGCCAGTTGGCACTGCAAGGCAAATTATGTCTCTGAGCATGCCAGTAGGTGCATGTTCTGAAGGCATTCAGCTCTGGTAGGCAGCCAGGTCAAGCCATTAACTGGGTGCCAGTCTCCATGCGGTAACTGGACCCAATGCAGTGTGTACTGCTGGTTGTGGATGGGCCTTTTTCTCCAAGTCTGGGATTCCAGGATACATTGCAAGTGCATCATAGAGATGCCAGGTTGATAGCAAGGATTTACTGAGTATCAGACATCATTGTTCATGGAACAGTCACATATGCACCTGGCGCCTGTTGATCCTGGCCTGGGCTGGAGTTTGCTAGTGGGCAACATGGAGGTTCAGTGGAAGTGGGCATGTGATGAAGTGTCTACTCTGGTTTTAATGCCAGCTTTTCCCAAGGTGGGTGAATTTGGCGAGGTCAGAAACAAAATATTAATGAGGTGAGTTGGGCTATCAACAAGCCTAATAGGTGTTAATCTCAGCAAAATAAAAAAACCCAAACAAACAAAAATAGAAATTGCTGTAAAAACTTAGCATGTCTGGCAGCATGTTTGGAGAGAACACAGTTAATGTTTTGGGTCCAGTAACCCTTCTTCAGATTAGTAACACATCGTTGGCTGGTGAGAATCTCGCCACACTGCTTCTGAAATAGTAAAGGTAGAACATGATGTCTCGACATCAAGATGGACCTCACCAAACATCACATCCAAATCTGTGACACACCATTCAGACCCCTGTCAGATTCCAGCCTCTGATTCTGTTGCTGTCTCCACAGTTGCTGTTTCTCCAGCACACAATTTTAATTTCAGATCTCCACATTTACAGTACTTTCCTTTCATAAGGATATAAATGTGTTGGAAGCAGTTGAAAAAAAGGTTTACTAGACAATACTCTTTTACATCTTTTAAGATAAGACTGGACAGGCGAGGCTTGTATCTACTGGAGTTTAGAAGAGTAAGAAACCTCTAAATTGAAATATATAAGATGCTGAGTGATGTTTACAGATTGAATGTGTAAAAAGATATTCCTTTGTGGGAGACTCTAGAACTAAGAAATCAGAGAGGCAGCAGACTGCAAAGTTCTCCCCTAACGAGGTGGCGAGCAGTGATAGTGGGAGCAGGCAGTCTAAGGTGGCCAGTGGTGAGAGTGGGACTAGGCAGCCTGAAGTGATGGTAGATTTTACCAGAAATGCCTCCCCATCATGTAATTACAGTTAAGGTATAAAGTGCAGGGGATATGTATAATCACATGGAAACCAGCAAAACCAGGAAAAAAAAAAGTGGTGTTCTGCTGTTAGAAACAGTATGCCACAGAAAGTATTTTGCCAGTGTGCAAGTTTGACATCTATATTTAAGGAAGACTACACTTGCATTGGTGTTAGTCCAGCAAAGGTTTACTACATGGTCCCTGAGCTGAGAGGGTCATCCTATGATGAGAGGCCAGCATTTCTGAAGAAGGGTCTAGGCCCGAAACGTCGGCCTTCCTGCTCCTCTGATGCCTCTTGGCCTGCTGTGTTCATCCAGCTCTACACCTGTTATGTGGTGTTTACAAGAATGAGAAATGATCTCATTGAAGTATTCAAGATTATGATGGGACTTGACTAGGTAGATGCTGGGCTGTTTTTTGCCCCTAGTGAGGAATCTAGAACAAGGGGGCACAGTTTTAGGGTGAAGTCGATCCTTTAGACCTGAAATCAGGAAAGTGTTCTACACTTAAGGTTGTGAACCTTCCAAGTTCTCCATCCCAGAGGGCTGTGGAGATGCCATCTTTCGATATCATTTAGGCTGAGCTAAACAGATGTCTGGTCTCACATCACTTTGTTAAAATTATTTTTAGAATCCCTACAGTGTGGAAGCATGCCATTCAGCCCATTGAGTCCGCAGTGACACTCAAAAGAGCATCCCACCCAGACCCTGTAAACCTGCATTTCCATGGCTAATCCATCTAGCCTGGACATTCCTGGAAATTTTGACAATTTAGCATGGTAATCCACCTAACCTACACATCTTTGGACTGACACGCAGACACGGGGAGAATGTGCAAACTCCACACAGACAGTTACCTGAGACTGGAATTGAACTCAGATCTCTGGTGTTGTAAGGCAGTGGTGCTAACTATTGAGTCACCATGTCACTCAATACAGGGGAAGCAGATGTCCTCTCAAACCAAGTTTGTTAGGAACCATAACAATGTCAAATTTGGATAATTAATTGTGAATGTTGAGGATCTTTCAATGTAATAATTTCTTCACTTGTTTGATAAGTGTAGGTTTTTTTACATGGAACTAGACCTATTTTTGACAGAGGGAATATTATTCTTTGTGATCTAACTGTTTGAATCAGGTTGTTGTAAGGAGCTCACAGTACGAAAGTAATCACTCTCCACAGCAGTCTTTGAGCAGTGCTGCAATATGTGAACCAGCAAGAACCAAGCATGCACCTTTCTTCGATCTGGAAGAGTCGGGTTATTCCACAGAAAGTACACAAAATCTTGAGTTTTTGTATTTTATTCATAAAAACAGATTTGCAACAATTTATTAAAAATTGATTCATGCAGTATAAGGGTACAAGAAACCTTCTGTCCATTTACAGTTTATCCTGGCAATTCCAGTCTAGTTTAAAGCATTTGTGCACGAATATGTTTTGGAAAATGCCATTGGGGCACAGCCTTCTCCATAAATTTACCCTTTTTTGCTGCTGTATAAAAGAACAGAAACATTAAATAACTATATTACTTTGTGAGTCTTTGATAGTAGCAGGAAATAAAAATGTCTCCTTATGGGAAAGAACTACGGTATCATTAAGACAGAAATGTACTGCATGGTTTAAACCTAATAAACTGCACACAGTCAGTATTCACAGACAGTCACAGATACACACGCTCACCTCCAAGTCCAATACTTTTTTTTTGTTTTTTCCTGCTATATTATAATAATATTTCTACAGAGAACTTGTGTATACATTATATACAGTAGTCAGTCCTCCTTCCATATGATGAACTGTCTTCAAAAATTAACCTGGTTAAAAGTTAAGGAGGCAGGGAAACACATTAACAGCCAGTATTTACCATTCAGAATACCAGAAAACAGCATTTTCTTCACAATGTTAATTAAAAGCTTATTATTACTGGTTTATCAGTGCATTGAGCATGCTCCTTTGACATTGATGAACACAGGACTGTGCAACATTGACAGAACTACAAATCTGGCTCAGGGAAGTGCAAACCCAAGCTTCAATGGAGCCTTTTGAACACAGACAGAATCTAAGTTCTGATATACAACCATTGACAGCTATGGTAGCAGTAAAGCACCAGTTGCCCATTTAGATGCTTCTCCATGCCAGTCAAGACAAGTGCCTGCTATATGTAGTCTATGAATGAGGGCTGAAGCCCACGCTTGTCAACCACCTCAACTGGGCACTATCCTTCTTGAAGGAGGCGTAAGTAAGCATTCTGTAGGGATCTAATTTAACTCCAAGATGATACATAGGAACAGGAGTTGACACAAAGTCAGTTCACTGAGACATACTTGGAAATTCATACCAGAGCCAGGTAGTTCCAAAATCCTCTAAAATGATGCAACTCCTTGGTCTGTGAATTCAGCTCACTAAGGGAACCTAATGGAGTATACTTGTCATAGGCATTGGGATTCCTTATATTTGTACCCAGATAATGCGGCAAAATACTGTCCTCACAGGAAGGATAGTCCAAGCTGGACAAATAACTGGAAACTTACCATAGTTCTATGTTCGTAAACAGTTGGAAGTTTAATGTCAACTTTGACAAAGTGCAGGTTCTAGCTTATTTTAAAAACCCCAGGCGTCCTGCTACACTTTTGGAGGCCCCTAAACCTTTGCTGTTACTCACCTGCTTTGAAATTCTATGAGTGTAAGGAAATGGGGCGAGACCCTAGAGGCACTAAATGTGTGCTGTATATCAGATAAACAGAAGCTACCTATGAGAACATATCTGACTTAGTTGGAGATTGTCAAGCAGAATGACAGGTTTCTGAACATTTCAGACACCTGTCAGCTGATGATAAACAAAGGTCACAAGTTATGCAAAAGCTCAACTTGCACTTAGTATATTTTTCTTCGTACACCTTGTATTTTAGCTTCAAAACAGATTTTTTTCCATCTTTTTGTACTACCCAAACATACCACAACAACACAATAATTCCTTTTTCTTTGCTCAGGTTCAGCAGATTGGCTACTGATGTCAATTGAGGGGAAATGATGAAAACACTTTTTCACATGTGACAGCCCTTCATTTAGTCCGATGTGGTATTTAGACCAAGGACATAATGAATATGTACATAGAGTGAGATAGCCAAATAAAAATACAGAAAGGCATATAGGATGACGGAGATGAAGAGTGACATACATCTATTTCAAACCTGTTTAACTTTCACTTTCTGTTCTTGAACTAAGGAAAACACATCATTTGTTTGATTCTTCTGTTCAATTAGGAACTGACTGCATCTGCATGTCCAGCGGTAACGCTCAGGTTTTGACTTGATAAGAACACTCCAGTTTCGCTCTGTAGTATTAGAAATATACGCCAAACCAGAAATCATCAAATCATCTTGTGAGCAAGATTTAACAAATCTTATCATAACAAAGGCTTAGGATGCAAGTAAGGTGTACTATTTTTAACTGGCAAGCTTCATATTTATCAAAATGGTAGGAAAACCATTTCTACACCATTCTATATACTGTCCACTTACCATGTTCAAAAGACCCCTGTGACTTAACAGAATGTATCTTCCAAAACAGGCTTATGTTTCTACAATAGAAATACATTTCTATAGTGGACATACGTATTACAAAGTTTTATTCTTCATATCAACATTTGCCTGGGGGTTTTAGCACAAGATGTTTCATTTGTCTGTTCAGGTGCAGAAATAGTGAAAATATTTGCTTTTATGCTACAATTAAAATTTATATGCTGGATTTCGCTTAATGTGTGAACCATTATTATATATCAAATTTTGCATAGCAATTCAAATTTCTCCCTTTGTGATTGTGACATTAAAAAAAAACATTGTGCAGTTTTGATAAACGTTCAGTCCCTGCTTCCTTAAGAAAACCTGTCATTCTTTCTGGGAAGGAAACGTACATCCAGTTTATGCAGAAACAAAAACTTCACAGATAAGGCTACAGGTCAGAATCAGGACATCTCCCCAAGACCACACAAACTGGCTCAGGAACTCAGTAGTGTCTGTTTCAAATGCCTATTCTTCTGCGGTAGGGAGAGCGTGCGGTGTGTACGTAGCAAAGAACTAGGTGGAGTACACAGTCCAAACACTGAGTGCTCTTCAGTTCAGGCTACGAAACCTCTTCTTTACAGGTCGGACATCATGACTTCTAATGATGACTGCACATTGCTGTGCCGAGGGCTGGCATTAGGACTAACACACGGACTGGCACAACTAGCATCAACTCCACCTATTGATGGCAGATACGCATGATGAAGAATTGGTAGTTGCAAAGATAGTCTGCGTTGTATACTGTAAAACAGAATAAAAAGTTACTAATTATTATTTGTTGAACATATGCTAAAATTTAGTAAGAGTGAGATCAGTAACTATAAAGTCTGTTTAAGTACTGTTTCTATTAAGTCATTGGTGGTGAAACATGCTGGCTTGATCCTCTCAATATTCTTTGATTACTGTCTGCAGAGATAGATTATCAATAGGATCGACAACAGCAGAGATAAATTTTGTGTTTGCACACAGTGTTAGTGCATGTTTCCACTATTATAGGGATGGCATCGTTGTCTCTTCTCCATTGAATTTATTTTCATTGGCTCGAATTACATTCCTCCCCTTTACTGCTACTTTAAATTGTTATCTATTCTCCCAGTGAAGTCACCTTTATTGCTTAGATTCTTGGTCACTCAGGTAAAATGCTACCTTGTCCTTTTCATTTTGGTACAAGAGCGTTATTTAATTGAAGATGAATCCCACGCTTGTGGGAAACTTGTACACAAATCATTTAAAATGCATTCTGAACATTTTTGGGCTGGCTGTAATTGAAAATTCCTGTCAGGAATTCAGCTTCCACCCAAAATGGGTGTTGGACTGGCTAAACCCTGAGTTGTGTTGACATCATGTTATCATTCTAGGTTTAGGCTTCATTGAAACACAGATGGGAAACTTGGCAGCTGCTGCACTGAATTGACTGTCAGCTGATCGAGCACAGATCAGCACCAGAGCAAAGGGTTTTCTGAAGCCATAAACAGCATTCTCACTTATCGTGGCCTCATACAAATTCTCTCGAAGCAAAATCAAGTTGGACATCCCTGTGCTATCCTTGGTGTGCAGGACTTTAGTCCTCTAGCCCCTAAAGAGTTTTCAGGAGACTGTTAGATGCTATTAATATCCTTACCTGAATGTTCTTTCTATTCATCACACTTCTTCGGCTAATATTAGAAGGAGCATCAAGTTGGTTACAAAGTAATTTTATTCTAATCTTGTAACACACTTTAAAGTATATACATTAAAAGAAACGTTCTACCAGTGCTACTTTAATTCAAGTAAATGTGTTAGCATTCAGCAGCTCCAAAGTAGGGTTATCAAAAGTAACTACTTCCTCGTCAGTGTGGCTCTGATGCAGCACATGAATCAGGGTATACTAAAGCGTCTCAAAATGAAATCACAAACATTGCAGTCATCACCTATCACAGCGGCAGAAAGAATGGCTGGTCTGATAGGAGATTTCGACGTCATCAGTATACAAATTATCTCGTGGATGTCACTGAAATGGAACAGTTCCTTAATGTTATTGAAGCTGATAGGTCTGCTAATGAATGTGAGGTTTTGATCTGTTTCTTAGTTAGCAGAGTTAGGTAATAATATTTAATAGTCAAACCATCTTTGTCTAGCTACTTGAGTTCCTGTCAAGATACAAAGATGTAGAAAAAGGCTTCACCGGTGATTTAGTCAGCAATTAAATAGTTGCAGTGCTGTTCATTGTTCTGAGTTAAATGTCACAGTGTTGAGATATAGTTGCGGTTGAGGACACATAGCTAAATGTATAATATGACTGAATGATAAGCCAAATTACTTGAAAAATAATAGAAGATGGCTTTCGGGAGACAGTCTTGATTTTAACATTAAAAACAATAATGATGGGGAAAAATTGCCTCTGATTTCTGATGAGATACATGTTACGTTACTTACTGTTCTGGAGAGTTGATATCTTCTATGACATCTTTGTTTATTCTGGAAGGCTCCAGTGTGGTGCCCCAAGGCACCTGTGACCACGAATCATGCTGGTTTTTCATTAGAGGCTTGTCACTATCTATAAAGAAATGTGATAATATGAATTTTGCACTCTGCAGGACTCCATCCTCACATGATTATGGAACGCAAATCAGAAAAAAATAAAATAACTCATAAGGTAGAATGACTGTATATATCTGCCAGATCTTTGAAAGTGTAGGCAATTAGTCCCACTCCCCTATTCTTATTCTGTAGCCCTGCACTTTTTACATTTCAAGGATTTCTTTTTCAATTTCTTTTTCAAAGTTATCTTTGAATCCATTTCCACCAGCTTTTCAGGCAGCCTATGCTGGAACATAACAACTTATTGTGTAAAAAGTTTTTTTTCTTCATGTCAGTTGCGATTGTTTTGCCAATTACTTTAAATTTGTGCCGTCTGGTTACCAAGCTTTCTGTCCCTTGAAACAATTTACCTTGATTTACTTTATCAAAACTTTTCATGATTTTGAAAACCACCAAACCTTCATTTAACCTTCTCTGCTCAAAGAAGAACAACTTCTATTTTTCTACATAACTAAAGACTCTGTACCAATCCACTAAATCTCCTCTACAGCTTTGATGAGTCCTTGATGTTCTTTCTCATGTGCAGCGCCAGGAGAAAGCTTATTTACTAATTTACTGGCACTGAATTAATGAATAGGAGTTGGAATAAATAGTTAGGAAGCTTCTAAATAATTTACATTCAAAATTGTGAAGCATTGGGTTCATGGGGCAAACGTATTAGTAATGATAATAATGGATTTGAAGATTTAAAGGTCAGGAATTTCCAGTTAAATTTTAGCAAAGTTTCTACTGATCTTCAGTCAAACACTACATCAGCTGATCAGAATAGTACCTTCCAAGGAAATTCCTAGCAGAATTATTTTGTTAATAATAAAACCAAACAGTTTATAAGAAGCTTCATGCTTTTTTATAACTGCCTCTTTTAATGTAGAATGGCTTATATCTGTGGTAATTACATTTCCAATACCAGAGAGGTAGAAAAGCTTACCTCACAATTTAAAACTACTGATACAGAAATGAGAAAGGAATAGGGCATACAAAGCAATAGCCAGTCACAAAAGGGGAACACTGTCAAATGGGTGGGAATTTCCCATCTCCATCGCACATGAACAGGTGTGATACAGACATGCAAGATATGACTTCCCCGATTAAAGCACTTACTATCCAATGAAATACAGAAGTGTGGAGATTAGGAAACAGTGGTTTGCAAAGAGACAATTGATGTAGCTGGAAGGAGTGCACAGGCTGTGCCCACATTCTTCTTTGATACTTTGTGAGAGCAGAAAGGGCCAGGAGAGAATAGATCCAGGCTCCAGAAGTTATCCTCTCTAGCTATATACTCCCACTTCCTTCTAAGGGTTGTCTTTGAGCATCTCTTGCTGTCCTCTCCACCCATTGTCAAACTCATGTCTCTATCTTGCTGCCTATCTCCACCTGTAATACCTAAAGCCTGTAGCCATCACTCTGTAACTCTTTGTCTGGACATCCATTTTGCAATCATTTTCACTGCAGCAAGTTTATTTGTTTGCACTGGTTTTCTTTGAGGTACAACTATGCCTTTGTGCAACTAGCAACACAACAGACCCTCTGCTCTGCACAAAGGCTGCAATCAGTTTGAAGCAGCTGAAGTCAATGATAGAACTACTCAGGGCAATGCTATGAATATGCAGAAAAGGTAGGTACACAAAAATTGTGCCCCCTGCAGGACGATCTGCATTGACATGGGCGGCCACAAATCATGACATTTCTGCCCAAACACAAGGTAAGCCCAGTTTTAGCCCTAAACGTTTTTGTATGTGTGTAATAGTGGCAAGGAAAATTAAAGTTTTAAAAAAACACAAAACTTTATATTATCATGACAAGATGATTTTGTCAACCTGGCTGTGCAATTATGATAGTGCTTGGTGGTGTGTCCAATTTCCTGGTGCTAGCATATTCCCAGAGCCTCTCAGCTTCACTAATATTTAAACAACCTGTTGAAAATGCAGTTGTCTGGATGAGGATGAGACCTTGCAGCCCTTTGGAGTCAGTTCTTCCATTCATTACATTCATGCTCCCCATCTAATCCATGGAGACCAAAAATTTGTTCATCTTAGCCTTGAATATTCTCAATGATAGAACAGCCACAAACCTCCGAGTAAAGAAATTTATCTCTAACTCAGTCCTAAACGATGGACCCCTTACCCAGTGGCTGTACCTTTGAATTCCAGATACTTTAGCAGGTAAATATCCTCTGTGCCTACCCCATCAAACTCTTTCAGAATCTTTTACGTTTCAAACAGGTCACTTCTTATTTGTCTCAACTCCACAGCATATAGGTCCTATCTGCCTATCCTCTCATCCAAGGAACCAATTTAATGAACCATTTATGGGATGTGGCATGTGGCTGTTTCTGGCAAAATGCAGCATCTGTTTCCCACCCCTCATTGCCCTCTGAACTGAATGACTGCTAGATCATCACAGAAGGATGTTAAGAGTCAACCTTAAAGGCAGAAAGTGAAGAGGAGAGGCAGAGAAGTATAGGGGGAGTATTCCAGAGCTTTCAAACTGTGCAGCAAAAGGTGCAGCCATCACTAGGTAACAAATAGAAGTGGGACGGCACTAGAGGCTAACAATAGAGTAGTACTGATATCCACAAGGCTGGGGGAGATTACAGGGACTGGGAAATGTGAGTCAATGGGACTTCTAAATTCATGATCAGAAGTCAATGTAGGTCAGACAGCAGAGTTGAAATGTTAAGAGACAGGCAGAGTAATGGAATAGTTAAGTCCACAGGTAATGAAGAAATAAATGTGGGCTTTACCAGCAGATGAGTTGAGACAGCAGCAAAGTTGAATACTGTTACAACGAGAGAAATAAGTGGTCTCAGAAGTGGAACAAATATGATGTTGAAAGCTCGTCAGGGAAAGAACTACTTCAATCAGTTAAAGGGCAAAGCCACTTCTCAGCAAGATGGCAGAAGTACCCAACTTTGCTGCTGTCTCCACTCATCTACTGCTGAAACCTGCATTTATTTCTTTATTACCTGATGTACTAGTCCATCTCCTGCTGGTAGAAAGGATAGGATCATCTGATGGAAAGCAAGTTAGAAGGCCCCATGATGCGGGCTTATTAGAGGGAAGCACCAAAGGCTATTAAGTGAGTGAAAATCAGTCCGAGAAACCTTCTTCACCACAAAAAACTACATGCTGAAAGAGTTTCAGTGAGCTCACAGTATGACCCAAGAGGAGTCCAGGCTCCACTGTCAATCTACATCCTTGTTATGAAAACTCACAGCTTCGAAGAGAAACTTTTCAGAACATGAAGCCACGTTTCTGATTGAAAGCTACCTACTGAAATGATTTCACCACTAAAAGTTTTCTGCTCATTTTTTAGGGCACTTCTTTTAGGAATAAGACTCCCTTAAGCTCTTATCATTGTGACAACCGTAATTTCATACGGGACCAATGTCCATGACACTCACAGGCCCATAATGTTTTTGTTTTTCCATTCATAAACAATACAACTAATATGGCACAGCAATAAGTGAGGGGAAGACTAATACTGTATTAAACTCTAGATAACAGGAAGAAGAGATGTTAAAAATAATAGTCAAATGGACAGAGAGTCTGTAGGAGAGTGGGAGCTGGGAAGAGGGCATCAATAAAAGTTAATCATGAATTATCATATGTAGTTCCACTTTATGCATCTGTGTAATTTAGCACTGCCCTTTCACTCACCCACTGATTGAAAGCAAATGTCACTGTTTGCAAACAGGAATAAAAAAGCTATTTCTAAGACACACAAATTTCCTCCTTCCTGGCCTTACAGAACTCCAGGTACTCAGATCTGGAGTGTTACACGCAATCTGGATATCACACCTCAGAAAGATTCTTCTGGCCTTGGAGAGGGTGCAGTGCAGATGCACCAGAATGATGTCAATGCCATATGGGTAATTTTTAAGTAGAGGTCCCTTGTATTTTCATTTATATAGGAGACTAAGCTGTTACCTAATTGATGCGCCTAAGATGATAAATGGACTTGATTTTGCAGAAAGACAGCAATTGTGTGGTAGCCCCTAAAAATGAGAATGACACTTACTCTTATATTCCCACTACCACACAGGCCAGTCAGTGTGATGAAGCACTGACTTCCTGTTCCAGAAGCCACTGCAATGCGCGGACCTTGGAGATCACACAGCAGCAGAAAAAAACTAGAGGGAACACAGCTCACAGCAAGAACCTGCACACGGAGACTTTTAACATGGACTTTTAACATTATGTAACCATTAAATCCTGAAGTGGGACTGAAACCAAGAGTTTCTGGCTCAGAGTGAGGGATGATACCGCTGCACCACAAGACCTTCCCAGAGAGAAATTATTTCCTGTGCAAGGGATGAGTCTAAACCAATGCAGTATAACCTTAAAATGGAATTGGATCATTCAGCAATGAGAAAGCATCCTTCACACAAGCTGGAGATGTCTCCTTGAGAAAGTGAATCAATTGAAAATTCCAAGAAAGGAATTGATTGTTGGGTAAGGTTATTAATAATTATTGATTCAAGGTGGGTGAAGCAGTTAAGTTACAGATCCACCACGCTCTAACTAAATGGTGGAACAGGATTCAGGGTTGTTCTGAATGTTTTGTTCCTCAGACCATAGGAAGCAGCCTATGGTCAGTGACTGTTCATCATTTCCTGATCCACAGCTGCTACTATCGTCTCAACAACATGAACCTGGGGTTTGATTGCGCAGACATAGCACAGAGACAATCACAAGCAATGGCCCCAGTAAGTCACTGAGTGCGGGGGAAGAATTGGTAGCAAGGTCACCATGCCTTCTTCATTGAGATACAGGTCTCTCCTGATGCAATTTTTAAAATACGAATTAAAAAGCTGGATTTGTGCCTGAAACGAGTCAACAGCTGCTAAGTAAATCCCTCTGCTAACCTCCGGTTTACCAAGGAAGATTGTCTGCTAATCATCACGTTAACTGGAATCTTCCCAGCCCTGAGTAATGTGGACGTTCACGAGAAAGTTTAGAGAAACATGCGAGATCAGCAGTGAGGAGCTTCCTGCTGATGAGAGCAAAAATTCCCATTTTTCAAGCAAGTGTTGGGCGGTGAGATAGGAATCTTGTTATTGAACATTGAGAGGCCTACTTGCATGAATTAGAGTTAGAATTAGCATATAATTAACATCCCCTTTGTTACGTCATCTCACTTTAATGATATGGACCATAGAATCTCCACAGTGTGGAAACAGGCCATTCAGCCCAACAAGTCCACACTGACCCTCCAAGGAGCACCCCACCCAGACCCAATCCCCCACCCTATTCCTGTAACCCTGCATTTCCCATGGCTAATGCACCTAACCTACACATCCCTGAACACTATGGGCAATTTAGCATGGCCAATCCACCTAATATGCACATCTTTGGACAGTAGGAGGAAACTGGAGCACCTGGTGGAAACCCATGCAGACACGGGAAGAAAGTGCAAACTCCACACAGTCAGTTGCCAGAGGTTGGAACTGAACCAAGGTCCCTGGCACTGTGAGGCAGCAGTGTTAACCACTGAGACACCATGCCATCTCATTATACAAAGGAAAGGTTGAGAAGGAAAACCTTTCATGGCAACCTCGGCTGGTGCAGGAATTGAACCCAGGCTTTTGGCGTCACTCTGCATTACAGACCAGCCACCCAGCCAACTGAGCTAAACTTGATGAACTTGATATGTGGTTTCTCATTCTCAAACCCGGCGCACTGAAACTAGAAAGTAAGAATTCCTGATCTGAAAGACAGCATGGTAACTTGGCAAATCCAACTTGCCAGTTTCCCTTCTGGATTTCAGTCAATATCAGTCAAAACCTTAGGACAGTAGCAAATGTGCACAACCTCCTGTTCAGCAGAATGTCCAGGTCCTAATCAGCAAAGTGGGATGCCAATTACCCTTCATCTGATGTGTCTGTGGCAAACAGAACAGACCATGTAGGCCAACTGTACACTTCCACCGCTTGACTAGCGCACAATATTATGTTTAGGTCAATTTATAAATTATATATAGACCACGAGGTAGACCAGGAATGATTTGTTACATCTCTTTACAGCTACACAGTCAGTCTTAGATTGGCCCAAAGCTCCCATTCTTAATCACCTGACTCTCTTAAAGGGATAGCAAGCACCCCCGACTACATACGTAACACACAGCCGGGCTCGAAAGATGGCACTGGTGGCCGGAATCTTGGGAGGTCCCAGGAATGACCAGTACTTCTGCCTGTGACAAGCAGGCAATGATCAGGGCACCATGGGGGTGGGGTGCACAGGTAATGAAGTGAGTTTGGGAAGCTAGCCTGAGAAACCTCACTAGAGCTTGAGAGAAATTCATCAATATGACAGTCAATTTATGATTGGATTAAGCCTAATAATCCCAAACCTTACTGATAATGGTTAAAGATTTATACTTAAACTGATAGGAATAAAGATTCTTTAAAATGTTGGGAAAGATAATTAGTTTCCTCTGTCAATACTTGTTGAGCTTTCCAAAGCAAAAACTAGAAGGAAATGTGTTTGAATATTTGACCTAAAACAGTTTAACTCCTTCTTCATACTATCTTAATATTTTATTAGCTATTTCTTATAAATCAGAGTTGTAAGAACCTATGTAATTTCTACTTGTCCTGAACAGGTATCTCCACGTAATCCCTGCAGTAATGGAACACCATAAAACCTAGTCGCCCAGAAAAATCTAATCTATCTGGCTTTGATACTTCTTCAGTCCTGTTTTCAGGATCACGTTCTCCACTGCACATCTGAGAACAACCAGAGCTAGAGTCCAGCCAAGGAAAACAAGAAATGCAGATTCTGTACATTCGACTCCAATCTTTCAGATAACTTGTCCAAAGTTACCTAAGTTAGTTTGGAAATTGTTAACTGCATAAAAATATTGCAATTTGCAGCAAAGATAATTTAAATTAATACCTATAATTTGCTGCCATACATCAAAAATTATTAAACAATGTCAAAAACCCACAGGCTGTGTCTCCTTTGAAGTGTTGCTGAATTTGCTAAGGGTATTATAAACAGATGCTCCTACCTTTTCCATCTGTGAAGTTCTGTGTGCTCAGGATGTTATTGAGCCCTTGAATATGGTTTTGCTTAATGTACTGCGTCTTTTCAGGCGTGTCCTGTAACTGCATGGTAACCTCCTCCAGCTCTTTGTCAAGCTGGAAAGGGAAAAACGCACCTTCAATGAATACAGTTTAGATTCAATTTTGCCTATGCGAGTTGTGGTGATCTTTTCTAAACTAGAAGCAAACAGAGAGTTCGAAGCATCAGTTGCCTCAAGGAATTTAATTGCAATGTACCGTGTCCAAGTTGTAGATAAGAGTTGGAATTTTTCTGTTCCCAGAGATCACCACAGATTCATGAACTCTACACGTGGCTCTCATCATGTCCCATGCATAGTTGAATAGCCCAGTGGAAACTAAATTATCATATTCATTTGGACAATCACCAGAAGAAAACAAATATATAAGAGCATATACTGGCAAACAAGGACTTGCCCTTGAGAAGTTGTATCAGTTACCATTAATATGCATTAAAGGTAAAAGTATTTGCAATCTGACAGTTTTGAAATGCTATATAACATATCTCCTGATTTATCTTGGAGTAATCTGGATGACCAAAGGCAAATTAGAAGAGAAACGTGTAGTAAACAAATTCAGAAACTGAAAACACTTCTTCCATTTCCTAAAAGATTGATTCATTTTCAGAATATGAAAATTCCTGCTTGAACAGCGATAGGGGCTACTTACTTGTCTAATTTAGTAACACAAATTTAAGAGAATAATTCTGGTTGGCATCTGGGTAGCCACTGCCTGCCTTGATTTTACTGGTAATCCTCATATTAACCTGTATAGATATTAATTATAATTTTTCTTCGAGTTTCCAAACAATTGCTCTTCTCTAGGATATTTACTGGAACTTCAGCTGTCTTTGTTAGAATTTTTTTTCCTTTATTCATTAATGGGATGAGGGCGTCGCTAGCTTGGCAGCATTTACTGCCCATCCTACTTGCCCAGAGGGCAGTTCAGAGTCAACCACATTGCTGTGGGTCACATGTAGGCCAGGCCAGGTTAAGGATGGCAGTTTCCTTCCCTAAAGGACATTAGTGAACCAGATGGGCTTTTCCTGACAATTGACAATGGATTCCTGGTCATCATTAGATTCCTAATTCCAGATATCTTTTATTGAATTCAAATTCCACCATCTGCCGTGGTGGGATTCAAATCTGGGTCCCCAGAATGTTATCTGGGTCTCTGGATTAACAGTCCAGCGATAATACCACGAGGTCATTGCCGCCAGCTAAAGACATCTGTTGATGTGGTTCATAGAAAGAGTACTGAGCAGATAGGATTCAAAGCAAAGTGAGCACCTCTGTGATTTTCATTCGCAAACGATGATTATCAGTCTGAAACCCCTCAAGTCGAGATGTATTTGCCTGGTTCACACTTGTTACGGAAGTGGATGTCTTTGAGTCTTCTTTCTTCTGATTCTGGGTGAATTGCAATCGCCTATTCTGAGTGGCTGCATCTGGATTTGTTCGTAATGTTATCAGCTGTAGGGAGAGTTCCAAGAAAAGGATACTTTAATGCAACATACTTACTCAAACAGCTATAAAAAAATCTCTGGCTGTTCAGGGGTTCTCTTGCCACAACTAGGTCAGGACTCGGTTATGTCAGATCCCAATTTAGTGATAAACTTTCTGGGGTGGAGCCTCTGGCTGCTCCTTTGAAGGCCATTGAGTCAAGGAGGGGGTTGGAAGTTGCAAACATTGGATCATGAGCCTTCACCGGGATTCAGTTGATGGTTAGTTTAGATGCACTTAGTGATAAGGTTTTTAATGACAACTGAGCTTTGCAAATGCTCACAGTTCCTGGATGTGCACACATCACGATTTACTTTTTATACAAGTTTCACTGAACAAACTGTAAGTTTTTTAAAATAAATACTGCCTCCCAGGAGTGAACTTCTTGCATTGTTCACAAAGATGAAATTGCCAAGTAAGGTAAATTCACAGTCAACTTTTGCAACCATGCCCTGAAATTTGTCAGTCGCGGTGCTCAGGTACTTTTGTGACTGACACTTTGCAGGGTCAGAGCAGGTTCCTTCATTAGTCTGTTGTTGATGGGCATCTGCACCAGATGTCCTGGCATTGTGGCACTTTGAATGAGTCTCTAATGTCTTGAATGGCCAAGCTGATGCTGAAATAAAAGCAGCTCACTCTGGTCCTGTGAACTTTGTCTGGGCCAGGAAGGAAGATGAGAAGAGACGGTTATGGATCGTAAAGGGGTTTGTCCAAGAACTAGACTTGCAAAGGTGAAGGCTAGGGACTTAATTGATGGTGCCTTTCACGCTCTGCACCTTTGAGTTCGGAAATTAAAGTCAATACTGCTGTTACTCTGGGCAATCTTCATTTCTCCATGATATCCCAGGGATGATAGCTAGACAAATATAAGTCCAGAATTTTTTTTCTGGAATCACACCTCACTCTCGACTGGTGTTTATATGTAGTGTGTTGGTGAAGCACCTGTTACAGGTAAATGCCAACAGAACCACAAGCATCGATTCTATGCCCTTACCTTTTTTTTTCTGTCACAATCTTGTCTGGTCTCAGCTTCCCCCAGATCTCTGGTACCGACTCATTTACCTCCTCACCTGAATCTGGATGTGGAATATCTATGCTGACCTGGTCCAATATTTACTTTAAACACTTCAGCTCTGAAGTTCTGAGCTACCATTAATCTCCTGTTGAAACGACGGTGGGAGAGCAGTAGATATCCCAGGAAAATGGTTTCAAGTGTCATTTTCAGTCAGTTGTGTTGTTTTCCATCATACCTTCCAGTCTGTCACCAAAGTTACATTATATTTTGACTGATTCTTTCGACAGAACCCCCCACTTCCATATTTCTTGCACACTTTAAAAGTCTCTGCCTGTGACTCGGTTGGTAAAATCATGCACTCAAATCTCACTCCAGAGCCTTGAATGCAAAATTTAAGTTGAATTGATATTGCACTGCCAGTGATAGCAAGTTTTGGATCAAAAGTTAAACCAAAGGGCTTTCTTCCCTCTCTGGAAGGTGTAAGAGATCCTATGTCTCTACTGCGAAGAACAGCAAGAGGGTCAACTGAAATAGGAGAGAAGGTTGCATGCTTGGAAACTTATTTTTGGAGCCTTCTGTTTTATTTCTTTTGGCCTGATGTTGTCCTATGCTGTTGGTTTAGGTGAAAGTCTGATTTCTCACCTTTGAACAAATGATGCTTGTTTCATGAGGGAGATATCACTTGTCAACTAGAAAGGAGATATGCTTATGAGTGCAGCATTGAAAGTATCTGTCCATCTATTTGATGTTCTATCTGATATCCATCCAAGTCTCTGTTATTTTTTATTGATATAACACATCACTGCTAGCCATTAGTTTTTGGAGTATTCACAGTCAGTACACCAGCAATTTCCTGACTTACATGGTCTACTAGTTGAGGTTCTCCGCCAACAAAAGATCAGCCCTGAAATGTATTTGGGTGTTAAAAAAATTACATCAACACCAAACCTTAATCAAGTAATACATTAACACATTTTATTGATAACTTCTCATTCCACCTACCTTTGGCACAAAAACTAGGCAGAGAGTGATGGTACTGCAGAAAATGATCACCAGAGCCACAATACAGAATTGGACATTTGGCTGATCTCGAGTTAGGAATGAAACAGCAGCTCCTATTATGCACATGATTCCCACGTTATAGACACTCATTCCAATGTACTTGCTGTCGTTCAGTGCCGGGATGCTTACATTACGTGTTTCCCAAGCAAGAAAACATCCAAACAACTGAAAAAGAAAAAGAATATCAGTTCAGTTAAAATACTGTTTGCAATATTAGTAAACAAATGCTTAAGTCAATCTGAATGTGTGAATGAATTTAAAATAACTAGGAAAACACTTGTGTTAAAATAACAGGGGGAGTTTACATGCTTACAGTAAGTGCTTATCCACTAATAACAAAATTTACAACAAAAGGATATTTAACGAGAGCTTTGATGAAGCTAGCTTCTTGCTTTCTGGTCTCTCAATTCCTTTCACTTGCCAACTATTTCCTTCATGACAAAATAATAGGATTTTTTAAAAATGAAACTAAGTAAGACAAATGAAGAAATGGAACATGTAGAAAACATTGAGCAGAACGCTGAGCCCATAACTACTGGGTTGAATTTGACTAAACATTTTGAAAGGAAAATACAATCAGGAGGTAAAACTGGAGTCTCTGGTACAGTTTGAACACATGGCTTTGGTCAAACATAACAGAGAACGTCAAAGAAAATCCAAAGTTGAAAATATGTGACAACACTGTGATCCATTCAGAAACTTTTCTGAAATAAAAATGGTGCAATTCCTACCATCAGAAGTCCTTTATACGCATACACAATGCCCAGCCAAATACTCATGTGGGAATTTTCACAGTGCTCCAGCAAAGGTTGGATTGCAAAATCCCTCCCAGCAGGATCCGGCTGCAAGAAGAATGAAATTGATATCAAACCACATCTAGTTTAAACATTCCATATTATATGTTGTTACGATTGAGTAAGACATTACTCCGAGGAACATACCTGGTCACAAGATACCTGGCCCATGTAAATTAGTGAGGATTCAAATAATTTTTTTGAAATAGTTGTACAAAGTGACATAATGACAGCTATCATTCACTGTGCCAGTCATAGTTCTGACAGTCACAACAATCAGAAACTTAATTGGTAAAGTGACATATATCATCTATTGGACACAATTAGCAACATTTAATGAGCATTTTTTGGTAAAGTAGGCACTTTTTCTTACTTCTTCCAAACGTAATGTCTGTCAGACCCTAAAGAGTTGGTCTCGAAGGAAAAAACTGACTTTACGTGATTATCTCAACATTATCACTGCACTAACCATTCTGTCACAAATACGTTTTAATTTAAATCTAACTCTTATTCTTAGCTAAGACATTACTTTAAAAAACTATTAAGTCAGTGTTTTCCCAGAATGTCTGCTGGACTTTGATCTTGCCATGGTAGCATGGCAGCAAAATTATTTTCATGGATCTAGTAACTAAAGCATCCAAGAAACTTCTTATTAATACCAGAGCAGAAAAAGCTGGAAATACTCCGTGGGTCATATGACATCTGTAGGGAGAGAATCAGAGTCAATGGGCAGGATTTTCTTGCTGATGTGATACTGAGGAAAGCAGGGTGATTGATGGGATAAATAAAGACATGAAAGGTTTGGCTGGGACCTGTGTAAATGGCAGATTAAGGAACAATCAACATCCTGAAGGAAATGCAGGATAAAATCAAAACTAAAACTGACTAGTTGCAAAGTAAAAGGAAACAAAATGGGAGCACAGTTTATGGTATGAACTTGTTGAATTCATTGTGAAGTCTGGCATGCTCAGTTGCAGAGTACCTAGTCAAAAACACAGTGTTTGTTCTCAATACAAAAGAAAAGCCACCATGATCCTGCTACATGTGCACTGTTGTACTCATTCTTTGGGAATCAATCCCTGTTCATAGTTTTCCCTTAAAAATATACTCTGTTTAATCTTCAAACAGAGATGAGTGACCTTCCTGGAAAAAAACAAGGAGCCGAGTCGAGTTCTCGAACTGCCTTTAATCTGCTCTATATTAATCCTACTCCCAGCTATTACCTTGTGGCGAGTTAATGCCAAGAAAAACATTATTTGCTGTTATTTGAACTTACTTTAAACTTCATTGGAACAATTTGTCCCATGACCACACTTTTCACCCAAAGTTTTTGTCATTGGATCTCTCCTGCCTCCTATCCTATCATACACCTTCCCTTTTGCTCTTATCCTCCCTCCCCTTTCACTGGCTTGAAATATATTACATTTTAAAATTTTCTTATTTCTGATGGAAGATCAACAAAATTCTCTTTCCTCAGAGGCTGCCTGATCTGGTGCGTGCATCCAGCACTTTCTGTTTTTATTTGAGATTTCAGTATTCACTGTAATTTGCTTTTGTAAATATGTAATTGAAACTGTTAAATGCATTGCATTCAAAAAAGAAGGATTAATGCAACACCAATGCATAGATCTAAAAACATTATTCTGGTGACATCTAATGCAAGCACACTCTAACAGAGGAAAACAGAAATTTGGAGTTTCAAATTGTTCCCCAATTTTATACAATTGTGTAACTTCACTGTCACGTCCTGAGTTAAGAGTTTCTATTTATATATTGCTATTCTCAGGATTCCCAGTCAATAAAAGGACTTTATGACTGCCTTACAAATAATCACTGAGTCAAAATAATATCTAATAAATCATTCGTGCTACATTTTCAAGGAATGAAGAGGATTTTTAACTTTCAATTTAGAACAGCTCAGGGAAAATTTGGGTTGATATGTTTGTGCATTTTTTCCAGAAGTTAACTTGTCATTTTCATGTTGATTCAAAGTAGTAGTAACCAAATCATCTGACACGAGAGTAACTGTTTCAATCCTGTGTGAAGTAAGTAAATCAACTGCTAAAAAAACAATATAAGGCTAGCTATCTCACACCAATGTGCATTTGGTGAAGCATAATTGTTACTCACTGCAAAGATTAAGAATGCTCTTGAGAATCTCGGAAACTTAGTTTTCTATATTTTTGAGGTGATGAGAAAGAATTTATCTACTTTCTCATTGCATTAAATGTTAACTGCATGATAAAATAGGGCCCTGTCTTTGGTTCCATGTACAGTTTTAAAAGATTAAATTACCACTAAGCTCAGACCAAGTCACAGTGACAGCATCATGGGTTTGCTGCCTGAACTTCACACTTCATATTGGAATCATACCAAAACTGGTAGTGTAATGTAACTTTTGACAGTGTAGCTTTGATGGATAAATAAATGTTTTTATTACATTTTTTCGAGATGAGAGACTCCAACAAAATTAATTGTTTGGTTTATAACCATCATTATTAACATTACCTCCACAGTGGTGAGAACATAGAAACAAGACTAGGCCATTTAGTCCCTAAAGTCTATACCATCATTCAATGAGATCATGGTTGACGTGACCTGACACCATATAACTGTCTTAGGCCCATATCCCTTAATACCTTTGCTTGACAAAAAAAAAACTACCTTAGATTTAAAATTAACAACTGATCCAGCATCCACTGCCATTTGCGGAAAAGATTTTCAAACATCCACCATCCTTTGTGTGTATACGTGCTGCCTAACATGTCTCCTGAATGGTCTGGCTCTAATTCTCATGTTATGCTGCCTGGTTCTAGAATCCCCAACCAGTGGAAATAGTTTATCTACTCTCTTTTTTAACGAGATAATATCTTGAAAACTTTGATTAGATCAATCCTTAACTTCTGAATGCTGGAGAAAATAGGCCTAATTTGTATAGTCTCTCCTTATAATTTAACCCTGAAATACAGGCATCATTCTTGTAAACCTACATTGTGCACCCTCCAAGGTCAGCATATCCTTCCCAAGGTGTGGTGGCCAGGTTTACTCACAGTACTTCAAGTGGGGTCTAACTAGAGCATCAATTTTGCATTTTTGTACTCCAGTCCTCTAGATATGAAGGCCAGCACTCCATTAGCTTCCTTGATTATTTTCTGTACTTGTTTGTGACATTTTAAAAATCTATCTGGCCAAACCTCCAAGTCTTTTTGGACGTCCTCTATATTTAACTTTAAACCATCTAGAAAGTACCCTGATCTATCCTTTCTTGATCCAAAACACTTGCTAACGTTGAACTCCATCAGCCACAGTTTTGCCCATTCACATAGTTTATCAATACCCCTCTGACATATTATGCTATCATCTACACTGTCTATCATGCTGCCTAACTTTGTGTCAACTGCAAACTTAGATATATGACTTTCTATGCCATTATCCAAGACATTAATAAACATTGTGAATAACTGAGGCCCTCACACAGCTCTTTGTAGGACATCACTGGGCTGAAGTAAGATAACTAATAGAGCAGACCAGACCATCACATCCATCTCAGTACAAATGTACTGAGCACACATTTGAAAATTAGGGCTAGAATTGTCTTAAATCTAGTTCTGAGCAACAACATGCTGCTCACAGAGGAACCAGTTGTGGTTTCTGTTACAAGGTACAACTTTTCACGTGTGTTGGAAAGTAATAATAAAGGACAGCAGCAGGACACACTCTCTCATTGTATTTCTGTATGTGTTTTGCTTGAAAGTCCCTAAGGCCTATTTCATCCATGGAAATTAGACAGGAGGCAGTGCAAAACCAGAACCATAGATTTCAAGCAAGTAAAAGAAATGCAATACCTTCTCCATTGTCCTCAATGGCATCTGTAAAGCCAGAACAAAAGAGAGCAAACAAAAAAATAGCTGAAGAAAGTAGAAAACAACTCAACATAACCGAACCAAACAAAACAGAGGAGAACCAGCAAACTGAATTAACTAAATTTTAGGTAAGACGAAACAAGCAGACCACAATGGAACAAAACAGACCAAACTACAACAAAAAGACCAGACCACAAGAGGAAAGACACTTCTACTAGTGAACCTGGAATGCCTATATAAATATGGGATAATACAGTGTGGAGCTGGAGGAACATAGCAGCCAGGCAGCGTCAGAGGAGAAATTTCTGAAGAAGGAACCTGACTTGAAACATCAACTTTCCTGCTCCTCTGATGCTGCCTGGCCTGCTGTGCTCTTCCAGCTCTAAACTGTGTTATCTCTGACTCCAGCATCAGCAGTTCTTACTATCTCTGATGCTTACATAAATATGTTGGTTTTGGTGAAGTGAGGTAATGCAGATTTAACACAAACTCAACCTATGTTTGAATGTAGATTTTCCAGTGAATAATCAAGTAGTGTAATTGATTTGTGACTACAATAATGCATCACAATGTTTGGTGGGCTGTCTAATTCATTGGAAATTTGGAAAGACCAATTGATTAAGGTGGAGAGGTCTTAATGTGGAGCAGGCAGAGTGTTTCTTGAAATAAGAAGATTAAACTATGATGAAGGCAATGGGGTCTGACTGCATTTTTAACCAGAAGCCTGAGCAGTGAGTGAAGATTTACAAAAGCTGATAGGAAGATGAACAGAGTCCAGCAAAGTCAGTTTACCAAGTAAAAAAATTTCCTCCAGACAAAAGAAAGTGTTGAATCTGCCTTGCTGTGAGCTTCCCCTCCTTCATTTCCTGACAGCAATTTATTTTGGATATCTCTTCTGAAGACTATCTGAATGCTTGCCTCTTGTCCCCAGTAGCGTCCTTCCTGTTCTGACGACGAGTCATCAGGCTCAAAATGTTAACTCTGCTTTCTTCCCACAGATGCTGAATTTCTCCAGCAATTTCTATTTTTGTGTCTTCCCACTTCCCAGTCTTATTGAGTCCTGCTGACTTACAAGCTTTTTGGTTAAATTTGTCCTGGCTCCCCAGTGCCACTTGCAGATGAGCTAGCAGCTTAGTAGACCACATTCATGCCCAGACTTAAAATCCATTTTCTTCAATTTGAATTACAGGCAACTGATGAACTCAAAATTCTGACTTTGTATTGGCAAATAAAATGACAGTGTCTTGCAAATAGTACCAGTTAATACAGCTACATTAGACCAAACAATTGGATTTTTCGGTGAACTGTTCATATATGGAATACCTATTTTTTGAAGCAAAAGTCTTTTCATTCACTTTTATTTTAAAAGGAAACTTTCAAAATGAAATTGGCAAAAATCAGTTCGCAAATTCATTCAGTTCTGTCACAGATTCCAAGGAGAAGGGGAAATAACCTGAAAGCGGAAGTGAATTCAATGACAACCCTTAAAAAGAAATTAACTAAATACCTGAACTGCAAGGACTCATGGAAAGTCTACAGTTACCAAGGAGGGAAACTCAACAACTTTCATCTTTGGTGTTCATGGCAAATTGTGGGATCATGTAAAATGACATAATCATGGGTGCAACACGCCTCTCAAGGGCATAACTATGATATAATGGTACTCATCAAACAGAGGTGACTTTGCTCGCTTGGGCACATTTTCAGGATGGATCACCAATGAATACCTACCCAGTCATTTTCTGTATGGTAAAGTAGTTGGAATGAGAAGGCCAGTATCACCAGAGCCCAAAATTCTGCTTCCAGGATGGTTGCAAGCATTACATGAAGGCCCTAAACATCAACCATTACATCTGATGACAGAGAGGCTTGGTGACATCACTTGATTCCCAACATGACAATCAGTGGCTTCAACAGCTTGGCAACTGGTGCTGACACCACAAACAACAATTTGTGGTTGTATCTTGATAATTACAACATATCCAGCAGTTGTAACACAGCATGCACCTTATGAATTGGTTTCTTCAGCTACCGACAATATGTACCATATAAAGCTATCCATCCCCAGTGGATTTGATTTACAGCATTTCCATCTTGTTACATAGTGGAAGGATGTGATGACATAGGATAGGCAAGAGAATGAAACAAATTATAAGTGCCACCCAAAGGGCTGGCACAAGCATGATTGGCTGAGTGACTCTATACTGTGTCATTCTCTCATTTGAGAAAGTTGCCTCTGTTGTCTGACGAGTATTTTCCAATATGTTGAGATCTTCTTGACACAATTTCTGATATTCAGCTAGTTAATTGGTAAAGTTCCTTATGCCTTCTCCATCCACCATAGTTTTATTATTGATGAGGAAATAAACATTGCATTGAAATATGCATCAGCTCTTAATACTGGTTCTTCCTCTTAAGACCAGACGTTAGAATAATTCCCTCTTCCCCTCCCCCATTTCTGATGAAGGGTTTAGGCCCGAAACGTTAAGTTTTCCTGCTCCTATGATGCTGCTTGACCTGCTGTGTTCATCCAGCCCCATGCTTGTTATCTCGGATTCTCCAGCATCTGCAGTACCTTTTATCTCTGTTAGAATAATTAACTCTAGAGTAAAGTAAATTATTCAGTGTTATTTTGAAGACATCAGATTTTGGAATCATATTTTATTAATGGATCAATTTCTTTTGCTTGCAGTGGTTCTGCATTCAAAAGCCTTTGCAGAATGAGTGAAAGACTTGAGGAAAGGGGATGCTCACATTCTGCTTATTAGAGTGTCCAAGTCATCAGTGGGCCTTAGAATATCTGTCTTTTACAGGATATTAGTACCACAGTTAACATAATATAAAAGTAGATGGATGTCAAGTTCAGAAGATTGAAAATGGTTTGGAAGTAGTTAGAACAAATTTTAATTTCCAACTGGATGTATGTGGAGATATAACATGTGGCACATAGGGCTGGATGTCACATTTCGTTACTGCGTGGTTAGAAGGGGTGAGGAGGAGCATGTAAAATACAGTGGTTGCCTAAAGCTGAGCCCCAACTTAACCAGGCTGCAATTTAACCAGCAAGTGGGGTAGTGAGCATTGGGTAGCCTGCTATCAGGCCAAGTGAGGCCAATTCATGAGATAACAAGGTGTAGAGCTGGATGAACACAGCAGGCCAAGCAGCATCAGAGGAGCAGGAAGGCTGACGTTTTGGGCCTAGGCCCTTCTTCAGAAATGGGGGAGCAGAAGGGGGTTCTGAAATAAATAGGGACAGAGGCGGAGGTGGAAGGAAGATGGATAAAGGAGAAGATAGGTGGAGAGGAGACAGACCGGTCAAAGAGGTGGGGATGGAGCCAGTAAAGGTGAGTGTAGGTGGGGAGTCAGGGAGGAGATAGGTCAGTCCAGGGAGGACGGACAGGTCAAGGGGGCAGGATGAGGTTAGTAGGTAGAAGTGGGGCTTGAGGTGGGAGGAGGGGAACAGGTGGGAGGAAGGACAGGTTAGGGAGGCGGGGATGAGCTGGGCTGGTTTTGGGATGCGGTAGGGGGAGGGGAGATTTTTGAAGCTTGTGAAGTCCACATTGATACCATTGGGCTGCAGGGTTCCCAAGCAGAATATGAGTTGCTGTTCCTGCAACATTCGGGTAGCATCGTTGTGGCACTGCAGGAGGCCCAGGATGGACATGTCGTCTGAGGAATGGGAGGGGGAGTTGAAATGGTTCACGACTGGGAGGTGCAGTTGTTTAGTTCGAACCGAGCGTAGGTGTTCTGCAAAGCGGTCCCCAAGCCTCTGCTTGGTTTCCCCGATGTAGAGGAGGCCACAACGGGAACAGCGGATGCAGTATACCACATTAGCAGATGTGCAGGTGAACATCTGCTCGATGTGGAAGGTCTTCTTGGGGCCTGGGATGGGGGTGAGGGGGCAGGTGTAGGGGCAGGTGTAGCACTTCCTGCGGTTGCAGGGAAGAGTGCTGGGTGTGGTGGGGCTGGAGGGGAGTGTGGAGCGAACAAGGGAGTCACGGAGAGAATGGTCCCTCCGGAAAGCAGATAAGGGTGGGGAGGAAAAATGTATTTGGTGGTGGGTTCGGATTGCAGATGGCGGAAGTGTCAGAGGATGATGCGTTGGATCCGGACGTTGGTGGGGTGGTATGTGAGGACGAGGGGGATTCTGTTTTGGTTGCTATTGCGGGGAGGGGGTGTGAGGGATGAGTAGCGGGAAATGCGGAAGACACGGTCGAGGGCATTCTCGACCACTGTTGGGGGGAAGTTGCGGTCCTTGAAAAATTCATGCCAATTTATGCCCCCTTAAGGGCCTCATACTCACTGCGACAGAACTAGCAGGAAAGTGGATGCTTACTGTGGAGACGATAAGAGTTGAAAGCAATTCGGAGGTGGCCATCGGGATGTACAAGTGCCAAGGCGGGCTGGTTAGAAGTTCAATTTCAAATACCTGTGACTTGGCCCACACCAATAATTGAGGACAGTGATGTACATATTGGTGTTGAAATATACATGGATCTTTTATTTAAAGGAAAAGGGCTGTTGTGACAGGATATGTGAAGACAATATTTTAGCTGTAGTAGTTATACTAATTGGAATAATATTTATGTAAATCTATACATCAATATAGCAAGTGACATAATATTGTCACTAGTCAACCTGCAGAGCCAGTAGCAAGTTTGGGACAGCACGGTGGCTCAGTGGTTAGCATTACTACCTCACAGTACCAGGGACCCAGGTACAATTCCAACCTTGGGTGACTGTCTGTGTGGAGTTTGTACATTCTCCCCATGTCTGTGTGGGTTTACTCCAGGTGCTCTGGTTTCCTCCCACCCTCCAAATATGTGCAGGGTAGGTGGATTGGCCATGCTAAATTGCCCAGGGATGTTAAGGTTAGGTGGGGAATGGTTCTGGGTGGGATGCTCTTCAAAGGGGCAGTGTGGACTTGTCAGGCCAAATGGCCTGTTTCCATGCTGTAGGGATTCTATGATGTCTCACACTACAGTTTTGTGTTCAGTTTCTTTGCTGGCCTTTTGACTGAGTTGATCTTAGTCTGAAATCCAAAAAGTGCACAGAATGTCTGATTGCACTTTTGTAAGGTTTTTTTGAGGCCAGAAGTTTTTTAAAGGAGATTTTCTCGTGTGTTTCTTTGTTTCACGAGCATGTCAAACATTTGTCACTATTAGTATATGGTTCTATGATCTGGTACATTGTGCACTCTGGATGAATCAGCATGGAGGGGGCAATGGAAAGGGGTATGGAAAGCATATAGAAGGTATAGTGAGGTTATTAGGGGACATGGGAGATATGAAGGGAGTATGTGTAAGCCCTTTAAAAGTATTCTTTCACGAAAGTCACAAACCCATAAACTGTGGTTTACGATTTCTATCAGGACCATGAGTCCTTAAGAAACTGACTAGGCTCCATGGTAATTATTGGATACGAGACTTTTGCAGTGAACCACCTTCAATGAGCTTTATCCTGTGCTATATATTGACAAAGGTGGTACACACTATGAGATGGCACTGGTGACAGTTAGAGAAAATACCACAGTGAATATCCTTCAATGGAGCCAGCCAGGTTGGGAGTGCAGTGTTCAAATTTGCTACACACACTATTATTCAGCACCAGCAAAACATGTTTAAAATAGGTACATGAGTAGAATCTCAGAATCAGTTGTGTCTACCACTTTTATATGTTTCTAGAGTTGGCATAACTCCACGAAAATCCAGGCCCAGTTATCCACCCTTACAGTTTTCCCTGCATGGGCTGGTGGTAGGATGAGAGGAATCCTTCATTAATGGGCTCCCTCTAAGATCTAACCACCTTATCCTATCCTATCCACCCTAACCCCTTGCCCCTTGCTGGAGCCAGCCCATTGGCCAATGGCCAGCTGGCGATTCAATGTCAATGTCTGTGGACAGCTATCCATAATGGATGGCCATCTTATTACATCCATAATAAGTCATGGTTAATTTTGCAACCATGAAGTCCACATCACTTGGCATTTTTGGTAACTGCATTCTTATGAAAATCTGCTGGCTGAGACTTTTCGGCTTTTATTTTATAAATCAAAGATAAATTAGTCAAAGAGTCACAGTGAATGCAAAAAAATCCTGAAAATTATTTCCACCAATAAGATAGACCACAACTCAGCAAACCTCACCCAAAATATTTTTCAGGGTTGCATACTGTTTGCCAATTGTTGAGTCAATGGAGTTTTTCCTGAGAGAGTGGTCGGGGCATTGAAGAAACCCATAAGCAAGAGAGTGTTTATGAGAAAAACTATGATTTGAAAGTTAGGTTCTATTTACCTTTACAACTGTACACTAGGTCCCCACATAATATTAATTCATTTAATGTTACTTTATTTCAGTGTAGTTAATAAAGTACCCAGTATAACTACTTAATCATTTGTCAGTTTCACTTCATTATCATTTGCCAGATTTCCTGTTCACATACCCATTCACCCAATGCCTCAATCTCATCGTCAGTTCCCCTCCCTCCACAACCCCTCACCCACTGACACTAATTCTTAGGCTTGCCTCTTGCCCTAATCCCAGCTGCAACTCACCTTCAGGCTTTGTTCCTTGGGCCTCACTTCACCCCAGCTTTGCTACCTGCAAATCCTGGCACTGCTTCCCACTCTTGCCTCTTGTCCTCTGTTCTTACCCGAGGTCCTGCGATTCCTCTCATTGCCCATTCCTAAACTCACATTGAAGCCCTGGGCTCCAACTGCTGGCAGTTGGTCACTGCAGGTAGTCTGGGACTCAAACTGGTACATCACTGATTAGCTTCTGCCACTGGATGGAGGTTGATCAATCTAAAATTACTGAATGGTGAGTGTATTTTTTCCTTGTATATTATATTTCTTTTTATTTGATGATGTATTTTGCTCTGTAAGTTATTTCAACTAGGAATGCACAGTTTTGCACATGTGTGGAACATTATTTGAACTTGTAAATGTATTTCCTCCAATAATATACACCCCAAGGTACCCAACTAAGGCTTTTTAACATTGATTCCAATAGGAACCCCTGATTCACTTAAAGTCATGATTTTCAGGAATGCAATCACAACTAAAAATGAGGACATACAGTATGAATTGGTTTAGTACTTCCTATTACAACACAACCCCAGAGTTGCTAAATCTTTAATATTTCAGTGAATGATCAGCTTTTCTCATTCGCTTTCTGGCTCCCATGTTGACTGTGTGCATAACCTCGAAGATGGTTTTTCGAGATTTGTTTGACTTGCAGATGAACAGTTACTGGCATCCAGAGATTTGTGAATAGAATGAGTTGCCATTATTTTTCATTTCAAAATTGCAAACATTTGCTGACAGCTGGAATCTATAAATTACCATTTGGTCTGGATTATAGATATGTGCTGAAAGTCAGTGGCAAGTGAGGCAAAAATAAGATGGAGCAAGTGAAGGCTGCCGGGTTTGAATTATTGAAAAGCTTGAGGAAGAACTCAAGCCAAGTTAAAGATTTCTCTGACATATCTGTATTCCAGAGCCTCATGCATTCACTGTTTTCCCTTGCCATTAATAATGTCGCCAAAACCTTGTTGCCTCCTGTCCTGATGTATTTCTAATTGTATCCCAGAGATTAATACACTTACTGTTCTGTTCTATTACTGTGTCCCAGGGCCTCTTACTTGTTGAAAGAATCAACTGACTGATTTTTTTTATTGAGTTACTGTCAGGACTGTGCTGTACAGCTGTGGAATTCTCTTAACTTATTTCAAATAAAATTCTTGAAGAGAAGGATGTTGGGTTAGTATTGTGGGATTCAAACCCAACTCAAGCAAGTGGAAGAATAATTTACTGAGCTGCTGCACATTTCTTCCTATTTATACTTAGCAAATTATTGTCAGCTACTGTACCATGGCATCCACTGTTTTAATTCCACTATGAGGCGGCTGAATGCAGCTGCAGAGCAGAGGATGCCATTTAATGGAGTGTAAAACCACTTCTGTTATAATCAAGTATTCAGAACAAATATATTAACTCTCTAGTCCAAGAAAAACTGCAAGTGAATATTTCTATTATCAATTAATTTTTTTGAGTGAGATTCAAAAGCACTGGGCTTACCATGGCTCAGAGTAGCTTCTCACACAATCTTCCACACTTCATTTCATTAATAATGAAACCAGGTTTTCAGGTGTATTTATTGGAGAAATCACGCGACCAGAGAGGAGGAAGTGCTCGTCACTGTTGGGAACTCCTGGGATATGCACCTCTGGCATTATCTTTAAGGCCCAGATGCTCACCACTTCACATGCTGTCGGCAAGGAATGACTCCTCATATTGCAGTGCTTGAGACTGTATATGTAGGACATATACCAGAGGAAAAGAAAGCTCACTCCCACACTTCACTAACAGGGAACTGAAGGTGTTGGTGGATGGGGTAATGGAGAGAAGAGCAATTTATTTACCAGTAGACCCTGATGGCCGGTCATGGCACTGGGTACAGCCTACCTGGACCCAGATTGCAGCCCAGGGCAGTGCTTTGCCTGGGGTTATTGGGGACACCCGACAGTTCAGGAAGAAGAGAAATGATCATTTACAGGAGTAAGTGCCACTATTTTCTCTCTGTTGCCTCACACTCACAGGACCACCACTCATACTAACTCTGCCCCTGCACACACAACTCATGAGGGACCAAGGGCTACAATTTTCACTACAGCATGCATCATGTCCACTCAACAGCTGTTATCCACCTCCTCCACTTCTCAAACTACTAAATTTTCCTACTTCTACTCATTCACCAGTTCTTCTGCTTTTGTGTCACCACGCACTCTTCTTCCATCCATTTCCCTCTTTCACAATCCCAATCTTTGACTTATTGAAGAAAAGATTTGCCCAGAACTGGCCAAGACATCCGAGATCATCAGGAGGTTTGTGGACAGGGGGGAAATGGGGATTGGAGATTTATTTGCAACAGATGACTAATTTTCTCTCTTCTCTTATATAGGCACTAGCAACGCCCAGTGAACCTTTTCAAAGAGGTCAGGGCTGGAGACTTTCAGCTCCAACCCTCAGCAGGAAACTGTTGACTTCTCAGAGAAAGCACTGGCAAAAGGTTGAACCTCGCCCTTGGCCAGCTCAGAGGCAATCACTTTGATTGGTTCTTTTTCTCGATGTGTGTCAGGTACAGAATCTGGTGAGTACTTCATTGACAGGCAGTTTGTCAGGGGCACTTGGTAAGCAGATTCGAAGGATGGTGGAGTCCACTAACATGATGGGTACTGAACTGGCTTCATCATGTATGTAACTGCTTGTCTCCATGGACAGGGTAGCAACTTACAGGGAGAGTGAGAGACAGCACCCTCAGTATCTGCCAGATATGTGCACAGATCTACACTCCATTACTCAGGCCATAGGTGTTCAGTATCATTGGCAGGAGAAGTGACACACAACTCCCCCAGAAGCGTCTACTCCGGACACTCCTGTGGTGCCTGATCTTCCTCCTCTCCATTCACTTGGATGACAAACCTGCATTGGTTCCAGCTGAGAATGAGCCTATATGTGGGCAACAGACTTCCACCAGGGCAGAGTCCTCTAAACCCAAAAGCACCAGGGCAACTGCTCAAGTCTTCCAGGTCAACATGGTCAACCACAGAGCAGGCTCCCTCCAGCCTAGCTGCAGAAGTTGGGACTGTAATTACACTTAATAGGAAGCACTGAAAGAAGGCACACAAAAACATCTTTGTAAATAACTGTTCAATTTTGTAAAGCTACATTTACCTGTTGTTTATAAGTCTCCTGCAGTACAATTTTCACTGTCTGACTTGGTTTAGTCACACTCCTGTGAGAGATGAGCAGCCTCTTCAAACATCCCAAAGATGAACGATGTTGCAATGGTCAAACCTTGCTCATCTCTAACAAGCAATCCAATCCTCGACAGCAGATAGCCTCATAGTTCAGGAATCCTCCAGCTATGACATTGATGACTGTAGCCAAGACAGTACACTTGAATGTGAACAAGCTGAGGCTAAATACTTTGGAAATTTTGGAAATTCCCATGCTCTTGTTGGCAGTACGGCCGCCACATGAAGAGGTCATGGAGATTTAACATAACCAGTTTGAACACTCTCTTCCGCAGCTTCCAGTACCCTGCTATTCAGTGACAGGTCCCACCTTGCAATCTACAATTGTTCCCTATCACCGACACCATTCTCTCAGAGATCCAGTAAAATGAAGCACAGCCCCAATATTGAGTTGCCTGCTTTCCCCAGACTCCAAAGGTTGCCCCCTGACAATTATTGACCAATGCAGCAACACTATTTTGGCAGGACAGCCCTGCATGACCACAGTCCACTAATTTCCCAACATGTGCCTCCAGAACCACAGCAATGTGGTCGATTTTTAACTGTAACCTTGGCAACAAAGTCCTGATAATGTCAGCATCCTGCGAACAAATGTTATTAAAAAAGGCATGGAAATGAGGCAGAGGCTATTCAGTAGTACAATCTAGTGTCACCAATTAAGGCTTGCACGGAAAATCAAGAAAATGTTTCTTGGCACTGAGAATCTGATTTGTTCATTCTCACTGTAATTTTCCATGTGTTTCACCAATGCTTGTGATTTATACATGAGAGGTCTGGTTTGCTTTCTGTAGCTGAAGAACATTTACCAAAGTAAATCCGAGCAAATGTTTAAATCTTTAAAAAAAATCTTCATAAATTAATAAGAACCTAAACTTTCAAATTAATTTTAAATAAGGTAGATGGTCAAAAGGCATGAAGTTGTGAAATATTTAAGAATTTGTGAACTATTAATCATAAACCAATTCCAATTTTTGCCAATATCTCATCTTAACTGTGTGCTACAAACTCTTCAAAAGAAATTTCTTCAATGTTTTGAAAGACACGTAATTTTATATAGGTCTTTTTGAAATAACCAAGATCCTTACACACATACTTATTGTTATGATAAATATAAACACTTACAAACAAAACAAGTAATGAGTGCACACACTACTGGCAACAGATTACTTTCACTTGGTGAATATCTGATAAATCAACATGGATTCAGGAAAAGAACCCTTTTCCTTCTTGGGGAGGTGATAGTCTTGTGGCATTGTTGCTTACGAACTAATCCTGAAACTCAGGCAATATTCTGAGGTTGCAAGCTCAAATCCAGCCACAATAAATGGCGGGATTTGAATTGAATAAATATTTGGATCAGCATCTAATTATGATTGTAAAACCACTGCCAATTATTGGAGAAAAGTCATCTGGTTCACTAATGTCCTTCAGGGAAGGAAAATGGTAGCTTATGTGTGACACCAAACTACAGCACTCAATTATTGTGTTCTGAATGCTGTGAGCATTTAGATCTTTTGATATTATTTCACATTCTAAGCTTAGTTAATGCTTGCTTTTGTTTTGCACCTGATTTCACTTGCCATTTTTCTGCTTCATATAACCAGCTTTATGATCTTTCAATTTGAGCTACTCCTCAAATGCGAGGTCTTGCACTTTGGAAAAAAGAATACAGGCATGGACTATTTTCTGAACGGTGAGAAAATTCATAAAGCCGAAGTACAAAGGGATCTGGGCGTGCTAGTACAGGATTCACTAAAGGTTAACTTGCAGGTTGAGTCCGTGATTAAGAAAGCGAATGGAATGTTGTCATTTATCTCAAGAGGGTTGGAATATATAAGCAGAAATGTGTTTCTGAGAGTTTATAAAGCTCTAGTTAGGCCCCATTTAGAATACTGTGTCCAATTTTGGGCCCCACACCTCAGGAAGGACATACTGGCACTGGAGCGTGTCCAGCGGAGATTCACATGGATGATCCCTGGAATGGGAGGCCTAACATATGATGAACGGCTGAGGATCCTGGAATTGTATTCATTAGAGTTTAGAAGGTTGAGGGGAGATCTAATAGAAACTTACAAGATAATGCATGGCTTAGAAAGGGTGGACGCTGGGAAGTTGTTTCCATTAGGTGGGGATACAAGGACCCGTGGGCACAGCCTTAGAATTAGAGGAGGTCAATTTAGAATGGAAATGAGGAGACATTTCTTCAGCCAGAGAGTGGTGGGCCTGTGGACTTCATTGCCACAGAGCGCAGTGGAGGCCGGGACGTTGAATGTCTTCAAGGCAGAGATTGATAAATTCTTGATCTCGCAAGGAATCAAGGGCTACGGGGAGAGTGCGGGTAAGTGGAGTTGAAATGCCCATCAGCCATGATTAAATGGCGGAGTGGACTCGATGGGCCGAATGGCCTTACTTCCACTCCCATGTCTTATGGTCTTATGGTCTTCTGCTCAAGCTTCCCACCTCTTGACTGCAAGCTGGTTTAAACCCTTCCCAATAGCACTAGGAATCCCTGCCAGAATATCAGTCCCAGTACTCTGATTGTGTACTATGATTGGTACTTATACAGTACCCCCTGCTTCAGAATCAGTCCCAATGCTCCAGAAATCTGATAGACTCTTTTTAACACCAATTCTGCAACCATGTGTTCAACAGCCCAACCTTCCTTTCCCAATGCTCATGAGCATGTGACGCTGGTAATCCTGACATTGCTGCTGTTGAGGTTCTACTTTTTACTTTTCTTTCCAACTGTCTAAAACCTGCTCACAGGACCCCATCCCTCTTCCTACCTATGCCATCAGTACCAATGTGGACAATGACTTCTGGCTGCTCATCCTTCCTCAGAAGGATGTGCTGCAGTTGCTTGGTACACTAGAGGCAACACACCATCATGTTAAATGTTCAGTACTGCGGGCTGATCCTCTGATTATGGAATCCCCTATCAAGATTATTCTTCTACTCTTGATCCTCTCCTTCTGTACAGCTAAGTTGCCTCTGGTGCCACAGACTTTGATCTGGCTGCACTCTCTGAAGATATATCATCCTCGCCAGTAGCCAAAACATTGAAAACAATTAGATCTAACTGTATTAACAATTTGGATTATGAATAAGTCACATCATAACTTATTCCCCCAAACAATGTTATCAAATCACCAAGGTGGACATATGAAAAAGGAGCCAGGATTGGAATATAAGATGACCACATGTATCCAAGGACTGAACATGCAAAGATAAAGATGCTGTCTAGCCTTTCTCAGGACAGCAGTCCATGGTGAGAAATTGCCTGTCGAAAGAGAAGAGCAAACACCATGCAAATATCACAGCTCTGAACAATTCTCTGACTCAAGTCAGTTGAGTCAACCATATTGCTGTGGGTCTGGAGTCAAATTGTAAGCAGATTCGGTAAGGATGGCAGATTTCCTTCCCTTAAGGTCATTAGTGAACCAGATAGGTTCTAATGACAGTTGTCAAGTAGTTAGATGGTTGACAGCTGTTTATTTCAGATTTTTATTGAATTCAAATTTCATCATCTGCCATTGCAAAGGAGTAAGGAGTGACAGGGCAAAAGTTGAACTTCTCCTCAAAGAGGAGGTAACTTATTTAAAGGTGGGAAAATTGGCTCTGAAGAGATAATGAGATAACAAGGTGCAGAGCTGGATGAACAAAAATTTTTCTGAAGAAGGGTCTAGGCCCGAAACGTCAGCCTTCTTGCTCCCCTGATGCTGCTTGGCCTGCTGTGTTCATCCAGCTCTGCATCTTGTTATCTCAGATTCTCCAGCATCTGCAGTTTCTGCTATCTCTGAAGAGATAATGTTTTTATTTAGGCTTTGAATGCTGAAGTTGTCACCAGTGCCTTTATCCAATCAAAAGGTTAACAATGTGCCTTTCACCACGTCCCATGAACTGCCTTCTATAGGTGACAAAGGCAGAGAAATCAGATAAATTTAGAAAACCTGTTTCCCCTTTGTCATTTCAATATATGAAGTCACTAGCATCATTGCAGAAGTGGGAGAATGAACTTGGTAAATGTAGGAATGCAACTGTTGACCTCTCATGCCAATTTTCCTTGATATCCTCTATTAAATTCAAAGTTTGGATCTTTTGTGTTTGGTGCAAAGACTGTAATTCATACACACAGATATTGCTATTTTGGGAAAGTTACTGATGCTGACCAAACCCATAGAACCACAGTTCTGAGTTCTGAGGAAGGGTCACCGGACCCGAAACGTTAACTCTGTTTTCTCCTTCACAGAAGCTGCCAGACCTGCTGAGCTTTTCCAGCAACTTTGTTTTTGTCCATAGAACCACAGCCAAAGAGGAGCAAAGAATTTTTCAGGAGAGGACCACAGAAGTAAAACAATTCTGATTTATTGTTTAACAAAACATTTCACTATGACTTCCTGATAAGTGAATGAAATGCCACCGAAACAGAATTGAGTTCATGTGACAATCCAATTTGATGGCTACCAGAAATGAAGAAACAGATTATTCACAACACCAACAAAACAATTTGATTGCAAACCCCTGCAATACTTTCAGGAAACTGCTCCTCTGATTTCACTCTTAACATTAATTCCTTTAGTGACATGTTTTCTGCCACTTATGACATACTACATTAGGAGATGGTGTTATTATTTGCAAACAGCATTTCATCTCCTGCCTTCCACTTTATCAGTTTCCGGATTCATTAGTAATAATGGAAGGCAAATGTCTTTCTTCAGCTGTTTACTCTTTTATTTTTGGACCATACCATGCACAAAAGTGCAGCTACCTTTTTCAGGAGTAGATCTGTTTTGCTCAAAAGCAGAATTCAGTGCTCATTTCCACATGATCCTTAAAAAAAGTTAAACTATCAGATTAAAAAACAAGCAGAATATTTTACAGGGTGCTAATTTTAGGAAATAAACTAAATTGCTCAAAATTTTGAATATAGAAAGTGAATGGGAAAATCCAAAACTATGGATTATAAATCTAAAATAGTCATTAATAACCTAATAAAGAATTACAGGTCAGTATTTGTATTCAAAATGATGCAAATATGGAACTCACAGTCAAATGGAAAATTTGGAGAAATTAGCATTAATTCAGGCCATCAGATTTGAGTTCAGGACCAGCATGTGCCTATGAAAATGAAGGATAAGGATGGCAAGATTCAGGAATCTTGGATGACAAGAACAATTGTGATCTTAGTCAAAAAGGAAAAAGAAATATATGTAAGGTTTGGGAAACTGAAGACACACAGAGCCTTGGAAGAATATAAAAAAAGCAGGAAAGGCCTTAACCAAGGAGTTAGCTGTGCTAAAAGGGGCCATGAATGGCCTTGGCAAACAGGATTAAGAAAAATCCCAAAGTGTTTTATGTGTAAATATAGAGCAAGAGGGTAGCTAGGGAAAAGGTAGGTCCACTCAAGGACAAAGAAGGGAATTTATGTGTGGAGCCAGCGAAAGTGGGTGAGGTTCATAATGAGTACTTTGCATTCGTTTTCATAAGCAGAAGGGCATGGAGGATGATGAGGCTTGAGAGGGTTGTGTTGATATTCTGAGGCATGTCAATATAAAAATGGAGGTGGGGTTGGATGCTTTTTCTTTTATTCATTCACAGGATGTGGACATCACTGGCCAGGCCAGTATTTATTGCCCTTCCCTAATTTGCCCAGAGTTAAGAGTTCAAATTGCTGTGGGTCTGGAGTCATATGTAGGCAAGACCAGGTGAGGATACCAGATTTCTCTTCTGTCAAAGGCATTAGAGAACCAGATTAGTTTTCCGTGGCAATTACAGTGGTTTCATGTTCATTATTAGACACTTAATCTGAGCTAATTATTGAATCCAATTCAATACCCTGCCATGGTGGGATTTGAACCCACATCCCTAGAACTTTAATGTGGAAATCTGGATTACTAGTCTAGTAATAATACCACTAGGCCATTGCTTTCCCACATTTGAAAAGCAAAAATGTAGACAAATCTCTAGGACCCGATGGAATCTATCCTAGAATACTGAGAGAGGTGAGGGAGGAAATTGTTGGGGCCCTGTATGAAATATTTTGTCCTCATTAGTCATAGAAAGGTTCCCAGAAGATCGGAGAGTAGCAAATGTTCTTCCTTTGTTTAAGAAGGGCAACAGGGATAATCCAGGAAATTACAGGCTGATGAGCATTACCTCAGTAGTCAGGAAACTATTGGAGAAGATTCTTAGGGGTACTATTTACTCACATTTGGAAAAGTATGGACTTAATAGCAATAGGCAGCATGGCTTTGTGTGGGAGAAGCTGTGTCTCACAAAATTGTTTGAGTTTTTTGAGGAAGTGACAAAGATGATTGATGAGGGCAGGGCAGTGGATGTTGTTATATGGACTTTAGCAAGGCCTTTGATAAGGTCATTCATGGCAGACTAATAAGAAGGTGAAGGGATCTATGGTGAGCTGGTAAGATGCAAATAAAATTAGCTTAGTCGTAAAAGTCAGACAGCAGCAGTGGAAGGACATTTTTCTGAGTGGAGATCTGTGATTAGTGGTGTTCTACAGGGATCATTGCTGGGACAGTTGTGGTTTTGTAACATATATAAATGATTTGGAGGAGAATATAGGTGGCCTGATTACTAAGCTTGCAGACAACATGAAAATTGTTGTGGATAATGAGGAAGGTTGTCAAAAGTAACAGCAGGATATAGATTGGCTGGAGACTTGGGTGGAGAAATGGCAGATGGAAGTTAATCTGGTCAAATATGAGATGATGCGTTTTGGAAGGTCTAATGCAAGAGGCAAGTATACAATAATGGCAGAACTCTTAGAAGTGTTAACAGACATAGGGATGTAGGCATACAGGTCCACTGTTTCCTGGAAGTGGCAACACAAGTAGATAAGGTGGTCAAGAAGGTATATGGTATGCTAGTCTTCATCAGTCAGGGGATAGTGTATAAAAATTGGCAGGTCATGTTGCAGTTGTATAAACTTTGGTTGAGCCATGTTTACAGGCTTTACAGAAATGGTTTACCAGAATGTTGCCTGGTTTGAAGAATATTAGCTATGAGGAGTGATTGGACAAACTTGATTTGTTTTCACTTGAATGTCAGAGGTTGAGGGGCAACTTGGTCGAAGTTCACAGAGTTACGAGAGGAATAGACAGAATGGATAGTTGGAATCTTTCTCCAAGGCGAGGAATGTCAATTGCTAGGGGATATAAGGTTAAAGGTAAAGGGGGAAATTTTAAAGGCAATATGAGGGGCAACTTTTTTATACAAAGGGTGGTAATTGACCTGTGAGCCTAATATCGATGGTGGGTAAGTTGTTGGAGGTGATTCTGAAAGACAGGCTTTACATGCATTTAGAGAGGCAAAGAATGATGAGGGATAGTCAGCGTGGTTTTGTGCGAGGGAGATCATGTCTCACAAACTTGATTGAGTTTTTTGAGGAAATAGCCAAAAAGATTGATGGGAGCAGAGCGGTAGACATTATTTACATGGACTTCAGTAAAGCCTTTGACAAGGTTCCGCATGGTAGACTAATTATTAAAGTTAGATCACATGGGATTCACGGTGAGCTTGCCAATTGAATACAAATTTGGCATGACAGCAGGAGGCAGAGGGTGGTGGTGGAGGGTTGTTTTTCGAACTTGAGGCCAGTGATCAGCAGTGTTCCACAGGGATTGGTTAGGGTTAGGGTTGGGGTTCACTTTTGTTTGTCATTCATGCAAATGATTTGGATGAGAATACAGGAGGCATGGTTAGTAAGTTTGTGGATGCCATTAAGATTGGTGGTATAGTGGACAGTGAAGAAGGTTATCTGAGATTACAAAGAGAGCTTGATCAATTGGCTCAATGGGCTGAGGAGTGGCAGATGGCGATTCATTTGGATAAATGCAAGGTATTGCAATTTGGTAAAACGAACAAGAGCAGGCCGAATACAATTAATGGCAGGGCCCTGGGTAGTGTTGTCAAACAGACAGATTTAGGGGTTCAGGTACATAATTCTTTGAAATTTGCGTCACAGGTAGACAGGATGGTTAAGAAGGCATTTAGCACGCTTGTCTTCATCGCTTAGATCTTTGAGTATTGAAGTTGAGACATCAGGTTGAGGTCGTACAGGATGCTGGTGAGGCCTCTTCTGGAGTACTGTGTGCAGCACTGGTCGCCCTGCTATAGGAAGGATACTATTAAATTGGAGAGAGTTCAGAAAAGATTTACCAGCATATTGCCAGAAATGGAAGGTTAAAAATAGGCTGGGACTTTTCTCACTGGAGTGTGAGGCTCAGGGATGAGCTTATAGAGGTTTATAAAATCATCATGGGCATAGATAAGTTGAATAGCAAGGGTCTTTTCTCTAGGGTGGAGGAGTTCAAAACCAGGGAGCATATTTTTAAGGTGAGAGGTGAAGGTTTTAAAAAGGATATGACAGGCAATCTTTTTACACAAAGAGTGGTTTGTGTGTGGAATGAACTGCTAGAGGAAGTGGTGGATGCAGGTACAGTTACAAGATTTAAAACACATTTACATAAGTACATGAATAGGAAAGGTTTGGAGGGATATGGGTCAAAAGCAGGCAAGTGGGACTAGTTTAGTTTTGAAACATGGTAGGCATGGACTAGTTGGAGCCAAGGGTCTGATTCCATGTTCTATGAGTCTATGGCTATGGCTCAATAAGTACCTGGAATGTGCTGCCAGAGGAGGTGATAGAAGCTGATACAATAACAGTGCTTTAAAGACATCTTGACAGATACGTGAATAGCAGCAAATAGAGGGATACGGACCACATAGAGGCAAAAGGTTTTAAGTTTAAAAAGGCATCAAGTGTAAGCTCAGGCTTGGTTTGCCAAGGGGCCTGTTCCTGTTCTTCTTTTTATTCTATTTAAAGGGAAATGAGATAGAGGAAGAACAGAATTGAAGAATATTTTGATGGGCTGACATGAAGTAAAACAGATGGAAGATCAAGTGGAGCATAAACACTGGGCCTGTTTCTATGCTAGTAATTTTTAGTACAAGAGGCATCTTCACTATAACAGTTGTTTGTTGCAGCACAATTTCACTGTGGACTAACTTAATTAAGTGCCAATAAAGTCACTGACAAATAAATTCAATTATTTCGACAATTCCATTTATTGTATCACATTTGTATATCAAAATTGATTTATACTCAAACATGAGAGTATCACTATGAATTTAATGCTGAGGGTAGGCTCGACACAGCTCAGGACAAATTTTAGGGGCAAGCCTGCTTCCACTTGGCTGGTTGCTCCCATTCTAGTTTCTCAAGTGATAGTGCTTTAATTAGTGGCACTTCCATCTATCCCCAGGAGAAGGTCCGCCTTTTTTAGCCACCAAACAATGGGAGGCCATCAACTCTGCAGCACACAGCATTTGTGGTCACTTCAAAAATTCCATACGCTTGGAAGGAAGAAGAATCGTGGATGCTCCCTAATTCAGGTAAGCCTGGGATCTCACTGGGGCCATTGGCAGGTGATGGGTGGTGGTCAGGCATATCTTCACAGGGCGGTGCTAAACTGGGTGTAAAGGAGCAAATCTGTAGGGGAAGGGATCTCTGGTCAGCATAGTGAGTTCAGAAAGTAGGTACCCACACTTTGTTGAACTAGTAGTCCACGGAACTAAAAGTCCCAGTTGTACACTGGACATAGGCCACCCATGCCAGCAATTAAATTGAGTAAAGGCTGCATGAAACACTTAACTGGAATTTATTGTCCAGTTAAGGGCGTCGATTAAACATTAGGTGGTTAGCTCACCTTACAACTCCCCTGGAACCGGTAAAATCAAGGCAGCATACAGACCGGCTGTGGGTATCTAAAGATGGCATGGTGCCCTCATTTACAGGTACATCCACCTGTTTTTTTTATCCATTTTTGGCCAATAAATTTCAAGCCTTTGCATTGTCAATGTTAAATTCAGTTGTTATGTTGCTCTATGACACACTTATAAAAGTAGACACAACTGTGAGGTGCATAAACAACAATTAAACAAATAATCAATTATTCTGGAAAAAAGTTTCTATATTGCTATGTGGTCTTTATTTCACTCCTGAGAAAAGATGATTACATTGTAGTCTATTACTTTTTTTGGGAAGTCAAAGTTCAGATTTAAGTTACTTAATTTCAATGTTATCTATTTAGCAGCAGGTAGCTTCCAGAAATTTTGGGCAAAAACGTAAGGCTCTCCTTCTCTGAGTTGAGCAGAAGTGTCTTTTTAATATATTTATGTTTTTCTCTTGAATGGAAAGTGGAGGGCGTTGTGGGGAAGATGCTGAGGAGCAATATTTTATAATTAATCTGTTCAGAGGTGCTTTTACAGATCTCTGGAGTAAGTAGGACTTGAATCCATGTCTACCAGCACTACCACTGTGCCACAACAATCCATAAACTAACTGTTTAAGAGAATACTGTGGGTCATGTAAACAGGACCGGAAGACTAATACCACCCAATTCCATTGAACCCATTCCTAACAGTCATGATGTAGCAATGTACTCTAAGTGTCATTGCTTATTGTCCCTAATGCATAGAAAGTCAAACTTAAGGAAATTATAGTGGCCAGGTTTCACCTACCTCATATACATAGTGATACCAGCTACAGCAAGGAATCTCCAATTACTTTTTGAACTGTCAAAACAAATCCAAATTGTAGGTTCAAGCTGACAACTTGTTTAGGTGTTAAAAACTCTCTGTACAGAGAGTCCTGACATCTAAACAACACTTGCACAGCTTGTGGCCATAATTCCCTGACATTCCCTAACCTATCCAGCCAGCACAATTGTCTAATCACATTGTCACAGACTAGTCTGTTCACTATTTTAAACACTCCAATTAATGTAGCAGATGTCATTGCTTTCCAGAGTTAAAGCTTCCGCTCTCGAAGGTTACTAGAAGAGCCTTGGAAAAAAGAATTGTAAGCTATGGATTCTTCCAGTAATCTTTTGTTGAATCTTTTCCCAAGCCTTGCAATCATTCATCTTGTTAGTAGACCAAAATTGGACACTGTATTCTATATGTGCCTAACAATATAAGTCCTGACAGTCCATTGACATGACAATGTGTTTTTGTCAGCAGAATCTTTTTGTTCTGGGCTACAAGTTTGGAGGCAAGCATCGACCAGATTGTCACTTCTGCTCTGGGACTGATGACTTTCCTTGAGTGGTTATGCAGTTGTCAGCTCCTTACATATTTATAAGTGAGTAGCACTGCAAATCATGGAAGTCACCAAGCCTGCCATTACCTTACATGGTCAAAAGTCATGCCATCATATTTAAAAAATACCTGGTCAGGCACTCCTTCCCTGCCAGGACCACCGATTAGGCTTTTGTCATGGACGTCTGGACTAAACACCCTGACCTTTCCACCCTTTCCTGGTAAGGCTGATACCATTTACATATCGATATCCACACTAAGCCAAATAAAATTCTGTCCTTGGTGTAGTATAATGAGAAACGTTAATGATCATGTACATGGCGCTACACTAAGATTGACAGTCACATATGTTACCACATGTAATCTGGACTCAAAAAGAGAAGAATATAAGCAACAGAGAACTGCAACCAGTAATCTGCATATTAGAATATGAAGAAAGTTCTCAGAACTTACTGAGAGTTAGTCAGTTACTCCAAGATGAGACAAAAATAGAGAGGAGACAGAATCAGAACAGGAGCAATTGAACAAGAGAGAACAATTCTGTAGTACAGATCCTCAAACAGAACCCATGGTAGACAAAACCTATAAGGGAACTTCAATACAAGCCGGAGTCTATGGAAATAGCACAATGCTTGTGACAGCATAAAGCATTCCAGCACTATTCATTCAAAGCATTGTAGCAACTTAGGAGACTTCAATATCAGGGTGAATTGAAGACAAATCAAGGCCACAAGCAGAGGAAAGAGAGAGAGAGAAGTCTCTGACAGAAGAAAAAGTTGAAAGACTTGGGCAAAATAGTGAAAAGGGCAGGGTTGAGAAGGTCAGAAGATTTCCTAGAGACCCAGTCAGTGGAATACTTTTCAAAAAGATTACAATGGATTCCTTTATAACAAGTTTTTTAAAGTCCTTTCCAAACATATTTAAAAATGATTACAATTTCCACAGCATTTTAAAGAAATTAACAAACTTTCCTTGCTGTTTTGCGATTCTGATTGATGTTGACCTCTTTTTGAAAATACTTGGTGCCAGGGCACATCTATATTGAAGAACACTTGAAGTTACTTGAACCTTGCAGCATCCTGCTGCTCCGCTCAAGCTGGAAGGCCTTTGATTGACACTACGACCTCAGGGCCTACCCACTGCCTTTAATTGGACAAGAATCCTGTTCCCATGTAAATTAAGGGATGGCTTCCATGAAAATCTCAAAGATTGCCTATTTACACTTTGGGGTGGATTTGAGGCCAGGAAACAATTCTGCATCTTGTTTTCCATTGCTGAAGCAAAATTCTAGCCACTGAAGTGGACCTTAGATACCTTACATTTTAGATTTAAAAAATAAAAGCTATCAACGAAATGAGGCTGACACAAGGCACTTTTTATTGATTTTTCAAAAAACAATGGGACACATCCAAGTACAGCATTACCATTTATCCTGAACAATAAGGACACCTGTCAGTGGTACTCTCATTAAGGCTTGATCCTGCTGACTCCGCAAATTTTGCAGGTCAGCAGCAGAGTCAGAGCAGGTGCATCCTGGGTTTTACATTAGAATGTCTTTCCCCTTACACCCATCCCATGCAAGATAAACTGCATGCAAAATATTCACAATTGTACAGGAGCAAGGTGGTACGAAACATCTGAGTGCTAGGTTTGCTTTAAATGATGTTCAGAACACCTGCAATAGGGGTAGGGATAGGTTTCGGGTTAACAACTATGGAGACTTCAATATCAAGGTGAATTTTAAACAGGTGAAGGCTGACAAGCACAGGAAAGAGAGAGAGGACAGAAGAAAAGGTTGGAAGACTCAGGCAAAACAGTGAGATTAGTACAGAACAACTGTTGGGTTGGAGAGCGAGAGAAAGCAGAGAATGATCATAAGCTGTGGATGGTTTAACAAAAGAAGCAAACTAGCCACTTGTAAGAATCTGGGGCACAACAGGGTTAGCTGAATATGAAAAACAAGACCAACCATAAACCCATTACAATGTTTGGACATTTTATGTAAGTGGGCAAATACATGGCAGATGAAGTATAATGTGAATAAATGTGAGGTTATCCACTTTGGTAGCAAAAACAGAAAGGCAGGTTATTATCTGACTGGTGATAGATTAATAAAGGTGAAAGTGTAACATGACCTGCAATGAGTCAGTGAAAATAAGCATGCAGGTGCAGCTTATGGCCTTCATAGTGAGAGGATTTGAGTACAGGAGCAGGGATGTCTTACTGTAATCATGCAGGGCCTTGGTGAGGCCACACCAGATGTATTGTGTGCCATCCTGGTCTCCTTAACTGAGGAAGGTTCTGGATACTGAAGGAGTGCAATCAAGGTTTATCTGACTGATTCCAAACTTTATCTCCAAATTTGCTTTCCCTGCAGGCTTTAAAATGTAAATGATAAGTGCAGACAAAGGAAAGAACTCGCATTTCAGCGATGCCATTCACCACCCGCTGGACGAATTAAAGGACTTTATGACCAAGGAGGCATTACTGAAGTGTAGCCACTGTTGAAATATGAGAAATATGGCAACCAATTTGCTCACAGCAAACACCCACAACAGGCTGATGTTGGAGATGTGACGGCCTAGTGGTATTATTACTGGACTGTTAATCTAGAGATCTAAGTAACATTTTGGAGATCCAGAATTGAATCCTGCCGCAGCAGATGGTGGAATTTGATTTCAATAAAAATCTGGAAATAAGAGTCTAACGATGATCATGAATCCATTGCCGGTTGTTGGAAAAACCCATCTGGTTCACCATTGCCCTTTAGGGAAATAAACTGCCATCTTCACCTGGTCTGGCCTATTTGTGACTCTGGATCCACAACAATGTGGTTGACTGTTAACTGTCCTCTGGGCAATTAGGGATGGGCAATAAATGCTGACCTAGCCTGCAACACCCTCAGCTCATGAATGAATATTAAAAAATTGTATGGAAGAGGCTATTCATTAGAGTTTAGCAGAATGAGGAGGATCATATAGAAACATATTATACCAGGATTAGACAGGGTAGATGCAGGAAGTATGTTCTTGATGACTGGGAAGTCCAGAACAATGGGTTGCTGTCTAAGGATACTGCATTGGCCTTTTAAGACAGAGATGAGGAGGAATTTCTTCCAGAGAATGGTGAGCCTCTAGAATTCTACGCCACAAGGAACTGTTGAGGCCAAAACATTGAATGTTTTCAAGAAAGAGGTTAATATGGTTCATCGGACTAAAGGGATCAATAGGTATGAGGGGAAGGTGGGGAAGGGTTCAGAGTTGGATCATTAGCCATGATCATAATGAATGGTGGAGCAGGCTTGAAAGGCCAAATGGTCCACTCCTTTCATAATTTTCTCTTTCTATATTGCAAAAGAGAAAGGAAGGCTGGTATCAAGCCGAAGAAAGAAAGCTAGGGTGATCACAGGAACAATTAATCATCAAGGCAACCCTACGGCTTTTGCGTAAAATCTTGTTCCATTGCACTACAGAGACATGGGATAGAGTTTTAATTCTGGATTGTAATTTAACCAATCTTGTCAAATGTTTTTTGATTGTGTTTTAATTTGATAATAATTGGGTTATTCTGAGTTCATTAAAGAAACGTGGTGAAAGTCTCTTTTATTCTGGATAACAATACCAAAGGGAATCAATTGGCCATTTTAGTGATTGCACCAAAGTATTTATGCTAATGGTGTGACTTGGAGAGTAGTAGAGCTTGACTACCTGGTGAATTTCTGCAGTGCATCTTGTAGATAGTACACACTGCTGCTGCTGCTGCTGCTGAGTATTGGTGGTGGAGGGAGTGGATGCTTGTGGATATGGTACCAATTAAGTGTCTGCTTTGTCCAGGATGGTGTCAGGCTTCTTGAATGTTGTGGGCGCTGCACCCTTTTGGGTAAGTGGGGAGTATTTCATCACAATCCTGACTTGTGCCTTGTAATTGGCAGACTGCAGTACTCCTCACCTCTGACTTGCTGTTGTAGCCATATGGTGAGTCCGGTCAATCGTAATCCCTGGGATGTTGATACTGGGGAATTCAGATATGGTAATGCTTCTGAATGTCAAGGGGTGGTAGTTAGATTGTTTCTTATTGCAGATGATCATTGCCTGGCATTTGTGTGGCATGAATGTTACTCACAACATGTTACTTTGCCACAAGATACCAAGATGAAGATCTTTACTATCTTGGATACACAAGATGGATACTGGCAAATGAAGTTGGAAGAAAGTAAATGATTTTTAATTACATTTGGGATAACATTCAGGAGATACAGTCGGTTACTGGTGCTATTTGAGCCATGACGCCACTGAATGTTGAAGAAGACATGATGGATTGTATGGCCTACATCTGCTCCCATGTTTTATGGTCTTATGGTCCATTTGGCATTTATACTGCTCCAGAACAGTATCAACTCAGACACTACAAGACATGCAGTGATCTTCCCAGACTGACAGAGTTCATTCAGAATCCTACCAATGTCCTTTGGCTCCACAAACAAATTACCACTCTGGTCCTTATTGGGGTCTACATGTTTTTCCTAGTTATCCTTTTATCTTTAATGCACTTGTAAAGTAACTTAAGATTTTTCTTTATATTACCTGTCATTATTCTTTCATAAGATAACAAGGTGTAGAGCTGGATGAACACAGCAGGCCAAGCAGCAT
>JAHRHZ010000013.1:40417861-40443138 GCA_024137785.1 Ginglymostoma cirratum
AATGTTTTTCTGATGAAGGGTTTAGGCCCGAAACGTCAAGTTTTCCTGCTCCTATGATGCTGCTTGACCTGCTGTGTTCATCCAGCCCCATGCTTGTTTATGAATAAAGTACTTTTTATGAAAAATAACTTAGTTTTCAACTATATCAAGTATGAAGGAAGTGGAAGGTGCGTTTAATTCTGAGGGGAGGTGTTGGCCTTGTGGCATCATCACTAGACTGTCAATCCAGAGACACAGGTCCTAGATTTGAACCCCATTGCAGCACATGGTGGAATTTGAATTCAATAAAAATCTGGAATTAAGAGTCTACTGATGATCATGAATCCATTGTTGATTATTGGAAACCCATTTAGTTCACTAATGCCCTTTAGGGAAGGAAATCTGCAATCCTTACCTTGTCTGGCCTACATCTGACTCCAGACCTACAGCAATATGGTTCACTCTCAACTCTGGGCAATTAGGGATGGGCAATAAATGCTGGCCACGTCCCGTGAATTAATATTTTAAAAAATTCCTGTTCAATATGAAATGATCAAAACCATGTAATTAATATTTTAGACCATATGACCATAGAAACAGGAACAGGATCAGGCCATTCAGTGCCTTGAGCCTGCTTTTCCATTCAACAGAATCTTGAGTGAGCTGACATTTCTACATTCGCTTTCCTGCCCTTTCTCCGTAATGCTTGATTCCACTACTGATCAAAAATCTATCCCAGCCTTAAATATGCACAAGGACTCCTCCCCCACAACTCTCTGTGGTTAAAAGTTCAAAACACTCTCAACCCTCTAAGGAACTCTAAGTCTTAAATTAGTGTCTTAAATTGGTGCCCCTTTATTCTGAGACTATGCTCTCTGGTACTACAATCTCTCATGAGGGTAAACATCCTCTCAGCATTTACTCTGTCAAACCCCTTAAGAATCCTTTATGTTTCAATGATTTCACCTCTCATTCTTCTCAACCTCAATGAGTACAGTCTCAATTTGTTTAATATTTGCTCATAAAAAATCCCTCCATATCAGGAATAATCCTAGTGAATCTTGTCTGAACTGCCTCCAGTGAAATAATACATTTGATTAAATAAGAAAACCAAAACTATTCACAAGACTCTAGATGTGGTCTCACAGCACCTTGTAGACTTGCAGTAGGACGTCCCTACTGTTATACTCCAACCCCCTTAAAGTAAGAGCCAACATTATATTAACCTTCCTGATTACCTGCTACACATGTGTGCTTGCTTCCAAGTCGCTTTGTGTTGCAGGGTTCTGTAGTTTTTCTCACTTAAGAACATAAGATCATATGGAATTGGAGCAGGGGAAGGCCATTTGGCCTCTTGAGCCAGCTCTGCCATTCAATAAGATCATGGCTAATCTGGTGGTGGCCTTTACCTCATTTCCCTGTCTGTCTCCATGAGCTTTGGCTCTCTTGTAGCCCAGAAATTGGTCTAATTCAACTTTGAACATATTCAATGACGGCGTCTATTGTTCACTGTTGTTGAGGTTTCCAAATATTGTCAACCTTTTTGGAGAAAATTTCTTCCTCTTCTCAGTCTTAATTCAGAGTCCACTTGTTTTGAAATGGTGCCTCCTAGTTCTAGATTCCCCCCACAGGCCAAACATTAATTCAGCATCTACCTTGTCAAACTCTCCATTGAATCACGATTATATTTTAAATCTGCCTGCAACCTTATGTCCTCTTTCCAACATACTTTCATATCTATCTTGGTGTCATCTGTGAATTTAGTTACTAGCCTCAGCTCCCTTATCTAGATCATTAATGTATATCTAAAAGAGTTAAGACCCCTGCACAGGTTCCACTTCTCACATCCTGACAATAAAGGCTGTTCTCTGCCATCTAACCAATCTTCTATTTTCATGTTACTCCCTGAAATATTAGTGTATATTTTACAATTAAATCTTTGATGTCATACCTTATCAAAATATTTCCCTAAGTATGTTTTGTCTACAGGCTCCACTTATCCACAGCACATATTATTCCTTTAAAGAACAATAAATTGATTTAACATAGTTTTCCTTTGAAGAAACCACACCTGCATTTATTGATTATCTTGAGTTTTACAAAGGACGCAGCCACAATTTCTTTGACGATCAATACAGATATCAAGGTTGAACTAGCCTATAATTTCCTATTTCCTGTCTCCTTCTCTTCTTGAACTGAAGGCCATATTTTCTACTTTCAAGTTTAATGGAACCATTCCTGAATTGAGGGAATTTTGGAAATTTAACAGCAATGCATCAACTACCTCATTAGCAATCTTTTTAAGTCCTTAGGGTGAAGTCCATCTGGATTAAGAGACTTATCAACAACTTGTCTGGTATTTTTCTAAAACTGTTGAGTCAGTCCATGGTTAATGATCTTTCTCAAGTCCAATAGTTGCTTACCTTCAGTTGCCAATTACAAACGTTCATGCAGGCTTTGGCCAAATTGTGACAGATCAACCTTCAGAATGTCTTTAATGTTGTAGTTTGTAGCAATAAAATATAAATCAAGAGCAACATTGTATGGGTCTTTGTATGAGTTCGTGTAACCTACTCAGCAGGTCAGATGCTGGTACCTGGTTTATAACTCACTTTAAAATCATATTCTTGGAGATTGTTGACTAATTCGATTCGAGTCATAGAGTCATACAACATGCAAACAGACCCTTTGGTTCAACTCGTCCACGCTAACCAGGTTTCTCAAACTAACGTAGTCCCATTTGCCTGTGTTTGGCCCATATCCCTCTAAACTTTTCCTATTCATGTATCTGTCCAAATGTCTTTTAAGTGCTGTATTATAGCCTCCTCTACCACTTCCTCTAACAGTTCATTCCATGTATGCACCACTGTCTGTGTGAAAAAGTTATCCCTCAGGTCTTTTTTAAATATTTCACCTTTCACCTATGCCGTCTAGTTTTGGACTACCCTGCCGGGACAAAAGACATGGGCTATTCATCTTATCTATGTTTCTCATGATTTTATAATCCTTTTTAAGGTCACCCCTCAACCCCCTACACTCCAGGGAAAATGCCACAGCCTATGCAGCCTCTGCTTATAACCCAAACTCTCTAGTCTCAGTATAGAACTGATGCCAAATGCAAATAAGCTCAGATAGAGAAGGAAGGTTTGATGGTCATCTTTGGTCTGAGAAAGTTCCACCAATGCCTTCACAGATGTAAATTTGTAACAGTAACAGACCACAAATCCCTGCTAGGGCTACTTAAAGAAAACAAGGCCATGTTGCCCATGGCTTCTGGTCAAATTCTGTGGTGGGCCCTTATTGTCATTGTGTATAATTACAAGTTGGAGCACCATTCAGGAGGCCAAGTGGTAAATGCCTTAAGCGGCCTCCCATTGGCAGATACGTCACCAGTGGTGTCTCCCCTGGAAGAGTCCATTCTGGTTTTAAACTGTTTGGACGCCCTTCCAGTCACTGCTGACAATATCCGACTGTGGACACAAAAAGATCTCATCGTGACAAAACTAAAACAGCTAGTGGTAATGGGGAAATAAAAGGGCCATCACAACCAGGATTGAAACCCTTCTGGACCTGGCAAGACCAGATCACCATAAAGGTCGGCGTGTTATAATGGGGAACAAGAATGATTGTCCCGACTAAATGTTGCCACCAGATACTGGCTGAACTCCACCAAGGTCATCCAGGGGTTTCCAAAATTAAAATGTTGGCAAGAGGTTATGTCTGGTGGCCAGGATTCAAAGCCAACATAGCTGCATTGGAGGGGCAGTGCCCAGAGCCCTAACAAGGACAAAGATTACCAGCAGCAGCGTCTCTACATTCTTGGGAATGGCCAGGTAAACCCTGGACTTGGTTACATATTGATTGTACTAGTCCTTTCATGGGCTCAATGATCTCCATCATTCTCAGTCAACGTTTTGAATCCAATATGACTCTTGAAATCGCAGTGGAGAGTTGGCTAAGAAAACTAGGGTTGTATCAGGTCTTCATAATGAATGTGGCTGGTAAACTAATTGAGCAGCTTTATTACATTCACAAAGATGCAACATCCTGTAGTTAGATTACTGAACCCCAACATAATGTAAATGATTTAATAAATACAGAAGTACCCAGGAGCCGATCTATTTTTCATATGCATAAAGCTTTTCTCATTGACTGTACCATTTCGAGGTCATTTAGTGCTCCAATAATGGACATTATAAGATGGTCTTCGTGGAAATATCTAATCAAATTGATTAGTGTTTCATGAAGGAATTTCCATCTCCACTTCTTCAAATTAAAAACAATTCTACTTATTTTTTATCAGATGCAGTTCACCTACTGTCAGGATATATAATATAATATAAAACAATTAAATAAACTAACCTGTTGAGAAAAGCCAACTGTCAAGACTGCTGCACTTTGCATTTCATGGTTAAAAAAATGACACTGCTGTGGGTGTTATCCAGTGAGTTTACAGATTATTATGACGTTTTATTTCTGTGCACTAAAGTATGATAGCACTGTTATTAACTATTGTCCTCACCCTAACAGAAGCCTACTCAAAATGATAACAGGGTAATTATAACAGGAATACAGAATGGCAGAGCACAAGAGTGTCTATCAATAAGGCATATAATCAATAGCCATGTAATATTTACATTGCATTCTATCTATTTTTTAAAAAATCTCCAAAATATGGGATGTTTTATGTTATGTTTTGGTTGCAGCTTAGGCATTTTGATCAGATGGTTGTGTGACAATACTATGGTTTTAAGAAATGTACCTTGTGCTGTCTTTTTTATGAAGAGAGGCTGAGACAGAGGTACTGAACGGTCTGCTTCAAGCCAATAAAGTAAACAGCTTGTAAGGCCTTAGGATTTTTGTTAAAAGTTGGAACAACAGACGCTGCCTGAATGGGTGGGGTCAAGCTCCCGAAGAACCAGGATTTTGAGTTTAGTTTTCAGCAGGTGCTGGAATCTTGAAGCTGGATGTGGAAGCTCTTATTCTTCTCTCAGTCATGGCTAAAAGCTGGGGTTCTTTTCCTACAACTAGAATTGCATGTGAGACGATCTATTTTACTGAATTTGCTTTGCCAAGGGGATGCTTATGGGGTGTTACTATATTGGAACAGTTAACTAGTAGTTTATTATTTTGTTAAGTTTTCCAATAGAGTTACAATTAAGTCAATTTTTTAAAAGAAATTGTCTGTATTAACTCTAGTGTATGAATAAAGTGGGTTTTGCTTTAAGCCTGATAGAGTGACCAATCAAATTGCATCTGGAACACAACGCATGGCACTTGCCTTTAAAATAAGGAAAAGGTAAGGTCTAGACCATCTCCTTGACATGTTTTGAGGGGTTTTGATCCGGTCTATAACGGATAGCACATGTGCTTGAGCTACTAGGTTCCAGGTTCAAGGTCTATATCGGCAGTTGAGTGCCAAAATTTAAGCCAACCAATTGAGGAAGTGCTGCACTGTCAGAGGTGTCACCTGTTTCAAGTGGTTTAGAAGAGTCCGTATATCAATTTTAAAGAGTAGGAGGGAAGTTATTCTCAGTATCCTAGCAAATATTTGTCCATCAAATAATATCAGAGAAGAACCCAATTACTTGGTCATTGTTATACTAGATGTGTGATTTATATACACTTTTGAAATAATTTATTTTAAGCCTGGGTTAGTGACGTGTGGGCTTCCTGTATGTCTGAAGTTAATAAATAACTTGCAAGCATTTCTGTAGCCATGGTGATTTCTTTCTAAAAGTTTGTAACAGCTACTTAGGCAGCAGAACTGGGTTTTTGTTAGGATGGTTTACAATTTAACAAGGTAAACCCATAACGCTTTAAGGTTCTGAGGGAGGATCACTGGACCCGAAATGTTAACTCCGATTTTTTTCTGCACACATGCTGCCAGACCTGCTGAGCTTTTCCAGCAACTTTTGTTTTTGTTCCTGATTTACAGCATCTGCAGTTCTTTCGGTTTTTATGTTTTAAGGTCTGTTGGAAGTTTCTAGACTTAGTGGTTTTTAAGCTTATGGGAAATATCCATACCCTAGGGGGTGTCATTTTACTTTAATTTTAATTTATTTTCAGGCAGTCTATAAAGTCTTTAGGTGGAGACAATTGTAAAGAGCAGTGCTCCTGAGACAGGGACAATATTGTAAATTATCTTAGATAAAGAATTAGTGACAGTCCCAAACTAGAAGTGTTGATATAAAACCTTGAAAAGGATTCTTGAAGCTGGGTATGTTTAAGATTAGTTATATTATAGCTCCAGAAAGAAGCTACCAGCATTTTCCATCTAGGAGTTAAAGTCATTGTTACATTAAGCCTGTTGAGAAGTTAGGAAAATATTTTTTACTCTCTCTCTGTTGTGAAAACTGTGCTCTTGGAATGTGGGTTTTTGCTGGAATTTGTAAAGGAGTATTTTTGAATTAATGGAATTATATTTTTACTGTGTGCTTGATAATCTTTGGATTTGTGTTTGTAAGTAAATAGTGTGGTTTATTCTATTGTATCTTTATTTTGTTTGGCTAACAACTGTTTGTTTCATTGTTGAAGCAAAATCTGCAACATTGTGTCTTTTCAGTGAGAGATCATCAATATAAAGTTGTAAAATAAAATATGATCCATCAAGCCAGGTGTTAGTCTGCGATCTGATTTGTCGACATCGTCAAAAATGTCGACTGAGATCGTAGCATAGTTTGCTTTGCCCATATTGATTGTCATGCTTCCTCTGTTATAACAGAGATGTCAGTTCAAAAGCACCCAAATGACTCTAAAATACTTTGAGACATCTGATGGTTATGGAAAGCACTATATAAATGCAAATCTTTTGTTGTTTTTCTTTTATTCCATATCTCATTTGATGTTGGCTCTCAATTTATAATTATGTTACCACACCAAAATAACAATGGACACAAGCAATAATAACTCAATGTTTTCTACAGATGATCTTTCTGTTAACTGAAAAGCATTTTGTTTCCACACACTGCACTTTGAAATTGTAATTGTACTCTGCATAATTTTCTATATAGCTCTGACACTTTACTTAAAATAGCCATGCTTGGATAATTCAGACAAATGACTTTGCATATACATAACACTACCAATTTCTGAACTGACAGCATGAAGTATAACTTGTTGTCAAAAAAACAAGTCTTGCGAGGCAGAGGATTCTAAGCAGATTTGAATGATAAATCAGCAAAGTTCTGATGAAAGATTCTTGACCTGAAGAATGAACTCTTATGGATGCTGCAACAAATGTCAAATTTCCTGCATTCTCTGTTTTAATTTCAGATTTTCAGCACACATAGTATTTTGCATTTGCATTAGGAATGTTCTGCCTAGCATATTAGTGGGTGTAGATTCAATAGTAGCCTACAAAAAGGAATTGGATAAACAATTGAAGCTGAAACCATTGCAGCAATACCATATGTGAAACTAGTGGGGGAATGAGACTACACAGATTATTCCTTAAGAAAAGTTGTGCAGACTTGATGCACTGAATGGCTGCACTGTTCTATGATTTTATTTCGTGTATTTTAAGATAGTTATTTTTAATGAGCCAATTTAGTTGTCTGTAACATGTACGATATACCACGACACAAACAGCAATACTGAAAATGCAAATTTCTGATTCAACTAAGCTTAGTGAATTTCAAACAGAGTGAAGGCTGTTGAGTATACCACAAGCTGCTCCAACACAGTACAGAGTGTCAGCCAATCACCCCATCACAACATGCCTCTGAAGCAGAAGTCAATTTTTGAATACTGTAAAGTACTGAAAAAAAAGCAAATCAGTCACTCAAAGTACAGCTGAAAACGTGATCCAAAAGCTAAACAGTTAAGAACTAATGGACTCATAATAGACTCCATCTGTACAGCACTGGGAATTGAGGCAAGCATGCCAATTGAAGGATGAGATTTCAGACCTCATTCAGATTGACCTTCAGTTCCAAAGTAAGGTAAACATTTTCTCTTTTGAAATGCAGCAAAATACTTTATTTGTGTTTAGACATTTTAACTATGGCGTAAAACCTATCTCAGGTTATATAATGTTTGGATGTGCTTTGCATTTGCTTGTCTTCAAAAGAGATTAATTACTCACAACATTCGATATTCACCTTAAATATTTTAATTCATGAGCTAATGGTAGAAAACACCACAAGACCCAATCTTATAAAAGCAGAGTAACATATTATGTTAAGTATGGTGAAAAGCAGAACTTTTTAAATTCCCCCTACCCATTCCTTTGATAGAATATACAATTTGTCTTACCTTCTCTTAAATAAATGAATCAAATAGATTTTGGAACGGAACTGCTGTTCAAAAAAGGAAGCAGTTATCAAATGAAAACCAGATGCTAGAATCATTCAGTTGAATTTACCACTTATAGCCTTCACAACCACTTTACCATAAAACCCACACAACTGCTGAAATAACAACCATATGCATTTATATATAGCCATAATGTAGAAAAATAACATTGGTATGATTGACTCTCTTTGCTTTTGACATAACATTGTAATTGCTAATAAAAATCTCATCATCTGTCATCCTGGCAATCATATGATACAATGATAACCGCAATTAGTCTTCAACTCCATTACCAGTCTTGTTTAGTTAGTCCACAATAGATCAAGATCTGAGGTGAAGAAAAAGCTTTGGGAACTATAGGTTCACAATCAATGGTTTCTCTCAAGTGTGTTAGATTTACTGGGTCGTAAATTAAATTAAGAACACAATATATTCTAAAATATTATTTTCAGATATAAACTTATTTAATTTACATTAATACTGTTTCCACCATTGCCTGTTCCACAAATTGGCAAGTCACTCACTGAAGAAATGAGATGAATTTTCCCACTTCCTCAAATAGGCAACTGCGAGTCAATTTAGAAAATAGGATGAGATCAGAAAAATGAGATTCCCCATACTGAGATAAAACAGTCTGACTTTCCATCCAATAGTGAGACCTGAACTTTGCTAGTGAGTGGCAAGAGGCCTATTTGTGTGAATCTTAGCTTTTCTTGCCTCATGTACATGCAATTTGCTACTGGTCCATACGGCAGTGGGATACAAGATGGTGGCAATTCCTAACAGGAAAGTCTGAGTGGGTACCTAGTGGCTGCAGCAACTGTGCATTTCTCCACGCCTCAAACTTAGACAGAAGTCTCCAACGTCCCGGAGTATGCTTGATGGACAGCACCCACCTGCAACCCCATCGATGGCATCAAACATGCACGAGCCTCAGCACATCATCATGGCACATGTTTAATCACTTAAAATAAAATTTATCATTTCAATACAGCAGTTTGGAGCATACCTGCACCTTTCAATGCTGCTGCCAGGCCACAGCACACAGGGACATATACTCATCTCTTGCATTGAAGCAGGGTGCCTCTTGTAGCTCTTTGCTGGCTTTCATAGTGCTAATTCACTGTGCACCTACTTACATGGTCATAGCATCTTTGCCTTGCCTTTTTGCCGTTTCCCATCTCATTTAGAAATTACAGGTTCATCTGACTCACTTTGTCCTTTAGTGCAGACACAAAGTCAGGGAGCCTGTTGTTTGCCAATAGTGATCAGTCCAAAGAGAAGACTTGTTGCTGTATGGCAGTGTGCTGATCAATCTCACACTTGGAACATGTGCTAGCAGCAAACACACTGCAAATGCAGCGAGTATTTGGGCACGTCTCAAAGTCTAAAGTGGAAGGTTTCCTCAATGAAGTCAGGAGGGACTGAAGTCAGTCAGGGGCTCCCACTGCAGTCAGTCAAGGGCAGCATGCAATCTCAGTCCAGGTGTTTGGACACAGCCAATCAGCTGCTAGGGACTGTCAAGGTCAGGGGTTCCACATCATTATCAACCAGGGATTGAGCCTTGGTCAATTCTGCAGGTCAAGTACAATCAGTCAAGGGGTTAGTGGTATGTCAGTCAGGGAGCTGCACAGAGATTAGTCAGAGATTTGGTCACTCATCCGTCGAGGCTTTCCTTCCAAGTCAGGAGAGTGGGCCACAGTCAGTCCTGACTAATGATGTCATGCTCCACTGGATGTTATGTGGCTCTCCCTTAGACAGAGTTCTGACAGGGTATGGTGGCACGGACAGGTAGCCTGTGTACCTCAATGCCTGCAGCTGCAGTTACAATTGCAGTCAGTCAGACATTTGATGATGTGAAGTGGCAATACATTAGAAATATGAGATTCCATTTGTAATGAGTGTCACCCATGTCATCTTTGTGCTCTTCAAAGTTTTTCTTTTTGATTTCCCTCCCACTACATGTATTGTGAAGGGCTGTTCCTAGTTGGCAGCATTTGAACTGGCACACAGCTGGGGTTTAAGAATAGCACCAGTGGAGGAAGTTCCTGAAGGTTTTGGCAATGGTGAGTACTTCCACCACTGCTGAGTGTGACCTTGCATGAGAATACTGCCATGGAGGCATAGTGCATAGAAAATAAGGTGAGCATAGAAAATAAGGTAGCATGAGATAGTCACTAGGGCTAATGGAGGGAAGGCCTCATGAAACTCCTCAACATTGACACTGAGCTGATTTGTAGTAACATTCAGCCCAATATTTTATGTGTATATGAGTCCCTGTTGATTTTTAAACTTCCTCCATCCTTTTCCTGAATGGATGCTTATTTACCAAGTACAGATTCCTTAGAGTACACTCTCAATGTGACAAAATTGCATTGGCTAATGACTATATTTTGCACAATGTTTATAAAATTAATTCTTCAAAAGATTACCAACAAAATTCTAAGTGGAATCAGTTAATGTTTCCTGTACTTATATACTTTGACAAAATATATTTAAATCTTCACCTCCTGCATTGAGGATTTTTCAGAACTTTAACTGCCCTGAAAATTACAGAAATCTCAATGTTTTGATAATTAAAACGATCCATATTATCTAACTGCTAAGTGAATTTGAAAGACCTTTCCTGCTATTCTTAAAATACATGTATGTGAAATTCTAATTTGAAACTAAATAGCTTTAGTAGCTGATTCATTATGCAACAAAATCTCGATTGACCAACCAGGCTACATATCCTTAACTGGTGACGGTGATTCTTCTAATACAGACTTTATGCCTGCTGGAAAAAACAAGGGTACTGAACAAGGCCTGAACATGACGTTGTTCCGCATTTCTTTCGAATGAATGAACTGCAATACCTGCTGGGAATGGAATGATATCACAAGATTTCAGCAGGAACATTGTTCCAAACAGCAGTGGCTCCTGCCTATTTTCTCTAAATGTTGATGTCTTCTGAATAGTGCTTCCGTGGTCCAACCTCCATAAATAACATTCCATGGTCTAAAGTTGTGTCGCTTCCACCTCTGAAAGCAGTTCACTGAGCACTGCGTCAGACAGCTGCTCTTTAATGTAGCGATTACTTTCCTAATCACCTCAGTAAATTAGGTGCAGACCACGATTAACAAATCCACAGTTTAGATTCTGTAGCAATTCCACATGTGCAGGGTTCAATCAAAAAGCATTTGAGAGTACATTAGTTCCTCTGGGGCCCTCCCTGATGACAGCTGGGGGAGGGGTGGGTGGGGGTTGGTCAGGGAGAGAAACAGCAAACAAGACACAACAAAAGGAGGAGTGAAAGCCAGTAGTAAAAAACTGCTCGACCATCCCCGCCTCTTTGACTTGTCTGCCTCCTCTCCACCTATCCTCTCCTCTATCCATCTTCTATCCGCCTCCCCCTCTCTCTCTATTTATTTCAGAACCCTCTTCCCCTCCCCCATTTCTGATGAAGGGTCGAGGCCCAAAACGTCAAGCTTTCCTGCTCCTATGATGCTGCTTGGCCTGCTGCGTTCATCCAGCTCCACACCTTGTTATCTCAGTGAAAGCCAGGATTTGTGATTAGGAAGCATCTGATGCTGGCTACAAAACAAGGAAGGGTAACTGGAACAGGAAAGGCTGACTGGTAGCGCCAGGAGTTGACAGGTTTTCAGACTGATGAGTCAGCACTGAAGAGCCAGAGCAATGAATGATGCAAACAAAAGTCACTGTTTATGGATATAAAGTTGGAAAGTATATGTAGAGTTGGCCAACAGCTGAAAGAGAACGAGGTCAACCATCTGGGCAAAGCCCCTGAATTCAAGAGATCATATGAATAGAAAGGGTTTAGAGGGATATGGGCCAAATGCTGGCAAACGGGACTAGATTAATTTAGGATATTAGTCGGCATGGACTAGTTGGACCAAAGGGTCTGTTTCCGTGTTGTACAACTCTATGACTCTGTGTGGGGAGAAAGAGCACTTTGTGTGAAGAAGGCAGCTTGTTGGTGTCAGGAGCTCCTCCAAATGAAGTTTTTACCAACTGTTTGAAGTTCAGGAGTTAAGATCTACAACAATATCCTGGTGGATCTGCAAAATCTGGCAAACATCCATTAAACAGGTCATTATTTAGGCAGAGATAACAAGGTGTAGAGCTGGATGAACACAGCAGGCCAAGCAGCATCAGAGGAGCAGGAAAGCTGATGTTTCAGACCTAGACGCTTCTTCAGAAAATTATTTAGACATGCAAGATTCTGAAGGGGCTTGACAGGGTAGACCCTGGCTGGGGCATCGAGAATAGAGGGCACAGTCTCAGGATAATGTCCTGATCATTTCAGACTAGGATGAGAATAAACCCCTTCACTCAAAGGTTTAGAGACTTTGAACTCTTTTTTAACCTTGGGGGCAGTGAGTGAATATATTTAAGTCTGAGACAGACAGAGTTTTTGACACTCAGGAAATTCAGGGATACGGAAAGTGGGTGGAAAATGGAATGGAGGTACAAGTTCAGCCATGATCTCTCACACATGCATATACAGCACAGAAGGAGGCCATTTGATTAAATGTGTTCATGCTGGTCAAAGATCTAATTCAATAATCCCAGTTTTCCAGATAGTGGCCCATAGCCCTGGAGGCTACAGCAACCCAAGTGAATAAGTAAATACTGCATAAATGTTATAAGAGTTTCAGATTCAAACACCCTTTCAGGCAGTGGGTTCCAGACCTTCACCACCCTCTGGACGAAAACAATTTCCTCTTAACTCTTTGCTTAGCCTTTAACCTCTTCCCTTAAATATATGTCCTGTAACTATTGTCCCCTCTACCAATGGAAAAAGTGCCTTCCTATCCACTTTATGCCTCTCTGAGAATCTTATACACCCCTATCGTCTTCCCTCTCAATCTTCACTGCTCTAAAGAAAACTATACTGAATGATGCAGTAAGTCTGAGGGCCAGTATGCTGATTTCTTAGATCCTTTGTTCTTGAGTTCATCACTGCACCCTCTTGGCTCTGTGCAGTCGTACTAATGCCAATGGAATTGCAGAGACTGAAGATCTGGGAGCCAACAGACCTTTTTTTTGTCGGGGGTGGGGATGTATTGGAGGGGGGATGCAATGGCCTAAAATCAGGAGACCTGATGGCAACTAATTAGCTGTGAAATGGGACTATAATGTACTCAGTGTTCCCTAAACTGCAGATGTCACCGCCAGCTTTCCATCCATTGTCAAGGTGCCCACCACTCTGACAAAACCCAGTCCTCTAAGTGCCAGCATACAAAATGCCAAAAAGCCCAAAACAGGCTAAGGAAGAGTATGGTGCAAAGGCAGAAAAGGCAATGGTGAGATAGTTCCAGCCAAAATATCTCAATATGTCACTGAGGCCTGACTAACAAGCCATGGGCTGAATGGCCACATTCTGCACAGTAACAGTTCTGGGATTTTGTGAGTACTGCACCTCCACAATCACTCTTTACTGCTTTCATATTCACATGCGTTTAATATTAGAGTCTGCAATTGGAAAGAATACAGCATGTGTTGTAACTGTGCTCAGTAATTACAAATATAAAATGATGACTGTGTACTGACATGCTACATTTAATCATAGAATCGCTTCAGTGTGGAAGAAGGCCATTCAGCTCATCGAGTTCACATCAACACTCCAAATAGCACTGCAACCAGGCCAATCCCTCCCTACCCTATCCCTGTAACCACGCATTTTCCAAAGGTAATCCACTTAACCTACATATCCTTGGACATTATGAGCAATTTAACACTGTCAATCCACCTAACCTGCACATCTTTGGGCTGTTGGAGACAACAGGAGCACCGAGAGGAAACCCACACAGAGTCTGTGAGATTGTGCAAACTCCACACAGACAGTCATGCTGATGTATTGATTCACTACAAAGTAGGAAAAAGTGAATCAATGGATGCCATATATTTATATCTTCAAAGTCAGTCTTTGTTTTTGATGTAGCAATAATAGGAATATTTCCTGCATATACTCCATGTCAACATCAGATGGCAGCATTAAACTTAAGGAGTTGGCCTGATACAGACCAACAATAAATTTCAAGTGAACCATTTTTTTGTCTGTATGTAATCCTTAACCAATTGCAAATTCTTGTATCTAATTTATCTGTCAATTATCAACTGTTCCTCTGCCCTTGTAAAACATGCTTGTGACAAGGTAAAGGTAAAGTCACCATAGTCCTACTCAACCACAGGGCTCTCTCATTACAGAGTGACAATTAGTGGTGGTTTAACTTGACTGTCAACATGCACTGGGTGCGGAAAGAGGTTGAAAAAGTGAGTTCCACATGATAACCTGAGCTGGCAAAGGAATTGAACCCATACTGTTAGCAACTGTCTACGTTGTGAACTAGCCTTCCAGCTGACTGACCCCTTATTTGCGACAACTCAGTAAACGGTAATTATGTACAATCAGAATATTTGAGCAAACTGTATTCCCAACTTTTGATGAACTTGCAGGCTGTGGAGAAGCAATTACAATTTATTTTTGCTAAGTATCAATAATAAAGTATTTGGAATAATATATTTTTTACAAAACTTTGTAGGATTCAATGACACTGGGATTAAGAGCTCATTATCTACCAGTTGAGCTTCCTAGGCTAGGGGAAAGAAGCACTCAAAAAAATTAAGCCAACCTATTTATTTTATGCTCTGATTTGTTATGGACTAGAAGTGGAGTTCTGAGTGCATGGTGTGGGGTTGTGAGTGGGAGATTTATTTAGCCCCTGTACAGATGCTGCAGCTTCTCTTTCAAAGTCCCTGCATGTTTTTTTTTGGATGCAAAGCTGAATGTGTGAGAGGCATGAAATGTCAGTTCACTTTCAGTTCCTAATTAAGCTGTTTCAAATTCAAGTTTGTTTCAAATTTTTGTATTTACACAAAAATTCCATCCTCTCGCCCATTCAAATGGTCTCAGGAAATGTTGCTCATGTGTGAGGGGCCACAATGTGGGGACTAATGTGTCAGTGCACTTTCCTGACACCATCAAACAAAGGAGCTACAGTAATTTTGAAAAATCATTTGATAAGATGCCTACCTGAAAGTCTGTTTCACAAGGTAAGGCCTCATGAGGTTGGGGGGGTGTGGGATCACATCTGCATAGATGAGGATTTGTTAGAGGACAGAGCACAGAAATTAGGAATAAAAGGCCTATTTCAGGTGGGTGCCAAAATGATCAACGCTGGAGCCTCAGCTGTTTACAATCTGCATTTATAAGCAAGAAGAAGGAACCGAGTATCATGTATCCAAATTTGCTGATGATACAGATCTAGTTGGGAAAGTCAATTTGTGAAGAGAATTCAAATACTGTAGAAAATAACAAATGGGTTGCAAATACTCAGGAAGGTGCAGATGGAATATTATGTGGGCATATGTGAGGTTATTCATTTTGGCAGGAAAAACAGAAAAACAAAATATTTTTGAAATGTTGTGAAGCTATTATGTGTCGATGCTCAGAGGGATTTGAATGTCCTTGTACATGAAAAACAAAGTTAACATGTGGTTACAACAACGTTAGGGAGGCATATGGTAGATTGTTTTTTCTTGCAAGAGGTATGGAGCCCAAGATAATGAATAATCCTGCCAGAATTGTGCAGAATTTTGTGCGATCACAGCCAGATAATTGTGGTCTCAGTACCTAAGAAAGGTACACCTGCCTTAGATGGGATTAAGTGAATATTATCTAGATTAATTCCTGAGATGAAAGGATTGTCCTATGAAGCCAAATTGAGTAAATGGGCCCTTTGTCCAGAGTTCAGAAGAATGAGAGGTGATCTAATGGAATCATATAAGTTCTAGGTAAAGTTCTAAGGTAGGTTCTGATGTTTCTCTTGGAAGGTCTGGCACACAGAGTTGAAGAGAAATATTTTCACTCAGAGGTTTGTGAACCTTTAGAGGACACCCAATATCCAGATCACTAAATTTTTGGATTCCAATATCAGGGGTTATGGGGACCAGCAGGAAAGTGGAACTGAAGTTGTCGATCAGCCATAATCATAATGTGGGGAGGCTTAATGTACAAGTTCATCTAATCTTGCTCATATCTTGAATCCTTAGTCCAATTTTCTCTTGTCAATGGGTGGGTTGCCATACAAGGACAGGCTGGGCTAGTACCTGCTGTAGGTTAGAAGAGTAGGAGATGACTCAATTGAAACATGTCAGATCCTGAGGAGTTTAGACAATCAATTACAGCCACCATAAAAGTACATATAATTCAGCCAAAAATTCCCGAAGACTGATGAATCGAATGTAAATACTATTTGGTGGAAGTCATTTTACACCTTAGACAGTTGCTGATTCTGTACCAAATGTTGCAGATAGGGTCATTTAAATATTCAGGCTGAATATTTGTGCCCGAAGTGAAAGAATTTATAATGGCTGCTTAGAGGAGGAACCTGAAGAGCAGAACGTTGACAAGATAAACTGAATTTTGTGTCAAAAGGGATCAGTGCTACTACATGAGGAGGCTGCAAAAAGCTATCGATATGTTAAGTGAGTGGGCAGAGATCTGGCAAATGGACCAAAATATCTGAAAATGTGAAATTGTCTACTTTGGCAGAAGGAATAAATGGTAAAAGATTGCAGAACCCTGAGATGCAGAGAGATCTGGGCACCATGGTTCATGAATTGCAAAAAGCTGTTAAGCGGGTACAGCAAGTAATTTGGAAAGCCAATAGAATGTTATCATTTATTGTGAGGGAAATCAAATTCAAAAGTAGGGAGGTTATGCTTCAGTTATACAGGGCACTGGTGAGACCACGTCTGGAGTATTATGTACAACATTGGTTTCCTTATTTAAGGAAGAATATAAATGCATTGGAAATAGCTCAGAGAAGGTTTACCAGACTAATACCAGAAATGGGTGGGTTGCCATATAAGGACAGGCTGGGCTTGTACCTGCTGTAGTTTAGAAGAGTAAGAGATGACTCAATTGAAACATGTCAGATCCTGAGAAGTTTAGACAATCTGGTTGTGGAGAAGTTGTTTCCTCCTCTGGAAAAATTTAGACCCAGGAGTTACTGATTAAAAATGAGGGATCATCCACCTAAACCAGAGATAAGGTAAATTTTTTCTCACAAATCATTGAAACTCTCCTCCTGAGAAGACAGTGGAAGTAGAGTCTAAGTATTTTTAAGACAGAGGTGAATAATGTTAGAGTGAGGATCAGATATTCAGGGGTAGTTGGGATCATGGAAATGAGGTTACAATTAAACCAGCCAAGAACTTGTGGAAGTTTATGCAAGGAAGTAAACATTGATGGGCTCATGTCATCGAACAAAACTTTTGATGCTATTGCACAGAGAAAGACTAGGAAACATCTTATGTGGAATTTTGTTACCTCCCCTGAGATGCATTTGAATGCTTGGGGGAGAATCTAACCTCGCAGGAGGTTCTAGATGGTGACCCTGCCATCTTCCTATCACTCATTCCAATAACTCTGATTCACGAAAATTTGTGGATGGACTTCCAGACCCACTGCCAATTGAGGCCCTTCAGTGGGAAAATTGTTTTAAAGGCTTTTGTTTGTAAACTCCCAAGACGCAGGGAGGTGGGTGAAGTTTCTTCTTCAAAGACACTCAGTGCTTAACAGAGGGATCCAGGACCAGGAAGTTGGGGGGGAGGGTGGTGGTGGGGGAGGGAGGAATGACTCAGAGCCACTCTCTGACTTGCTTCCAACTTCCATCCTTCTCCCATGACCCTTCACTTCATAACTCCATCCAACCCTTTCTCAACCGTGGGTTTGCAGTAGAGTGGCCTGTGAAATTCCCACCATCACCTTTTCAACACTGTGCCATCTTCCTCAAACTGTTCTCCATCTTAAGGTGAGGCAGGCGAGGCCGAGACTTGCTGGGTCACCATCATCCCATATCCTTCTAAACCTTTCCTATCTATGTACTTGTCCAAATGTCTTTTAGAGGTTGAAATTATACTCACCTCTACCACTTCCTCTGGCAGCTCAGCCCATAAATGTACCACCCTTTATATGAAAAAGTTGTTCCTCAGGTCCCTTTTAAATCTTTCCCCCTGTACTGTAAAGCCATGGCCTCTGGTTTTGGACTCCCCTAACCTGGGGAAAAGACCTTAACTCTTCATCTTATATATGCCTTTCGTGATTTTATAATTCTCTATGAGGCCACCCCTCAGCCTCCTACGCTCCAGGGAAAAAAAGCCCCAACATACCCAACCTCTCCTCTTTCACCTATCAAGGTCTCCACTCTGACCTTCCTAAATTGCTCAGTCCACCCTCATTGACCTGACTGATTGATTTATTGTCACGTGTATCAGAGTACAGTGAAAAACTTTGTTTACGAGTACCACGGGCAGATCATGCTAAGCAAGGACGCACAGATCAAAAAGCCTCAGACAGAGGCTTACAGGTTACATTGGACAGGGCGTGCTCTAGGGCAAGATCAATATTAGCAAGATCAGCATTATTTGAGGCTAGAGAGTCCATTCATCAGTCTAATAACGGCCCGGAAGAAGCTGTTTCCGAACCTGCTCCTGTGTGTGTTCAGGCTTACGTATCTTCTGCCTGAAGGAAGATGTTGTAGGGGGTCATTACCAGGGTGCGATGGGTCTTTGATGATGTTGGCAGCCTTTCTGTGATAGCGAGCAATGTAAATGGGGTCTGTGGATGGAAGGTTGGCTTCTTTGATGGTCTCGGCTGTGCACACCATGTTCGGTAGTTTCAAGTCCTGGATTCTGGGATTTTGACCCCAGTCCTGGCCACTGCACTACTAGTACCACTGGTTCTACAGAACTGCCAATCAGACTGACCGGCTCTGCTCTGAAGTAATACTTCCTCCTGAGTGTGGGGTCCATATCTACCCTTGAACAGGGAAATTGCATAAGCTGAACAGTGTAGCCACTGGAAGTCTAATTGTACATAACAGCTTAAAAGGTTAATTCAGCTTCAATTGGTAACGCCAGTAATCTCCAAGCCATCATGGGAAACAGAAGCAATGTAAGGATGTCATTACTTATTCGTCAAGTCTAATCCTAAAAAGCATTATCATCTTCAAACACATTGCACATGAAAATTCAATAAGGATGAAAGTCTGGAGAATTATTATAGCATCGCAGTATAACAGAGTTTGAAGAAGATATTTGTTCAATTTTTTTGAGAATTACAGGGTTTTAACATCAATACTGTCAGTTTTCATACACTTTTGATTATGGCAACAGAGTTAATGACAATTTAGGAAAGATATAGAGCAAAGCATGATGCTATCTAGGAAATTATTGCAACTTCTTTGAATAATTAATTTTTGACCCTTTTTGCATTTATACTCTTTCTATAGAATCATAAAGCATAGAATCGTTACAACATGGAAAGAAGTAATTCAGTCTGTTGTGTCCACCTGGCATTCTGCAGGAGCAATTCACCAAGAGCCAATCAGCTTCCTTTTCCTCATTGCCATGCACATTTTTCCTTTTCAGATAATATTCTAATTCACTTTTGAATGCCTTGATTGAATCTGCCTCCAACACAGTCTCAGGCAGTGCATGCTAGATCCTACCCACTTGCTGCTCACTTGTACCTTATTAGTAAAGATGCCCACCATATGCACATATACAAGTTTTAATTTCAAATCTCATGATTACATGTGTTAATTTAGCAGATTTCAGTTGAAGACATACTTTGGCAAAGTTCACGGATACTATTTAATATTATAATCAATTTAACTGCAAATGAAGTTCAAAATCTTAAACCATTTAATATGTTAACTGATTTAGCAGCTAATCAGCAATGCTTAAATAAACAGAGATAGACTTGATATGGCAATATTCAGTGTTTGTATATTGTGAATGGACCATTCTACCCTTTTAAAGTTTCCAGCTGTCTAAATTGATGCAGCTTTAACAGCATACAAGTATCAGGTAAATAATTCACTTGTTCAGTCTTTCATCCACAGTTTTAACTATGCCCTCCCTCCAAACCAGAGTACTGTGACTGTATTATGTATTATTTACGACTGACTTGTCTAGCAGCAACTCTCAACTTTGCAACTGTCAGGAAGTAGAGCATGGACCATGATCAATGGATGCGTGGGAAACCAGCACTTCCAAGTTGCCCCCTTGGCCATGCATTTTCCCAACTTGGACGTACATTATTGTACTGTTATTTTGCTTGGAACTCTCTGTCTAACCACATTTATGAAAGCACCTTCAGCAGATGAACTGCAGCAGTCCAGGAAGAAGGTCCACCAGCATCTGCTCAAAGGCAACTGGGATTGGAAAAACAAATACAACAACTGTTAATGACCCCACATTCTATAAGTGAGCTTTTTTCTCAAAGAAGCAAGTGACTAGAAATTCCTCTGTCTTTAAGGCTCAAAGCTTATACAGACTGAAGGAAACACATGGAGTTGCATTGATTTTTCTGATGCTGCCTCTTTTGGATCTGGTGAAATATTTCATGGGCAGAGTAAGGTTAGTGCTTCTTTTCACTCACTGTTAACATCACAGGATGCAATGGGACTTGGGATAATAGCAGGAATAAACCCTTAACAAATTAACTTAACCACAGGAGCTCAAATTGAATTTTGGACTCTTCTATTATTTATTCCCTGACCTCTGTTTGTGACCAGTAAATTCCACTCCTGAATTCTGCAGGTTTTAAGTAATCCAAATTCCTTTGTATCCAGTTATGGACATGTTTAATTTCCATTCATTAATCTTAGCTTTTAATAATTGTCTTGGTTCCTTTTGGCCCTTCTCTATCATTCCCTCCTCCTGCTGTTACCAAGTATAGCACCCTTCATTCATCTTCTTATGCCTCCCCAACCATGCACACTCATCTTCTTCCTATAACTGCTATTTTCCTAGAATTTAATGTCTCTTTATCAAGCCTTCAGCCTTTCTGTGTCAGTCTTGATATTCCCTATAGGGCCACTGATACATCCAACACAGGCTTCATAAAAGAATTAGGCAATCATTAAACTTGTTCGTTCTTCATCTCTCCATCTCTCTGTCTTCTGCTTAAAATTTATTTCTAAACCATGCTTCTGGTCACTTCTCCTAGTACCTGTTTCTTTGGCTTGACATACATGTTTTTTAAAAAAACGCTATGCCTCTGTCACTGGACTTATTCAAAAGTATTTTTAATTTTTCCATAATCTGTAAATGTTTGTACTTAAATACTGTTAAAACTAAATTTCACTGTGATGTAATGATAAAATTGCTTCTAATAGCAAATTAAGGTAACTTTAATTCACTTATTACTTGTTTATAAATGTATTTAAAGTGCTCTGTACAAGCCATTAAAGCTTACGAATGTGACCATCTTCCGAGCTAAACTCATGTCTGCACATGATTCAGTGTTCTGCAGATTGAGCATTCCTTTCCCAACACATAGTATTAGAAGTGAGCAGCAGAAATTGTGTTGACTATGAGAGATATGAGACAGCCAGGTATAGTAAGAAACAACAAAGAAAAATAAGAACATTGGTCAGGACTTCTATACTATTGGGTGAGTCAGGATGGATTTGAATTTTTCAGTCACAAAATCATAGAACGTTTACAGCACAGAAAGGCATCAATCAACTGGCCCATCATGTCTGTGCCATCTTAAAGACAAACCTAATCCCACTGCTTCTATGGAGATTAGAAGCAATGTGAAACAGAATTGGAGCTTCTTCCACTTTCAATGGCAAAATTATGTGAAAAACACAAGAACAAAAATGATCTCAACAATAAAAGTAGCAACCCTTATTAGTGCTGAGGAAACATTACTAACAAGCAGTATCGCATGACAGACTTCACTGAAAGGCAGAAAAGCCAGACTGCAGGACAATTGAAATACTTGAAGATCCATTTTGAATCCTCTACTAACATTATTTCAGAATGGCAAGTATTTAACATGAGAGATTAGGAGGAAAAGACAAAAAAAAATTGTAGAAGAGAAAGCAAAAAGATCAATGCCAGACTACAGGATGTATATATTGCACTGGACATGACACGAAAGGAAAAGAAATATGTCCAGAATGGTGATAGCAAAGCTGAAACTGGCAGAAGTTGAATCACGTACCATTCAAGAGTTTACTGAATAGATATAAGGAAAGCCTATAAGGATGGTTGCTGCAGAGATGTTAGATAATGATTCTGATGAATCACTCCACACATTGACATTATCCATTCTAAATGTGACAAATGGTTTGTGACTGATAGAATGATAACTGCAGAAGGAGAGCATCAAGTAGATGTGAAGTAGCAAATAGACAACAATATGATGTCATGAAATTTGCAGACTTATGTCCAGTGATTTGTGATGGTAATCCATTTATCTCAGTTAGGTAACCCTACAGGTACAAGATTAAATTTGGAGTGTTTCACTGACCACTGACTGGTGAACAGATCCTAAAAAATTACAAAGATGTTTTCACAGATCTTGGATATCTTGTTGGTGACTATCAGCTGAAAATAGATAATTGGGAAACCAACTCAGCATCTGCTGAGAAGAGTTTCAGTTGAACTTAGGTTTAACCTGAAAGACAATATAAGGAACTGGAAATCAAATAAACGACAATAAGGGATGAGTAGTAGCGTAGCAGTGAAAGAATGTTCAAAACTGAGTATGCATAGATCCAAAGGATCTCACTAAAGTTCTGAAGAGATCTCACACTTGCATGGCAACAATTGAAGAAATTTTGCCACAACTCAACATGGGAAGTGATGATGAAATCAGCAGTTCTTGGACTACATTCTGGATGTCATTTGGGAGATACAGATATTTGTGCATGCTGTTGCACAGTTTCTGCTGTTCGAGAAGAGTATCATAGTCGGCAGCATGAGATAATTAGTGATCTTCCCAGACAGGCAGTGACCATGGATAGCTAGCCTGCTAGCCTGTGGATATGGAAATGTATGCAAGAAGCTATTACACAGCACATTCAGAATTGAGAGAGGTTGCTAGAAAGAGCAACCAGATGAACCTGAAGCAGAACATGAAAAAAATGCATTTGAAATACGGACAGCAAAAGGATTTCACGCTAATCTTGATAAGGCGAGCTGTATCAGAGATGCAATGATCAATTGCTGTGACTGAAAGCAGTGTAATGAGTTATTGGGGATTTGCGTATTATCTAGCGAAGTTCTTGTTTAATTTGTCATCAGAGTGTGAAACTCCACACAAGCTTATTACTGAGGTGTTACTGGGGCACAGAATAAGAAGCAGCTTTTACATACAACAACAGCTGTGAATGCTGCGGTGATACAATGTCAATGATAAAATAACGTTGCAGTTTGATGCAAGCAAGGCAAAACTTGGATCAACCCTCATGTAGCAAGAAAGACCAGTTGTATTGCATCTAAAGGGGTAATACAAACTGAATGATGTTCATTGTCCAGCTCAGGCAATATCACCCAAGAAACAAACAGATACCAAATGAGGAAACAACGATAATGCACATGTGTATCATCAGACCTGAATGCTTTAAAGATTATGTTGCATTGCATGAGAAGACATTGACGCAAGTGGGATGATTGAAATAAACAAACATGTTTATGAGTGATAATTTTCTTTACAGATCATATGTATCGAGTGACTTGTGGCAGCAAATGATAGTGCTTGCCAAATTTTTGTTTATTTTTAATGAAATGGAAGGTGTTTAGGGAAATGCATTTGTAAGGACACTACACTTGTCACAGTCATGCAAAATCTGTGGTCGGTGCTTTCAATTTCAAACAAGAAACTATCAGAGCAAATACATGGAATGTTAATGATATAGATCACATGTTTATGATATAAAAACAAATGTTTGGTCATTAGCTAAAGTGAGGGAAGAGTTTGGCAATGTAGTATATGAAATGTGCCAGAATAGGTAGGCTGCGATGTAGCAGCAACAGCTTTGTGAGTGAAGCATAGTGAAAGATGACTATCACATTTGGAGCTCAAGGGTATTTGCAGCATTGATAATATAATGATTCAGTTAGCTGCTTGAATACCAGCTATCAAAGCATATTATGTGAATTTGTTCAGAAGTCCTAGGTACATTGCTATAAAACGATGCTGATGCACTATCTTTACCTGTCGAACTGGGGAAATGTCCGAGCCAGTCTCAGCAAAGTTTCCTCTCTAGGATCGTAAAATATGCTTGTGGAATTATTAGTAATATGCTTTCTCATAGCAATGCTACATGGAAATATCAGCATTCCAGCTGTCCAATAATACTCATGCCCCTAGACAGCTAGTTCTTCTTTACTTTTACTGATTCGTCACTTGAATCAGCACCCAAACACCACACAATAAAATAGAACAACCATCACAAAGGCATGCCTCGGTCAATGCTTCATAACTCTTTCTGACAGATTGTAGATAACCTGTCAGTTTAGCAGAATAATTATAAAATTCTGCTTTGAAAAACAGCCTGGGAGAGCTTTTCCCTACTGTGATGAGCAACTTTGCTTTTATTTTCCTTCGCATAGAAATTTTCAAAAGGCTCCCTTTAATTCTTGTTGCAGCTGTCCTCTTCTGCCAATGGACTCCCTCAGGAAATGATTTATAGGCCTCATTACTACAATATCTTCAGCATTCCCAGTCATATGTCACTGAAATCAATGTGAATTTAGTTGCACAAAGGAGATTTCACTTAACAGCCAGCCAGTTCTAAGATATATGCCTATGGGAATATCGCAGCATTGTATAGAATTCAGGTGTGCATTGTTCAGCACTGACAGATTTTGTCCTTACAACATGTTATTTGATAGTTGCACAATACTACAAAGCCTAAGTTATTTACTTTAAATTTTGAATCTCATGCCACAAATAAGGTTTAAAAACTGCTATTTGGTTGGGAAGTTACCAGTGCGCCGGGAGCACATGCTAGAACACTGAGTTCACAGACCCTGCATCTCATTGTCATGGAGATGGAGAGGTACACATGCAAAGTAAACACCCAGAATCTACTGATATAACAAGCATGGGGCTGGATGAACACAGCAGGTCAAGCAGCATCATAGGAGCAGGAAAACTTGACGTTTCGGGCCTAAACCCTTCATCA
>JAHRHZ010000013.1:40448138-40471167 GCA_024137785.1 Ginglymostoma cirratum
TTTTCCCAGCCACCATCAGTTCTGAGGAAGGGTCACCGGACCCGAAACGTTAACTCTGTTTTCTCCTCCACAGATGCTGCCAGACCTGCTGAGCTTTTCCAGCAAGTTTGTTTTTGCTCCTGATTTACAGCATCCACAGTTCTTTTGGTTTTTAAACAGACCTAAGGATGCAGGTGTATAGTTTCTTAAAAGTTGAGTCTCAGGTAAGCAGGGTTGTGTAGAAGGCGTTTGCCTTCATTGGTCAGAACATTGAGTATTGGAGTTGGGATGTCATTTTGTAGGTCTGCAGGAGATTGGTGAGACCACTTTTAGAATGTAGTGCAATTCTGGTTGCCCTTCTGTAGGAAAGATATTGTGAGATTTGAGAAGGTGCAGAAATGATTTACAAGGATGTTGCAAGGACTGGAGGGTTTCAGTTATCGGGAGAAGCTGAGTAGGCTGGAGTTATTTTCCCTGGAGCATTGGAGACTGAGGAGTGACCTTATAAAGGTTTATGAAATCATGAGGTGCATGGATAGGGTGAATAGCCAAGGCCTTTTTCCTAGGATGGTGGTGTCCAAAATGACAGTGTATAAGTTTAAGGTGAGAAGGGAAAAATTTAAAAAGCACCTGAGGGGTAACTTTCCCATGCAGAGGGTGGTGTGTAAATGGAGCGAGCTACCAGAGGAAGTGGTGGACGCTGGTACAATTACAACATTAAAAGGCGTCTGGGTGGGTACATGAATAGGAAGGTTTCAAGGGATTTAGACCAAATGTTGGCAAATGGGAATAGGTCAGATTGTGATGTCTGATCGGCGTGGAAAAGTTGGACCAAAGGATAAGTTTAAGTGTCGTATAACTTCATGACACATTGTTGAGGATCTGGAATTACAAATAGACCATACCAGGGATGAATGCAAGATTTACTTGCTGAAAGATCATTACTGGACTAACTGTGTTTTTATGATAAACAAGTAATTTCATAACTGCTATCACTAATATTAGCTTTTATTTCAGATTTAATTAATTAACTGGATTGAAATTCCCTAAACATATCATATCTCAATATTAATCCAGGTGTCTGGGTTATTAGTCCAGGAATATATCCCCTATATTACTGTACAGTGTATCCATATATAGAAGCAATGATAATATGTATAATTGCTATCGCTCTATATTCAAATGCAGAATGAATACCTTAACCTTATCTATGGTGTATCATCCATTATGATAGTGGTAAATATGGACTACCAAACTTTAACTTTCAATATCTGATTGTAATACGCAAGACCTTTCATGGACTAAAATTTTGTTACAACAAACAAGAAATTGAGAACTCACTAATCTACATTTTCCACAATTGCTGGGGATGCAAGTCAGCCATTAAACTGCGGTCTCAGGTTAAGAATCCAAAACTCATAAAGGCTCTTTAACTACATAACCTTTATTCTCCTTGTCCGCATCAGACGCACTTCCATTTAAAATTATTACCTGTGTTTGTGCGTTTGATTTTTTTTCCCCTTGAGGATTAGTTGGTAATAACCTTTTCTTTCTTTTACTTAAGATAACCTGGGTAACTGGCTACTTCATTTTCTATTGAGCGACATTTAAATTGAAGTGTGATATCTGCATGCTAAAAAGACACCTGTATAAAATACTTGTTGTGACAGAGAGACCTGACTTACAGAAGTCCGAATTGGAAATGCTCATATTTTGAATGCGCTCCCATATAGGGGTGTAACTGTAAATATCCAACATATGAACACAGACTGTACATATGAATGGCTGCTTTATAAAGTCCTGTGCAATGTTCTGACTTGTATACTATTGATTTACAAACAGACTCCAGAATGGAACCTGTTTGCAACCCAGGGACCACCTGCATCTCAATGACATATATATATTGTTCAACTCTTTCATTGTTTACATTTCTCAATTTATCATCAAAATAAAAAGTTATGATTTTTTTTCCCAAAGAGTAATGTAGCAACTCACATGTCGCATTCAGTACAGCAAAAACTTCTGACTACCCTTCCAAATACAACTGAGAATACATCTGTATGACTGAGAATGACAATGCATAATGAGCTGAGACTGCCTCAGCCCTCACTGCTCAACTTCCAGCTTTAGATAAATTGGCCTAATTTTAAAAAAGAAAAGTATTCTGATTTTCTTTACCAAATGGGTCATTTTCACTTTTCTTTGATAATTTTCTACCCACATTAGTGTATGATTGATTTGTAAAAACATAATTATGTATATGCAAATTTAAAAAAAGGCTTGCAGCTTTTTACTTCAAATTTCTAATATTTCCCTGCGTTGCATAAATTAGAATTAAAGTTGCAGAATGAGAAATCATCTTTCTTTAAATCTCCCACATTTTCTGGAAAACAAAAAGCTTTAATATTATATTTCTATTTTGTTTTTCTTCGCTTCTTATTGTGACTAGATATGGATTTAGGATCAGCATTCAACTAAATTGACTTCAAAGTCGTTTCTAAATTTTTGACTATTTTACTTTTAACTCAAATTCTTGACTGTATATATACTAAAATGAAAGAGGCGAGAGCAGTTTTAAATCCTGATTTCAGGATTCCCAGTCAGACCCCATTAACTGACCTCTAAAGGATAATCTTCCACAGTCCTCCTCAGAGGATCCACAACCTGCCAGCAAATCAGGATGCAGAGATCAATGAGCAACATCCCACCAACAATAACAAGCAGCTTCTGGTCCTTGATGATCTAATGAGAGAGAAAGGACAATAAGTTTCCCAACATTCAAACAAAGATTTTACAAACAAAGATTTTGCCAGGTTTAAAGTTGAGACAAGTAAATGAGCTCATTTCAAATTTCAAGCATTGCCAAAGTAACTAAATTAATTTTACAGTGCTTCAAGTTTGTTGGCGATGAACCCCTTAGTTTATTTGAATAATATTTACCTTATCCTGATGGTAATCACAGTTGCAAGAATCAGATGTTTAGAAGTACATCACATAAATTCAAATGCGACTTCATGTCATGAAACTTGGAAGAACTATAAACTGCGAGGATAGTGTGGAACTCAAAAAGGATATTGAAAAGTTGGTGGAGTTGGCAGAGAGGTGCTAGATGAGGTTTAATGTTGAGAAATGTAAGATGATGGACTTTAGTAGGAAGAACATTGAAAGACAATGTAAAATAGTGGGTACAATTCTAAAGGGTGTACGGGAGTAGAGCGACCTAGGTATATAGGTGCATAGGCCATTGAATGCAGCAGGACAGGTGGAGACCAGTGTCCTCAACGTTGATAATAGCAGCATAGAATTCAAGAGCAAGGAGGTGATGTTGAACTTGTATAAGACACTTATCAAACCTCAGCTGGAGTATTCTGTGCAGTTTTGGTCACCACATTGTAGGAAGGACAGGCACACACTGGCAAGAACTGATAGAAGTTTTCAAATATGTCAGCAGGTTGGATAGAGTGGATAGAGAGAAATTGTTTGTTCCTGTAAAAGGAACAAGACTAAGGTGGCGTGGATTTAAAGTAATGAGCAAAAGAAAACAAAAAAAATCGAAAGAACTGTGGATGCTGGAAATCAGAAACAAAAACAGAAATTGCTGGAAAAGCTCAGCAGGTTTGGCAGCCTCGGTGGAGGGAAATCAGAGTTAATGTTTCAAGTCCAGTGACCCTTCTTCAGAACTGATGGTACCTTGTAAATGGTTGGTATATATGCTGAAGATGGGGTGTGGGGTTGAGGGAGGAGTAAAGGATAGGTCAATATGGAGCCCAGAGAGAGGGAAAGATGGTTGGACAGACAAAGGATTGGGTAAAGGTTAGTCTAAGAGAATGAATAGTTCCTAATGGGGATGATTAGTGGTTGACGATATGTTGTGTGCAATAGCAGACCATGTGACAACAAGGTCTGGTGGGTGAAGGTGAGGGAAAGCGTGGGGAGGTGCTTAAGCCGTAAAATTGTTGAACTTGATGTTGAGTCCAGAACGCTGAAGCGTTCCCAAGTGGAAAATGAGGCAATGTTCTTCCAGTTTGCACTGAGCTTCACTAAGAGCACTGCAGTGAGCCTGAGATGGAGATGTTGGCCAGGAAGCAAGGTGGTATGTTGAAGTGGCAGGCAACAGGAAGCCCAGGGTGTTTTTTGCAGAGAGGAAGTAGGCATTGTGTGAAGCTTCATCTCCCCAAGGTAGAGGACAGCGCATTGTGAGCAGCGAATGCAGTTACAAAACTGAATAAGGTGCAGGTAAGGTACTGCTTCACCTGGTAGATGTGTTTGGGCCCTTGAATCCTGAAGAGGAAAGAAGTAAATGGGCAAAACTGGCTCAATGGTCAGAAGCAGACGGTGATGGTTGAAAGTTGTTTCTCGGACTGGAGGCCTGTGACTAGTGGTGTACCACAGGGGCTGGTGCTGGGACCTTTGTTATTTGTAATTTCTGTAAATGATCTGGATGTGAATGTACAAGGCATGATTAGTAAGTTTGTGGATGATACAAAATTAGGAGGTATCATTGATAGTGAGGAAGATTATCAAAAATTACAGAGGTAATTACAGATGGGGAAGTGGGCTGAGGATTGGCAAAGGCAATTCAATACAGATAAGTATGGGGTGTTGCACCTTGGAAAGTCAAAACAAGATAAGACTTATGCAATAAGTGGTAAGGTTCTGAGGACTGCTGTGAAACAGAGACACCTAGGAGTACAAGTATAAAGTTCATTGAAAGCAGCATCACAGGTAGACAGGATGGTGAAGAGGGCATTTAGCATGCTGGCCTTAAGCGGTCGAGGCATTGAATATAGGAATTGGGACGTTATGTTAGAGTTGTATAAGTCGTTGGTCAGGCTGCACTTGGAGTATTGTGTACAGTTTTGGTCACCCTGTTACAGGAAAGACATAGTTAAACTGGAAAGTCTGCAAAGAAGATTTACGAGGATGTTACCAGGACTAGTAGACCTGAGTTATAGGGAAAGGTTGGCCAGGATGGGACTTTATTCCTTGGAATGTAGGAGAGTGAGGGCTGACCTTATTGAGGAGTATAAAATCATGAGGGGCATAGACAGGATGAATGCATATAGAATTTTTCCCAGTGACGGGGAATTGAAAACTAGAGGGCATAGATTTAAGGTGAGAGGGGAAAGATTTAAGAAGGACCTGAGGGACAACTTCATCACACAGAGAGTGGTCCGTATAAGGAATGGGTTGCCAGAGAAAGTGGTTGAGGCATGTGGAATAGCAACATTTAAAAAAAAAATTTGGATAGTTACAAGGATGGGAAGGAATTCGAGGGATATGGACCAAATGCAGCCAACTGGAATGAGCTGAGTGGGCACCATGGTCAGCATGGACCAGTTTGGGCTGAAGGACCTGTTTCCATTTTGTATTAGTCTATGACTCTGGGTCTTACACCTTCGACAGAAGTATGGGAAAGTTCCAAATGGGGAGGGGGCATGGGCTGGGAGTGTTAGGAGTGAAGGAGGGGTGGATCAGGGTGTCCCAGAGGGAAAGATGACAAGGTGGGGTAGGGCAATGTGTGTCTGGTGGTGGCATGTCACTGGATGTGGCAAAAATGACAGCTAATGATCCTCTGGATGAGGACGCTGGTGGGATGGTAGGTAAGGACAAGGGGGACACTATCATTGTTGAGGGAGGGAAGAGAGGGGGTGAGTGCTGAAGTGTGGGAGATGGGCCAGACCCAGCACTGGGGAATCCTCAGCTGAGGAAGAAAGTGGACATTTTGGACAGCCCCTTGTCAAAGCTAGCACCATCAGAACAGATGTGACGGACAATGGAACAGGTCCTTACTTTAAGCAAGGTGTGAGGATGTATAGTTAAGGTAACTGTAGGAGTCAGTTGGATATTGGTGGCCAGCCTATCCCCAAAAATAAAGCTTGAGATATCGCGGAAGGGAAGGGAGGAGTCAGAGATGCACCAGGTGAAGGCGAGAGCGGGGTGGCCTACTGCACTTCACTCAAACTAGTCAACTGCATTTGCTGCTGACAATGTGGTCTCCTCTATATTGGGGAAACAAAGCATAGACTGGGTGTCTGCTTTGTAGAACATCTACGTTCTGTCCACAAAAAGAATCCTAGGCTTTCTGTTGCCTGCCACTTCATCAGACTGCCCTGTTCCTTACATCTCTGTTTTGGGTTTGCTGCAGTGCCCCAGTGAAGCTCAGCGCAAGCTGGAATAACAGCACCTCATTTTCCTCTGGGAACGTTACAGCCTACCCTACACAATATCGAGTTCAACAACTTTAAGACTTGAATACCTTCCTCATGCTTTCCCCCAACCCCACACATCAGGCCTTGTTGTCACATGTCTGCTATTACACACAACCCATTATCAGCCACTTGTAGTCTCCATTAGTAGCTATTCATTCTCTTAGGCTGACTATTATCCACTCCTTTGTCTGTCCAACTGTTTTTCTCTCTATTTGGGCTCTATCTCCACCCACTGTTTACTCCTTATGCCCTCCCACCACTCCATCCTCTGCATGAAATCCAAATTTTCTTGGCTACCATCAGTTTTGAAGAAGGGTCACTAGACCCAAAATGTTAATCTTGATTTCTCTCCACAAATGCTTCCAGACCTGCTGAGTTTTTCCAGCAATTTCTGTTTTGGTTGCAAAAGAATCAAGAGTGCTATGAGCAAGAACTTTCACAAAATGAGTGGCTAAGTTATGGAATATCCTGCCGGGTGGCACGGTGGCTCAGTGGTTAGCACTGCTGCCTCACAGCACCAGGGACTCAGGTTTGAATCCAACCTGGGGTGACTGTCTGTGTGGAGCTTGCACATTCTCCGTGGAGCTTGCACATTCTCCCTGTATCTGCATGAATTTCCTCCTGATGCACTGGTTTTTCCCCCCACAGTCCAAAGATGTGCAGGTTCGGTGGATTGGCCACGCTAAATTACCCATAGTGTTCAGGGATGTGGAGGCTAGGTGGATTAGCCATAGGAAATGCAGAGTTACAGGGATAAGGTAGGGGGATGGGTTTGGGTCGGATGCTCTTTGAGGGTCAGTGTGGACTTGATGCGCCAAATAGTTTGCTTCCACATTGTAGGGATTCCATGAAATTTTGGTGGAGGCATGTTCAATATAAACCCTCAAGATAGCATTGGATAATTATTTGGATAGAAATAGTGCTCAAGATTATGTAGAAAAAGCAGGAAATTTGCATCAGGTAATAATCCTCATTTAAAAACGTGGTGCAGGCACAACGGGTGAATGGCCTTCTACTGTGCCACAACAGTTCTGTGATTCTATAACCATAATATCTGATAAATGTAACATTGCACACTGTTGTATAATACACACTTATTTTGTAAGTTGCGTCATGTCAGCCTTAGCTTATTCATAACACACTATCATCAGAATCAAGCAGGCTCAGGACTGAAGTGCATATGATGACTGACATGCAGTGCACAGGAGGCGATGCACTGCTGGAGGTGCTGTCTTTCATTAAACTGATGTGTTGTCTGTTCTTTCAGATTAAAGATCCATATCTTACTGCTTTTAGCAGCATTTCACTGAGCACAAATTAGTTCTCTGTTTTTCTATATTCTGTCAGTCTTATAGTTCAAAAAGTACTTCATTGTCTGTGAAACATTTTAGGTCATCCTGTGGTCATAAAAGGCACTTTAAATGCAAGCTCTTACTTGTATTGGAAATGATAGAAGCCTTTCCTTCTTGCAATATTCAACACATAATGGAAGAATATTTAATGTATCCAACTGCACAACTCAGGATACCATCCACACATCACATTTATTTAAAGCAAAATATCAAGGCAGATCCAGATACTACAATCTCTAACCTTTAACTTCCACCACAGTTTATGAAACAAGATTAAGTGTAACTCTTTGCTTGCTTTCCTGACAGGTGTCTGGACCATCCATCACACAAACTCAAAAGGTTTTCTCCTCAAAAAGTTTACTATGCCTTTCTTATGTCACAGTTTTTCTGAATCAAGTGGGGCATTGGCCACACAGTCTGCTAACTGCTTTTTGCATCCTTTTATATGACACAGTTTAACATATTTTAAAGTAAATTTTTTTTAGCCAGCACAGTTAATATCTGTTCATCAAATCTGGCCTGATCAGTGAGGAGATAGTATGCAATTTAAATTCTCCCTGTGATACTGTGTTTAACTTTATGACAGACATAGCCAGTTCTACCAGTAAATGAAAGCACTGGATGGCAAATTTCAGTGAATAAGGGGGAATCAAACATTGTGCATTGTGTTCTTTCCCCTTCTAATTTATACTGAAGGGCATTGTATTTTGGAATATTGGAGAAGGCAGACATAAGCTGACCATGTTATTGCTGCACAGAATTACAATTGCAAATCATGACAGTAGACAAATGTGTGCTCTGAAATGTACAGTTCAAACAAGCAAATGATTTATGATGTGTCAAAAATAAAAAGGCAACCTGAATGTAAAGCACCTAGGAATTACGATTTAGTACACTCATAATCACTGCGGCATTAACATTCTCTACTGCACCAAATTTTCAAACTCCTACAGGTAGTACAGTAGGGATGCTAGTTCTCAATGTCCAACAATGTCACTGTCAATCGCATCATGAAGCGACAGACTAGTTTAATAATTCTTGAAGAATACCTCAAAATGGCAGTGGAGGAAGTGTTTTTGTATGACAGCTGGATCTTCGAAACTTAATTTTTATATCTCACTGCCATAAATCTTTCACATTTATGTCAGAACGTTTCATTTGAGCAAGGCCGTAAAATAAGTGATATCAGAACATGATCAGACAGAGTCTGCTCACATTGCTTTACAATTGCCTTTAACTAAAGAAAATATAGGTGGATTATAAAATGTGTGTCTGATAACTGACGGACATTGCCTACCTGAAATAAACAGTTTAAATCAAACACAAATCTTTTGCATGTTCCAGGCCACGGCACCAAATTTTGGGCTCACATCCAGTGCTGCATGTGTTGAATACATGCCCAGCAGGTAATTTCTGTGAAAATCACAGCAAGTGCTACCATCCTCCTGGTCCTGCCATGGTTCATTATGTTACTGAGTTCTACGCTCATTTACACTGATAATTCTACCCTGACAGTACTCCAAATCCAATGTCAAGCATAAGGGTTTCCGGGTCCTATATTGTAATCCATAGATTATTTAGTTGCATAATTGATAACTGAAGTAGACCGCTTAACTCCAGGACTTGTGCCAACATTTAGTTACAGTATAGCTAACCTGTATTTTACTCATCCTGGTTTCCTGACCTGAATCACAGAAAGCTAACATTCAAGTTCAGCACGTAATGGGGAAGGCATGTAGAATGTTGGCCTTTACTTCAAAAGGAATACAATATAAATATAGGAAAGTTTTGCTAAAACTGTACAAGGCACTGGTCAGACCACAGCTGGAATACTGTGAACAGTTTGGGTTCCTTATCGAGGGAAAGATATACTTGCACTGGAGGCAATCCAGAGAAGCTACACTAGGCTGATACTAGGTATGGAGGGACTGTCATACGAGAAGAGGTTGAGTAGATCGAGTCCGTACATGCTGGAATATAGAAGAGTGCAAAGCAGTCTTATTGAAACACATAAGATTCTTAGAAGACATGGCTGGGTAGATGTGGAAAGGTTGTTTTCCCTGTGTGGGAGAGTCTAGAATCAGAGGGCATAAACTCAGAATAAGACATTTAAGACTAAGATGTGGAGGAATTCCTTCTCTCAAAGGGTAGTCAAGCTGTAGAATTCTTTACCGCAGACGACTGTAGAGTCTGGGTCATTAAGTCTATTCGAGGCTGAGATAGACAGATTTTTAATCAGAAAGAGAATCAAGGGTTATGGGGATAGGGCAAGAAAGAAAATTATTAGGTCAGCCATGATCTTATTGATTGACGGAGCAGATTTGATAGGCCAAACAACCTACTGCTGTTCTTGTATATCATGGCCTATAGTCCTGGGCTGGATGTCTCTGCTGTATTACCTTGTTACTTGCCCAGGAGCTAATCAACAATTGTTACAATGCTGAGTACTCCTGAACACACAAACACAGTTAGTTTGGATTGAAAATCCAATCAGAGGTCTGTCACTGTGCAAAACTGTTATAGACATCCACCTAAGGGACAGAGATGCCTAGCAGCCACTGTCACTGCTTGAATAAAGCAACATTGTAGATGCAACACACAATGTGTCACAGTAACCCCTTTAAAATAAAAGCCGCACTATCTTCTTAGTTTAGACTTTTCTGAGAAGGCTATTTAGCTATTTTTGTCTGCACTAGTCAATAAAACTCTGAATGCACTGATCCCATTTTCCAGCTCTTGACCCATAGCTGTGGAGGCGATGGTAACACGAGTGAATATCTAAATATCGCCTAAAATGGTAAGACAGTTTTCTGACTCAACAACCTTTCGGGCAGTAAGTTTGAGACTCCCATCACCTTCTGTGTGAAAAATATTTCTTCTCAAATCTCTATTAAAGCACTTATTAAATCTGTTTAAAGAAGTATCATTTTCCATTTTTAAGGTCGTTGTCCAAAATAAAATTGGTCTTTCCACTAACTTATTCCCGTTTAATAAATCAACAATTTGTCTTTCTTGTCAAAGTACCAGATGTCTTCTTAGATTCTCACTGAATTGGAAAACAAATGAGAAAAATAAATACTTCCTTATTTCACAATTTTTGCTTTACATTGTGAACAACTCCTCAGATAATGACACAATCCACGCCTGCTTGACTACATTTATACTTGGGGCGATAAACCACAAGAAACAATTCCATCACCAAATGTCAGCCTCTAACCATTTCTAACAAAATAGATCCAAATCACTTTCTCTTGATCTTCAATGGCAATACCATCATCAAATATCCTACTGTTATCACCTTGGGAAGGGAGGGGTTAGCATTGACCAGACATTTAACTAGAATAGCTCCACAAAACGTGTGGAAGATTTCCCAAGTAACATCTCTTCACAAAACAAAATACTGCAGGCTGATCAGCTGCAGACCTAAGTTTTGTTCACATAGATATTGGCTGCCCCAAAATGGAGGATTCCAGTCAATTGTATGAATATTTATTACAACTTTGTGTAATTCAGTATCTGTACTTTTGTTAACTGTAAGTTTTCTAGAATAAGCACTAATCAGATACAATAAAACACCCCCCACAAGATCATAAAACTACAACCAGGTCATCATTTGAATGAGTATTCAGAGTATGAAACTTAAACTTTTCTCTGCCTAATTCCAGAGTCCTCTCCTAAATAGGCAAAGGAAGGATAACCTTGCAAAATCATTAGCAATATCTCTGAGATATGGATTGGCCACTTATGGGCCCCTAGCTGTAAAATTGGGTGCCATGCATGTTCCCATAAATAACTTTGTCGTAGGGGAGGGGAAGAGAGGAAAGTTTCCAGTGGCCTGTCTGCCCTGGTCTAATTGACATATTTAAGTGATCAAGTAATGGCTTCTCCCACTGCACTGGGATTTTTCTGTGGCAGGTGAATGCTGGCATTATGCATCCAGCCTATCAGGCTCAGCTTAATTTCTTTGCTTTTGTACTCGATGGTCTTACTTATGGAGCCCAAGATTTCATATGTCTTTGCTGGCTACCTGGTTAGTAACATTTCCTGCCCCTTCCATGTGGCACTACGTATTTCTCTTTTCTGTTTATATATATGCAATTCTCTTTTGAAAGCCAATCCTGAATCTGCTTTCAGCATCGTTTCAATTAGTGTACTCCAGATCATCACATCTCACTGCTTGTTCAAAATTTGCCTCATTTCATCCTAAGATTTATTTGCCAATTAGCTTAAATTCTGTGTACTCCTTTTACCATGATTTTTAGTCTCCTAATGTTTACTGTTCCCCCTGCTAAATGACCAGTTTTTCCTCATCTACTCCAACAAAACCATGTATAAATTTTGATCACTTCTCTGAACTCTCCTTTGAAAGTCTACTTTAAGATGAACTCTTGTCACATAAATGAAGCTCTTCATCTCTCGTAACTCTTCAACTTTTCCAAGACTTTGATATCCTTGTTAAAGTGTGGTACCTAGAGTTGGACACAATGCTTTCACTGAGGCTTAAAGCTTCTTTGCATTCAACAACTTGCTTTGCATTCTATTCCTCAATTAATAAAGTCTAACTTTACTAAGTTTTTTATAGCTGCCTTTTCAACTTTTGTTGTCCCTTCCAAAGACTTATGTATTTGAACTCTCAGGTCCCGTTGCCCTCTGAAAATAAATCATTTTTGTTTAGATTATATCTCTTCATTTTTCCTTTCAGAACATATCACTTCAGGTTTCCTTGCATTACATTTAATTTATCCCGTGCCTGCCCATTTCGTCAGTCTGTGGAGACAAAGATCATTGGAAGCAGAAACTTCCTTGAAAGGAAAATTAATTTAATCTATTTTCTCAGATTGCAAGTCATTGCACCAAATAACTTCCCCTCTGATTGAAATATTATTCACTCCTTATGCCCTTTTTCTGCCTCTAACAATAGACTACTCTTTCAGTTTTGGACAAAATTTGTACCTGAAACATCAAACTGATTAAACCTGCTATAAATTTCCCAGCACTTTCCTGTGAGAATTGCAAAAGAGGAAGAAAGTGACAAAGGTTGTTGTACAAATGATGTTGACCAGGTGTGAAAGGATTAAGGTTTCAACTTGATGATCAAAATAACTATATATATTCATGCTAATGTTAATAACGGAGCAATTCACAATTTCCCCAAGTGCAAAGAGATTCAGCTCAGTTTTCGTTATTAATTAATTACAAGTTCGGTGAGCGCATTTCATTCTCGAAAAATGTGCAAGATTAATAGGGCATTGACATTGCCTTCCTGAAAATCTGCATGCAATTGCTTTTCTTTCCTCAGTATCTTTTACATGATGGGACTTCAGATTTTCATGTTAAATTTCCAGTCCAATCATTGTTGATTTACTGAATTCCATTTCACAAACTTGCCATGGTGTTGGTTCTGTCAACAATGTGCAATTCCTGACATCATGGCCAGAACTCCGCACAACTTCCACTTTCTTATTTTTCATTCCCTCCCCCCATCCACCATGTAATAATTAAATTCAAAATACCAGCAGCAATGATACACAACACATTCAGTTTAGTGAAGCCGGTTGTTATACAAAGAAGCATCAACAGTTAGCCCATCAAGCAAACTCCCAGCCAAAATGAAGGATCTTTATCATGGCCACAACTTACTGGCCCACTCCACTGCATTTAGCACAGGAGTCATTGAGGACACAAAGGTAACATTTAATTTTAAAATTAAATTTCACTCTTAAAACTTTCATATATTGGTTTCATCATGTCTGTAACAGTGTTACTTGTTGAGACTAGCATAGTCATTGATCTAAACGTCCATGCATGCCTCATAGTTGGCATCCATTGATGGTTACAAAGGAGTTCGGGACATTTCCTTTCCTATAGAAGAAACAACGTTGTGTTTTTCAGTTTTATCTTTATTGAATGTTCATACTAATGTCCATAGTAGTACTCAGCACTAAACAGGACATGGCTGAATCTAGATATTTCACTGGTCCTCCCTGCTATATTGTAAATGACGTTACACAAGAACAAACTTTATTGGGTAATTGAAATATTGTAGGCAAACTCAAAGTGATGTAAGGACTCTGCCAGTTAACACAGTGAGTCGAACCCACATATGGGCAGTACTGAGACCACATCTCAGGCCCCTTCTTTTCTTATCTTGACTGGCCCTCCCCACCATATCCCCCTCTACAACATCCATGACACCAGACGCTTCCTACCACACTCCTCCATACTTCTGAACCTACCCTCTTGTCTCCTCCTAAATCCCTCTTCCAATCCACCATGATCCTGACTCCAGTCCACAAAGACCCTCACCACAAACCCCCTTATGCCAATCCCAAACATCCATGCAAGAATTCATTCTCCTGCTCTCCTCCATGTGCCACAGGGTTCAACAAACTGGCTGACAGATGCATGCACCTTTAAACAATGGGGAATGGGATGCCACAATGTTCATGTTTACTGCTGACTTCACCTTGAAGGTAGGACATTCCTGAAATCGTTTTGCATTGATGAATGTTCAGGAAGTGCAAATTTATTACACATATGAATTTACCATGGGCTAGCATGATGTTTGATATGCTGCTGACTTCATCTCTGTATCTCAAACTTTCATTGGGATGTCAGGATTTTACTCCACATACCATTGTTTCTTGCCTTTGTGCACTTCATAAAATACTGCAACCAGACTGTGTTACCAATCTAGTAACAAAATCATTAAACTATCATAACTTCTGGCATTAATCTTTTCAAGGTAAGCCAGCATAAAGAGGGATAAGAATAACCAAAAGGCAATGATGACAATTTAACGTGAGTAGCAATGCTAAATCCAAGGAGCTTCCAAAAATTAAAGCTATTGAATGATATAGGGCAGGCAGATCCAGTTAGAAATTAAAAAAAAAGCAGAAGTGCAATTAAACATGGGGTCGGTGGTTGGCGGGGAGTGGGGAGTCAATTGTGCTTGGTTACTACCGTTAAAATGGATATCTTGTGGTGCAGTAGGTGGTGTCCCATCCTCTCAAACAGAAGCTTTGGGATTGACATCCTCCCCACCCATAACCCAAGGAAGCTGTATTCATTATATAGCCAAACAAGTTGGATATCAACCTGAAAATCGTTCCAATAAGTGTTAATTGGAAAAGAGGTTAAGATTCCTGAACAATTTGACGGATAGAAAATTGGAGCCTCTACCAATATTATCAATATTCAGATTACAATAAGAATACAAAAGGTTCATTATGCATGATAGCTCAGACTGTCTGAGTGATCAGTAACACATCGCCATCAACACATTTAATTTGGGATATTAGAGAGACAAAATAACGACCCTGTAAAAATGAGAGAATAGTGATATGCACCAAAGCAAGTAAGTGGATGGAATATTTTGTTTCTGCTGGATATGTGAAACAGGAAGCTTCTGTGTAGTATTCTAGTCTACAGACTTGATGGCAGATTAGACTACAGGAGGAATTCAAAGTCTGCCACCATTCTACTGGACTTAATGTCATCTAAGGCCTCGGACTGGTTAGGTGTTGAAGGTTTCATTCCTGGATTTTCTTTCCCATTTGTTTCTCATTCCTTCTTCAAAAGATTTGTCAATAACGAGAGCTTGCTTTTCTATGGTAGTCTTCTGTAAACTTAATTTGAAAATCTCAGTTCTCTCTCTCAGGGTTTCTTTTTCAAACTGAAGCTTTATCATTTCCTGTAGCAGAATGCTTTTATTAGCCAATAGCTCATGGGGACTTTTGAACTCTGGATATTTCAATAAGAAAGCCTTTTTCCATTATCAAAGAATTTCATTCTACTGTTAATTTCAAAAGAGCAATGCTGTTTCTGCAAATACTTGTGGAAATTTTCTGTAATCTTTTCTTTCCCAGTGTCAGAGTCTTGATAGCATTGTGTGCCCGTTAATAACTTTGTTTAACACGCTGTTTTTGACTTCTCCAAATCTTGTTTTTAACATGGTCATGGTCCATCTGAGTCTCAACTTTTAAATTTTCCTATTCCTCAGCTCCAGAAGCTCTGTAGTTTGGGTCTTTGCTGTTTTACTGAAATGAAACTTGGTGACCTCCACGGATTGCTGATCTAATTGCAATTGCAGACTTCAGTTGACCATTTTGTAGATTAACAATGCGCAGTGTTAGTTTGATACAATTTGGACTGGAGTGCCTACTTTTCATTGGTGAGTTTTTCATGAGCAGTTTGAAATTGTTGAACTAATTCGTCGAGCTATTTCTGAGCTTAGAAGTTTTTCTTTCAATGTATCATGGTCATCTTAATTTTCTTTACATATTGTTGTAAGGATGTATTGCATGTGTGTTGCCAGAGTTAGGCTGCTATCCAGCATATCTGAAGCTTCAGTGCCCATGAATTTCTGTTAAAGCCCTGAGTTCTCCTTCCTGTATTTTGAAGTACCCTTCCTCATTTCCAAAGCTAGGATTTCTCATCTATCACAGCCAATTAGCTGTCTGTAATGTAATACCTCACTGGGATGGTGAGCTATAAATCCAATGCTGCTATCCCCAGAGTCATCACAAAAGTTAAAGATTTCATTGAAGTGTGCAAATCCCCAATTTACTTGTTTTTTGGACCCAGGTTGAGAGAAAGTATGGACCGGGTTTCTGAACAAGAATGACAGGATTTGCTGAAATGATTCTTTTTTTGATCTGAGTTCTGCTTCCTGATCTTCATTCCCTGGATGCTTTCTCTTGTTTGCAGAAGGCACAGGGTGACTGGTTCACATTTATAAATGATTTCTGAGTTATTCATTAGAAGTCACAGTTTACAGTCAACACAGAACCTCTGCTCCACTAAATTATCCCTATCAGTGGGAACTTCATTCCTTAAAGCACAAACTAAGATCTAGAATGCTATATTGTAACCGGTCACATTTATCTTTGGTAGCTTTCTCCCTACCACTGTTTGCAGCCTCATCTTCTGGGAGAAACAAAAATGATCTATATTGCCTTCCAGGAGCTCTCAGGATGGAGGTTGTGTAGTGGAAACTGATTCACAGAACACATCAACTTCAACCAAAATAAATTTTAGTTTCTCCTGTGACTGCTAAATAAATAAGATTCAAAACAGCACAAGCATCTCCACTTAACAACACAGAGTTGTGATAAGGAATGACATATAAAGTATTGCTATTTCTCTCCCATTATAACATATTGTAACCTGCAACTGCCATCTCATTTTGATTTTAATCCCTTGTCCGTCCAATCTGAAAGGAAGACAGCTGGATATTTTCTTCGACTCAATCAGAGTGTTAAATCCAAAAGAATGCGTACGCTCACCTCTTATCTAACTTAAAATTAGTTTTCCTGTTGACAACCATGACAGCTACAAGCTAGGTCAGAAATCACATGACACCAGGTTGTAGTCCAACAGGTTGATTTGAAGACACAAGCTTATGGAGCCTTACTGACACCTGAAGAAGGAGCAAGACTTCAAAAGCTTGTGTCTTCAAATAAACCTGTTGGACTATAACCTAGTGTCATATGATTTTTGATCTTGTCCACCCCAGTCCAACCTCCATATCATAGCTGCAGACTAGAATTCATCTTGTGAGTTGCGTAATCAGGGCAACAATAATCCTACTGTGGGACCGTTATTTTCACCTAAAAGATTTTATCCTGCTCCTCTGTGTTCTCTACTGCTCTGACATTTACAGACCAGTCTGATCTGTTCCTAACTATTGGTGCTGTTGATCCAGCTGTGAAATGGTTTCTCCCTTGGCCCTCCTGATTGTTTGTTTGGAATGAAACCGTTAATGGGAGGAATCCTGCCGAAAATGTATAGATGCTAGTCAGATCAGATCCAATTGGCCAATAGTTAAACATGTCTGACTAATTAGGCTTAATTATCCTGAATTAGTCTCTTGCTTTCAACTTCAACCTTTTTTTGCATAAAACGGTTAGATTTATTAAATTGTGTCAGATGTGAGTCTCAAATTCTCAAATTCTCAATTGTTCAGACATTACTCTCTCAAGAAGCCTTGCACCCTCCTTAAAGTGTGGTGACCAAAATTGGATGCAATACTCTATTGTGACCTACCAAGAGATTTATACCTTTGAGTATAATTTCCCTGCTTTTGTTCTCAAAATTTCTTTTAACAAATCCAAAAGCCCACTTTGCTAACTTTTCTCTCAATATAATCTGACTTATTCAAAGATCTATACAAATAAACCCCCGGGCGCTCTGGCCTGATAAACTCTTACGAACTGCATCAGTAAGTCTGTATAGCCTCTTATTCACACTTACCTGGATGAAATTCCATGTGGCACTTGCCTGCCTATTCTGTAAGTCTTCCTATATTTTGCTGGAGTCAGTTGTTACCATTATCATTCCTCCCAGGTGGTTTCATTATAAATTTTAAACTTTTGCTTTTTATTCCAATATGCAACTCATTTATGTATATATACCAGAAAAAAACAGAGGATCTATCACTGACTATTGAGTGACATTAATGTTTGCTATCCTTATCTGAAAAATAACCACTTCCTATTGTTTACTGTCTGTCTTCAGACCAATTTCTTTTCTATATCTGAGATGACGCTGATGCTCCTACATAATGCACATTAATTTTATGAACCAGCCTTTTATGTGGTACTTTGTCAAAGGTATTCTTAAAACTCATAAGGAAAGCATCTATTAATTCATCCTTCAGGCTTCTCTGCTCCTTATTCAAAAAATTCAATTAGATTACTCGAACATGTGTTCTCTCTGAAAGGTGAGCATGAAAATTGGATTTCAAATCATTTTTTTCAGGCTCTGCTCACTACTCCCTAACCCAATTCTCAATTTACAGTCCTCAACAACACAGCCCTATTTAATAGGAGGAAATGGAAATATTAAAAGTTTAAACTTAAAACTGGAAAATACGTTTAAACCTTTAACCAATTCCATGTTAATGATGTTTCTTAATCATATATAGTTGAACTTGTGGTCAACAGTAGCACAAACCCATGCCTCACCAACTCTCACCCCGCCAAACATTATTTCAAGGAATTATGAACTAAATAGAGGTTAGTTGTAGATTGATTTTTTTCAGGCTGTTGCTACAATGCCACATGATTTTGATACTTTTTATATAGTTATTTAAAATTGCAAAAGTCTACAGGGAGTGGTGATGTAGTAACAAAGGGTTTCATGCTGCAAAATTTCTACATGAACAAGATATGTGTGCACTAATGGGCATTCTCCTTAGAATACAGCATTACTTGTTAATTGTATGGTGGTGGGTACAAACTCAGGACTTACTTGTATTCCTCCACATAGGAACATTGGAGAAGTGGTAGACATAAAGGAGGCTGGAAGAACACAGGAAGCCAGGCAGCATTTGGAGGAAAGGAGAAGTCAACTTTTCAGGTATTACCCTTCATCAGGACTGGAGAAATGGTGCTCCTTTTTAATGTGGCAATTGAGTAGCAATTAATACAGCAAAAAGAGGTACCTCTAGGAACAGCCTACAACTGAAGTATTTCGGCCAGGAGGTTATGTTTGTAATGTTTGATCTTTAAGTAAAAGCTTAGAACTGTGCAAGGACAATGCTCCAGTTCAATCCTTCACTATGGGGCTACCTGAAGTGTGATATGACTGGGAGGATGAGCAGATTTGGATAAACTACTTGAAGGTGGTAGAGGAAATGTAGAGGAGGAAGAGGGGAAAGGAGAAGGTTGGGAAGGATGAGGAGGGGAAAGAAAGGCTTTCAGCTGGAGGTCTTATTCAGCAAGCAATTTCCTACCTGAACCTCAGCAAGAAGTAGTGTGAGAAACATTTGTACTTAAAGATGTCCTCATTCAAATCCGCCAGATGCTACCGCCACAGATATAACCATAGTGCAGAACGTGGACAGCATCGTTAGTGGCTGTAAAAGTAATGAGCATTTGTGTGTCTAATTCTTTTCAGATTGAAGCTAGATTTGTTTGGAACATTCGGAATTTTACATGCATTCTTGGCTAGACAGATGCAGTCAAAATGAGCACATGGTTTCAGTAGAGTTGCATGCTTGTCAATGGTGCAGGATGGAATGCACTTCAACAATCATTGTTGTGTGTTCGAGCATCGACTGCTAGACTGATGGGACAAACTGTAAGCCCCTTTACAAAATAATAATCGACAGCCATGGTGACTTCTATGAGTCTATGATTTTGTGGAGACAACAGTTTGTGCTTCTACTCCAGTATTCAGAATGTTGCTTGCATTGTAACAGAAGCCATGACATGGCCATCAAGCATCATGTCATGGTAGTGTTATCAAGAAGGTGAAAGAAGTTGGCCATCACTTACACACTAGAAAGGATGGGCTCCAACTCCGTGCAAAACTTTGTACCTACTTGGTGCTGGACTCCTCTGTGCTTCTCGACAGTGCCAGTTGACTTTCTGAAGTTTTGGTCCTTGCACCATACATTTTGTTGTATATATTGTTCGGCTTTCCTCTGTAGGCATCTCAAATGAGTCACTCAGTGGAACTTTCTGCATTGGAATCTATGTGCAACATTGTCCTCTGAGTACTGTAGCTGTCTTGGTTGAATAATTGGCAGTGTGTACAAGCTGTGGATTGAGGATATGAGGTCAGGTGTTAGGGTCTGGTGGAGCAAGTGAACATTAGCTATGGCTTCTGATTGATAGAGATTGGTGGTAGATGAGTAATAGAGGTATAGTGAATGGAGCAGTGTGGAGTTAGTGGTGCAGTTGGTAGGATGAGAACCTTATGATGACAACACTCAACTTCTTGTCACACTGCATCTAGGATGCATGGAGTTTGATGCCTGTCATTGATCACCATGGCTATCTGCTCTTGATTCCGTTTTGTTTGCGACTGGATCTTCTTGTGGTCTCAGCAAATATAAGACTTCTCTCCTATTTTCCACTTCCTCCACAACCTCCAGCAAACAGAAATCACAGAAATGAGCACTAAGTATGAAGTTTATCTGTGTTACAATGAATGAGTTAGACTGATTCAGATATCATGATCCACATGCCCATTTATTCTGTTAAGTGTCCAAAGACTGAGCTCAGGGGGCAGAGCTGGAATGAAGGTAATAATGAGAGTATGGCTCAGGAGTGGGGCTAGTAAGGTTGAAAGAAGCTTGGCCTTTGTGCCTGATGGGAAATGTCAGGGAAGACTGATGAGGGACAGAGTTGTTTATGCAGTGAGGGACAACAGTGCAGAACGAAATAAACAGTTTTCAGAACAATTGGCAAGAAAGAAAGAACAGGTTACAACTTATTTTGAAATGAACCATTGTGGAAGAAAGAAGAACTAGGCTAGGCTAGTTGACAGTATAAATTTGAGAAACCCAAAAATAAGCAGTTTGCGAGAAAAGAAATGGAAGAAATGTTTAATACTAAATTCAGACTAAAGTCAACTTATTGGCCTACCAAATAAGAAGCATGTGTTAAAATGGTAAAATAGTGGGTAACCTGTGCTACAGATAAAACACTAATTGGAAGATTTAGAAGCTAGCATTACAGCATTACCTATTAAAACACCAGAAATAGTCGCCATGTTAAGAACATTACTTCTTGTTTTTTATCAGGTGCAACAAGTACCAACTAACCCACTAGCCTGTCTGAATTGTGGTCACATAAAACTTACATAATAATTATTGATACATATTACAAAATTCACACATACACACATATACACACACAGTTTTAGACCTGTTTATTGTACTTCAAAGTACGCAGAACCGAAAGGAAGCCATTCATTTTCTGATGTGCAAAGAAGCATCATCCACAGCAACAGAAAACATTTTCACTTGGCTTGTGAAAAGTCAAATATAGTATTAAAAAAGAATCAGTCTAACCTCAGGTTTCCTTAAGAGAATGTGTGACTATAACAGTTACACCTATTTACTTAAAGAGACAGGCCAAAGTGCACAGAACTGCAAAATAATATGTTGTGCACATGTCTAGCATGCTTTCCTTTATAAAATAAAACATTTTTTTACCAATAACGTGTAGCACCATCAGAGACTTGATGGAGTATTGATAAAGAATAAATTGAATTGTACTCATTTAATTCCCTACCTTTTTCTTCATTTTCACATTTTTAAATATGGCATGAACTCTCCATGTTTTTGCAAACATGGCTCCGAATGCGGTGGTGTAACCAACTGTAAGAATCCAGGTTCTAACCTGAATGACAAGAAGGAAAAAAAAACTTTAATGAGAGTAAAGAATAAAGAATATCTTTCAATTGTCCCAAAAAGCAGAAAATATTTACTCTCATAGAACATTATTTATGAAAAACTGAAGTAGTTCACTCCATTAACATTCAGAAAATTTATGTTATTACATAGAATTATACATTTAGCCCAAAATCCTGCATCATTCCTCCTGTTATGTTACCCTTCAAATCTTATCCTCTACAGGAGCTAACAACTATCCAATAGCATTGCTATTTTTCCTTCCACTTGTCTTTTTGAGTTTCAAATATGGTTTTGTCCTAAAGATCTGTTAAGAATTCTTAACAAATTGTGCTACTTACGAGACAGGCCAAAAAACATGGCCATGAAACTATATTATTGATTCTTATCATACAAAATTCCAAGCTCCGATATTTTAGCAGAGTCTTTTTGAGGAAAAAAGACAATTAAATGTCTTCACTGACAGTGAGGAGAGAAATGGTTGCATGTTGGTACCTCCTAATATGAGCTCAGAAGCATTATTTTCACATTTAAATAGAAAGTCAGAGGTATTCAGCATGTATCTGAGAATTGTTTCGTGAATCTTGTGGAAAAAGGTACATTTTCTGCTCTGACCTTGACGTACTCCTTCGCTAAAACACAATTGCTGAAACCAAGTGTAATTCTCTGAGGTTGTTTTCCAGCACTGTAGTCAATTTCCAAACAAAAACAGATCAGACAATGAGTAGAAAATCAAAAAAGACAAAATAAATTTGACCTCAGAATGAGATGGATAGACTGAAAAGAGCTATTTAACAATTTAACATAAAAATAGACATTTCCATTAGCTGAATTCTGTAAATAGTCTGCACTAAAAGAGAAACATCAGGAAAAGATCTTCACAACAATCAGGACCTGTCATGGAACATAGGCAGAAATTGTATAATAAATAAAAGAGGCAACAGCTTGGTGACAGTGTTGTTGGGTGAGTAATCCAGAGCCCTAGGTTCGAATCCGACCACAGCAGATTGTGAAATTCAAATTAAAATCTGGAATTAAAAGTCTAATGAAGACCATGAAAAATACTGACATTACCAATTGTCATTTAAAAAAGTGCCCTCTAGAGAAGGAAGTCTACAAGCCTAACCTGATCTGGCCTAAATGTGACTCCAGACACTTAGCAATGTGGGAGGTTCTCAAATGCCCTCTAAATGGCTTGGCAAGCCAATCAGTCGTGTCTAACTGCTAAAAGCTCAAAAAATAGAATGAGACTGGATGGTATGGCTGGCATTGACCGAGGCACTGGAAACGACAGTGGCAAATTTGATTCTGCTGATGACTACATCAGGCAGTTGGTTGAC
>JAHRHZ010000013.1:40471567-40482463 GCA_024137785.1 Ginglymostoma cirratum
GTCAAGCAGCATCATATTCCTGCTCCTATGATGCTGCTTGACCTGCTGTGTTCATCCAGCCCCATGCTTGTTATCTTGGTTTATGAATCAGTTCTTTTCCATGTTGAACATTACTTGAAGGAAGCCCTAATGGGTGTCAAAGATGCAGAATGTACTCTGGGTCGGTGACTTCAATGTCTATCACCAATATTGGCTCGGCAGTACCACTGCTGCAGGCTGAGTTGGTCGGGTCCTAAGGATATTGCTGCAAGACTGGGTTTGTGGCATTTGGTGAAGGAAATATAACATACTTGACTACATCCTCACCTGTCTGCCTGCCATAGCTGCAACTTTCCATGGCAGTATCACTAAGAATGGCCACTGTGTAGTCCTTGTGGAGACAAAGTCCCATTTGCACATTGTGGTTTCCTACCATCATACTGTGTAGCACTACCCCCTAGGCTAAAGGCAATAGACTTTGAACAGATCTACCACATCCAGACCAGAATCCACCACAAAGGAAAGAAAAAATCACTCCATCATGAGCCAGTACTATATGTGTGTGCTAGCTGCAAAGGGAGACTACTTCTCACAAATTGGTCTCAAAAGGCAACATTCAATCCAAAAGTGAGACACCTTGAATGTGTCCCATTATTGTTCCAGGCAGAAGGATGCCGTCATTGGTATAAATATGTATAATTGGTAAGAACAAAAATACCTAAACTATTATGCCACTTTTTGCAACATAAATAGCCTCGTACACGAACAGCAGTCTACTTGGAGAAGCATCTGATGACTGCTGATGTCTATTTGAACCAAAACCCAATATGAGTCACCACCTTCCAGAGAAGAGTTTGAGAGGAAAGAATGGGGGGCAAAAATGTGAAGATTGGTCTAATAAACACAGACATAAAAAGGAAACGTAATCTTCAGGTTTTTAAAGATCTAGACAGCACAGCAAACAGTGAATATGACAATAAAGTTCTAAAGGGTTGAAGTGTTTCAGACCTAGCCACTTTCTTGGCCGAAATACTCCAGTGAACTTAGAACATTAGCACCTACCCAATAATGTGGAAAATTGGCCAATAATTTCTAACTTCAAAGGAGGGGATCAAGTCATCCAACCAATGTCCATGCCATCACTCTGCAGTCAATCATCAGCAACAAGATGGAAGATGTTGTCAACAGTGTTATCAAGCATCACTTACACAGCAATAATCTGTTCACTGATGCTTAGTTTGGCTTCCACCAATGGCACTAAGTTCTGGAACTTACTATAGCCAACGATGGACAAAAGAGTTGACTCAAGAGTGGAGATGTGAGTAAATGCCCTTGACTTCAAGATGGCATTTGACTGATAGTGGCATCAAGGAGTTCTGGGAAAATGAAAGTCACTGGGAATTTGAGGGAAATGTCTCCACTGATTAGAGTCATATAGCACAAAGGAAGATAGTCATAATTATTAAAGATCAATCATCACATTCCCAGACCATTGCCGTAGGAGTTCCTCAGGAAAGTGTACTCAGGCCAGTCATCTTCATCAGTGACCTTTATTCCATTCATCCTGCCGGGGGAGGTAGTGGAAGCAGATACTATAGTGACTTTTAAAGGGCGTCTTGACAAATACATGAATAGGATGGGAATAGAGGGATATGGCCCCCAGAAGGATAGGGGGTTTTAGTTGTGATGGGCAGCATGTTGGAGCAGGCTTGGAGGGCCGAAGGGCCTGTTCCTGTACTGTAATTTTCTTTGTTCTTTGTTCTTAGTGAAGACATTTGCTGATTATTACACAACATTCAGTGTCATTTACAACTCTTCAGATAAGCCATTAATGCCAATATGCAGTAATAATTTGGACAACATTCTGACTTGGGCTGATTAGTAACAAGTAGCATGGGTGATGCACAAGTGCCAGGCAATGACCATCTTCAAACATCTTGAAGGGTTAACATTAACAAGAAACGTAACTGGGCCATTGAGGCATGAAGTCTGTTCATCATCAATAAAGCACTAGTCAGGATTGTGATGGAATATTTTCCACTTGCTTGAATGTGTGCACTCAAGAGGATCAGCACCGTCCAGGACAAAGCAGCCTGATGGATTGGCATGCAATGCACAAACCTGAACATTCAATCCCTCCACCACCGTAGTACAGAAGCAAAAATGTGCTCTATATATAAGACATACTGTCGCAATTCACGATGGCTCCTCCTTCCACATCACTTTCCAAAGATGTGATTTCTAGCATACAACTGAGCAAGGGCAGCAGATATATGGAACTCTCCCGTCTGTAAGTTCTCCTCCAAGTCCCATGCCATCCTGACTTGGAATTATATCACTGCATGTTCACTGACTTGGATATTACTTACCCACATGGGCCATGTTTTAGGGAGGGTCAGCTGTAGAAAAGGGTAGGTTTTCAACAGAACCACTTCTCATCCACTCCTGAGCTAACCCCTATAATACAGAGGGTGGGCCAGCACTATGATTGGCAGCTCAATGGGCTCAAGTATTACCCTGGTCATAACATAAGATGGTTAGCATGGGCATTTGGGCAAGAGTAGGCAGCCCTTTGCTTTTAATGTGTTCAAATCAGTAGGAAGGAAGGGAGCATTGTCTTTGGAGGGTGCCCTTAGCCCTTAGGGAGCATCTCCCCCAGTAGAGAGTACTTCCTTTCTATTCAGTCATATTTTAAAACTAATACCTCCCACTGCACTCCTGCCACCACCCCCCAACACCCCAATTCCTAAGAAAGGAAAACCCTCCTTTCCAATGCCCCTGAATTACCTAGATCCGGGATTCCATGGGACCTCCTTCGTGAGTCCGCCTGCCGTCCCAGCAGTATTCACCACAGAGCTCTGGCACTGCCAGGACAGCAGGCATACAGCTCCAAAAGGTGGCACTGCGTGACACAGAGGTGTAGTAGTTGCACTGTACACAAATTTAGTCAGCCTACAGTGTTTTACAGCTTGGGGCAGGATTCCTCTTGTCTTGTCAACTCACCTGTGACTGATCTTACTTGGGTAGGAGTCTAGCCATGTCCACCCTCCTCTCTTTCTGCTCTATAGGTCATTTAGCCTAACATTTATCATTGGGCAAATGTTAGAATCTATCATCAAAGAGGTAGTTGCAAAACATTTAGAAAACCATCGTATAATAGAGTCAATATGGTTTTGTGAAGGGGAGATCATGTTTGGCAAATTTATCAAAGTTCTATGAAAGTGCATGGATAGTGGGAATCAGCAAAAGTAGCGTTATTTGGATATCCAAATGGTGTTCAAAAAGTTACCTCATAACATACACGAGACGTAAGTTTAAGTTGTTGAGAGTGATAAACTGGCATGCACAGAGGACTAACTGACAGGAACGAGTCAGGGTAAGTTGATTATTTTTCAGGGTAGGAAACTCTAACTGGGGTGGAGTGTCACAAATATCACTGCAAAGGCCTCAACTATTTATAATCTATATTAATAACTTATATGACATGATTGACTGTATTAGAGCCATATTTGCTGATGATATGAAGGCTGATTAGAAAGTGAGCTGTGAGGAATACACAAAGAGTCTACAAAGCAATACAGATAGATTAAGTGAGTGGGAAAAATATTGGCAGATGGAATACAATTTGGGAAAATGTGAACCTGTCTACTTTGGCAGGAAGAACAGAAAAGCAGCATGTTATTTAAACAGAAAGAGACAGCAAATGTTGTGATATAGATAGAGTTGGGTGTCTCCGGACTTGAATTACAAAAAGCTCCAGCAAGTAATCAGAAGTTAAATGGAATTTCGGATTTTATTGCAAGGCAGGTGGAGTATACAAGTACAGGGATGTTGCAGCAACCGCACAGGCTATTGGTACGATCACACCTGTGTACAGCTTAACTCTCCTTACTTAAGAAGGGACATGCTTGCATTGAAAAAGTTTCAGCAAAAACTCACTAGACCAGTTTGTGGGAGGGGGACAGAATTTATCTTATGAAGGGAGATTAAGGAGTTTGGGTCCATACTGCAATGCAGAAGATTACAATGTGATCTTGTTGAAATATATTGATTTTGAGAAGGCTTGACAGGATAGATACTGAGAAGATGCTTCCTCATGGGAGATTCTAATACCAGGGAATAAGAAAATAAGGAGACTCCCAATTAAGACACAGATGCGGAGAAATTTTATCTCTCAGAGGCTCATAATGTATGGAATTTTCTTGCCTGGCAAGAAAAGTGTGTTTTACATCTCTCTATTCTTTTGTTTAAAATTTTTAAGGCTAGGCAAAGATCTTTTTTTCAGGAGAACTTCCTCTTAGTAGATTTAGGATTAGTCCATCAATTAGTGAACCCCTTTGAGTTCAGAAATTTTTAAACCTCTAGCCTCAGCAAATTGAAATAGGTCAGACAGCTGCATGAAATAATTCAGAGCTTAGAAAAACACTAATTTCACACAGTTAGCTTGTAACTTTATATAAGTTCTTCAAACTGAAAAATACCCTATGCTTGCAGTAAAGCTAACTTTTGCAGTTGTGTAGAGCCTTCATGGCATTGGAGAACTATTGTTTTAATTACAGACTTGTAATCTTGGGGTCAGGAGTTCAATTTCCATCATGGAAGTTCTTTTAATTACACCGTATTCATTTTAGTTTATGTCTGAAGCTTAGCTTATACTTTCATTTGTATTATGCAAAATAAATTTTAAATACAAATCCATAATTTAGCTTTAGAAAGGGCTTTTATGTGTATGTGTTATTAATCACACAAAAATTGTAATCAGTGATAGAAATGGCTTGAAATAGACAAAATTCTACAAAATTAACGGTTGCATTTTTAACAAGGTCATTAAGGTTTAATATAAAAATAAGCTTACCACAAAGTTAAAAGTTGCCTCTCTCCTGAAACGAAAATAATACTACAAGAATTCCTGCAGAGTGAAAGCAAGCCATTTGGCACATCGAGTTGACACTGACCCTCTGAAGTACATCCCACCCAGACCCACCACCACACCCCCGTAACCCTGCAATTCCCATGGCTAATCCATCTAGTCTGCTGACCTCTGGACACTATATGCAATTTAGAATGCCAATCCACCTAATCTGTGCATCTTTGGACTATGGGAGGAAACTGGAGTGACTGGTGGAAACATACACAGACAGAGGGAGAATATGCAAACTCCACACAGACAGTCACCTGAGGATGGAATTGAACATGGGTCACTAGCACAGTGAGGCAGTAGTGCTAACCACTGAGCCACGATGCCACCCAAAAACAGTTATCTTTGGAATCAATAGGGGAAGTAGATGCTATCAAGAGTTAAATGGTTCTTTGCTTGCTTTCACAATTCATAACTATGTTATCTCTCAACTATCTTCATAAATTCTTTTCTGATTCCATTTTTGTAGTGAGGTTTTAACAATATCTTTTGGACAAAGACAAAATAGCTCTTATTTTCAACATAAAGATCTCACCTTACATCCTTGCAACCCAAATTCAAATAGATCTTAGTAACAGCATAATATCTATGAAGAAGACAACTATTACCAACTGGTGTGATAGAGAAATGGGAAATTTATTAATTTGAATTCTGTTATGAAGTCTAAGTTCTCAACACCTTTACATTCTGTGATTCACATTAATAGTGCCGTGTTAATAATCCCTACTTCTTGTCTACATTAATTTATGACATTACCTTGTATAAAAAATCAGACTTACAGTCATAGAGATGTTCAGCACGTAAACAGACCCTTCACCCTAACTCTTCCATGCCAACCAGATATCTTAGATAAACCTAGTCCCATTTGCCAGCATTTGGCCTATATCCTTCTAAAACATTCCTATCATATACCCATCCAGATGCCTTTTAAATATTGTAATTGTATCAGCCTTCACCACTTCCTCTGACAGCTCATTCCATACACGCACCACCCTCTGCATGGAAAAATTTCCCCTTAGGTCCCTTTTAAATCTTTCCTCTCTTAATTTTCCTCTCTCACCTTAAATTATGCTCTCTAGTTTTTGACTCCCACACCCTGGGGAAAAGACTTTGTATATTTACCCAATCCATGCCCCTCATGATTTGATAAACCTCTATAATGTCACCCCTCAGCCTTTGACACTCCAGAGGAAATAACCCCAGCCTATCCAGTTTTTCCCTGTAGCTCAAACCCTCCAACCCTGGCAACATCCTTGTAAATCTTTTCTGAACCCTTTCAAGTTTCACTGCACCTTCTTAGAGCAGAGTGACCAGAAATGCACTCAGTATTCCAAAAGTGGCCTAACCATTGTTCTGTACAGCCACAACATGACCTCCCAACTCCTATACTCAATGCACTGACCAATAAAGGCAAGCGTATTAAACACTGCCTTCTCCTATCTACATGTGACTCCACTTTCAAGGAACTTTGAACCTGCACTCCAAGGTCTTTGTTACACAACATTCCCCAGGAACTTACCATTAAGTGTGTAAGTCTGTTTTGTCTGGCCTGTTTTGTCTTTCCAAAATGCAGCACCTTACATTTATCTAAATCAAACTCCATCTGCCACTCCTCAGCTCATTGGCCCATCTGATCAAGATCCTGTTGTACTCCGAGGTGACCTTCTTCCCTATCCACTACACACCCAATTTTGGTGTCATCTTCAAACTCCTATGTTCATATCCAAATCATTTATGTAAATGATGAAAAGTAGTGGACCCACCACCGATCCTTGTGGCACACTGCTGGTTTCAGTCCTCCAATCTGAAAATCAACCCTCCGCCATCATTCTACTTATGAGCCAGTTCTGTATCCAAATGGCTAGTTCTCCCTGTATTCCATGTGATCTAACCCTCCTAACCAGTCTACCATGAGGACCCTTGTTGAACACCTTACTGAAAGGTGAGAGGAGAAAGATTTAAAAAGGACCTGAGGGGCAACTTGTTCATATACACCACTCTGCCCTCATCAATCTCTTAGTTTCTTCTTCAAAAAGCTCAATCAAGTTAGTGAGTCATTACTTTGCATACACAAAGCTACGCTGACTATCTCTAAACAGTCCTTGCCTTTTATCCAAACTTATTAACTACTTAAACTGAAATACAGGAAAATTTTTGCAGGGTTATACAGGAATTGAATGGTGGACCAGTTTGACAGGCCATGTGGTTTACTCCAGCTCTTATTTCTTGTGGTCTTGTTAGCCAAATGAAATGACAATATTCCAGATGGTAAACCAACTTGTAAATTTAGATCACATATGATTCAGGGTGAGTTTGCCAATTGGATACAAAATTGGCTTGATGGTAGAAGACAGAAGATGATGGTGGAGGGTTGTTTTTTTGGACTGGAGGCCTGTGACCAGCGGTGTGGTGAGGGATTGGTGTTGAGCCCACTTTAGTTTGTTATTTATAAAAACAATTTGGATGAGAATTTAAGAGACATAGTTAGTAAGTGTACAGGTAACACCAAGATTGGTGGTAGAGTGGACAGTGAAGAATGTTAGCTAAGATTACAAAGGGATCATGAATAATTGGGCCAATGGGCTGAGAAGTGGCAGATGGAGTTTAATTTGGATAAATGCAAGGTATTGCATTTTAGAAGAATAGACAAGGGCATAACCGAGACAGTTGCTGGTAGGGCCTTGCATAGTGTTGTCAAAAAGAAAGACCTAGCAGTTCAGGTACATAGTTCTTTGAAATTTGTATCACTTTGGAAGGCATTTAGCAGGCTTGCCTTCACTGGTCAGACCACTGAGTATCGGAGTTTGGACATCATGCTGAGGTTATCCAGGATGTTGGGGAAGCCGCTTTTGGAATACTACTTACAGTTCTGGTTGTCCTGCTTAATGAAGGATATTATTAAATTGGAGAGAGTTCAGAAAAGATATACCAAGCTGTTGCCAGGACTGGAGGGTATGAGTTATGACAATAAGCTGAGTAGGCTGGGACTTTATCCGTGGAGCATGAAAGGGAGGGGTGATCTTATCGAGGTTTATAAAATTATGAGGGATATAGATAAGGTGAATAGCAAAGGTCTTGTTTCCTATGTTGGAGGAGTTCAAAACTAGGGGGCATATTTTTAAGGTGAGGGGAGAAAGATTTAAAAAGGACCTGAGGGGCAACTTGTTCACACAGAGGCTGGTTTGTGTGGGGAATGAACTGCCAGAGGAAACGGTAGATGCAGGTACCGTTACAACATTTAAAAGACATTTGGATAGGTACATAATTAGGAAAGGTTTAGAGGGATATGGGCCAAATGCAGGGAAGTGGGATTAGTTTTGGGAAAGTTTGCCAGCATGGGCCAGTTGGAGCGAAGGGTTTGTTTTCATGCCATATGACTTTATGACTCTAACAGACACGTCTCTGTTATCCTCAAAAGTTTTAGTGGGGTTGGTCACTTCTTTATCTCCTTTTCCTTTGACCTCTCAATATGGCAATTATTATCTCTCGACAGCACTAATGCTCATCTGAATGCATTCATTTGCTCAAGAGTGTCAAGTTGGGGGGGGGGGTTGTTTACTTCAGTAAAAAAAATACAATTGAAACCAAGAATTGATAATGTAGTCAAATACAGGTATTTCTCCTATAATGCAATAGTTGCATTCTTGTGTGACCTTGTGCTGTAGAAAATTGTGCTCTCGGGAAATCTCTATCGAAAATTGCTATACCTGTGTAGCAGAAAGTTTGCATTATCCAAACAGTGTCCACTATTCATCAATCGCATTACAGCCAATTTGCATTAATGAAACACGCGTTAGAGCAGAAATACCTGTATAACAATACCTATATGAACAAAAATCAATTGAGCTGACCATCATCTGCACTTATATTCTTTGCAAGTAAAATGACAGTCATGAACAGTGCTGTTTCAATTTAAGCAGGAATCTCACATTTGAAATGATGATCTCTTGCCCTCCCATCCAAAGAGTCTAATTCTAGTGTGTTTTTCTTTGTTTCTTCCACCAGAGTGACAGAAAATTGGTGAACCTATTGCAGTCAATACCTAATCAACCGTAGAATAAATGAAAAAGCTCTATTTGAGCTATTTGCAGGTCATCATGCTTTGTTCAATTTCTGTAAAGATATCAAGATATCAAGTAACCACATTGCAGAAATTTGATTTGGGATATTTGCTGTCCCGAGTTGAGTTACAATGCACTGTAAATATAAAGCTTAAAATGGATCTGTCAGAGCAAACGTAGGATAAAATAACTTTGCACTGGATTTTATTACTAAACTTGCATCAAATTTCCTACAAATTGACAAATCATAAATTGAATGTGTGCAGAGAGACAGATTTTAAAATATGCCTGTATTTACATCACAAGAGTTTGGTACATTGCCATTTAGAAATTGCTGAATAGAAATTATAGCACGTTGAATATAAATTAGTTATAAAGAAGCTGAGATTTGTTGGCTGTTATCCTCAACAATAAGATAGCCATGTAGTTTATTAGAAAGTCAGTGGTCTCTAAATTTCATACTACTGGGATGTCACAGAGTTATGTTACAATTGAGAAGTATGTACTACAGTTAAATGTATCCTTAGTCTGTACAATAACCTTGATGGTCTCGAGACTGAACTCAATACCTAGTTACTTCATTACTGGCAGGTGGAGGTTGTTGTATGTATCAGATGTTTAGCAGCAACTTACCAAGCTTTTTCATCAGTACCTCCAAGCCATATAATATCTACCACCAAGAAAAACAAAAGCAGCATCACATCGGAAAACCCTCAACATAATTTTCCATTCCAGACATCTTCTTGAAGTGCCTGTTATTTTTTCATTGTCACTTGGCTAACATCTCGAATTCTCTACCAATGATCATCAGCACAAGGACTTCTGTAGTTCTAAAGGAAAGCCCATTAACTTCCCTGGGTGATGGGAGATAGGCAATAACTGAGGCCATTCCAGTACCACGCTTATCTTGAGAACATGTTTTATTTTAACTGAAGTATCATTATTACTGATAAGAAAGGCATGTTGCTGAAGCTTTTCATTTTGCATCACTAAGAAAAAAAACAAAAATGCCAAATTTCAAAGTTTCATGGATTGATGATAGCATCCTTTTAGTGGAAAATACTACTTGCAAAGCACTGAATAGTAGCAGCAATAAGTGACTTGCTTTCCCAGAGCATAGTTATTAATGCTGAGTGCACTGATAACTATGTTGACACCATTTTGTGACACAATGTCAAGCTCATTATGTGCTTCATTTATGCTTGCTAGGAATGATATATATTCGAGTTAAAGAATATGTTCAAGCCTTGTACATGTTTGAATAACTCAGGAAATTGGGGAGCCTATTGACACCTGTTGCTTTCTCCACAGCAATGTCTCAATAAATCAGAGATAATTTGCCAATCAATCGACGCCTTTTTCTCCTCTAATATGAATTTCTGTGATCATTTGAAATTTGACATTATTGTGTTTATCCTGAAGAATAAAAAATGCAAAGCTTCCTTAATATGTCTCTTTTCAGCAATATTCAAATTTTGCGCTACCATCTGACTTTATGTATTATTCTTGTTCAGAGAAAATACATTCGTGGAATCTTGCTTGCGTAATACTCACAGTACAGAGAGTCTCAAATGTGTTAGGCATGACAAATGATCCGTCAAGGCCAAAAAGGAATATGGATGCATAAGAAAGCATTCCCCCAAGGATAATAAGGTTGTTCATGTAGGGACTGGACATCTTTATCAACCTGCAGATAGGAGTAGACAATAAGCAAGGGTCATCATTTCGTTCTTCTCATAAAGAGTGATTTCTGTTACATAACTAGGAATCGTATAATGGCTTCAGAGATAGTAGGAACTGCAGATGCTGGAGAATCTGAGATAACAAGGTGTAGAGCTGGATGAACACAGCAGGCCAAACATCATCAGAGGAGCAGGAAGGCTGACGTTTCAGGCCTAGACCCTTCTTCAGAAAAAAAAAATTCCTGTAGACATTCCA
>JAHRHZ010000013.1:40482863-40503323 GCA_024137785.1 Ginglymostoma cirratum
TTTCTGAAGAAGGGTCTAGGCCCGAAACGTCAGCCTTCCTGCTCCTCTGATGCTGCTTAGCCTGCTGTGTTCATCCAGCTCTACACCTTGTTATCTCTTAATTGTATAACGGCCATCGCTTTTTAATAATTCACAGAGAGCTTCTTAAATGTTATGCATAAATGCAATTAAAAACTACCGTAGTTGATTAAAGTTGCTACATGCACTGTGGAGTGGAAAAAAAACATACAGACTTAAAATAAATTTCAGTTCCAAATAACTACAAGATATAAAGCAACTACAATATGGGAACCATGACACCCAAACTTCTGGGAAGCAAAATTGATTTGAGTGGAATGTGTTTTACAACAAAATCAACAGAGTAATGGAGATCTAGCTCCACCCCAAAAATGAAAGAATGCTCTGCATTTCCTGAACTGTTGATTAATATTCTGGATTCTTCAATTAATGAACCCTAAATAACTGTTTAGAAGGAAACAGAAGAAAACTAGTCAATTATAGCTTAACTGCAATAGTGACCCTTAAATCCTTTTAAACAGCCAATCACACACTTAAATAAATATTGAAAGTGCAGAATGTGCAACTATCATCATATGAGGATAAATGCCAACAAATTTACTGAAAGCCTATGGCTAAAAGCAAATAGGTAAGACTGAGAATGCAATGAACAATGGCAACTCCTTAGGAACAATATTATGAAAGCCACTGCTGGCTAGTAACCCCAGAAAGTAAACAATCCTTAAGTAATGAAGCTATTTTGAGGTCAGAGAGCAACCAAAGTTCTTTTCTTGACCAGTGAGCATCTTCTTTAGGTCAGGACCTTAATCTATTGCAAACAAAATCACTCCTGACAGAGGTCACAGGGAAAACAGGGGATGGTGTGGAAATCCTGCCTGGGAATCTACTGGCAAGATGATGTGCACAATGAGATAGCCTGTTGGTTGACAGAGGTCAGGACCCATCTACTGTTAATGGTAGCAAAGATGTTAGAATGGTGTCTATCACAAGGGACAAAGTATTTGTCAAACTAATGGGGTTAAAGGCAGACAGGTTGCCAGGGCTTGACTACCTGCATTCAAGAGTTTCAAAGGAAGTGGCTGCAGTAATAGGGGGCATTGGTAAAAATATTTAAGAACCCACTGGGTCCAGGAGATTTCCATTGGATTGGAAAACTGCTCATGTGACACTCAGGTTCAATAAAGGATGGAGGCAGAAAACAGGAAATGTAGGTCAAACAGCCTGATATCAGTCAATGGGAAAATGCAAGAGTCCATTATGAGGGAAGAAAGAGCAGAACAGTAGCAAAGCTTCACAAAATTAAACAGAGTCAACATCATGTTTGACAAATTTACTAGAGTTGCTAAAGGGTACCAATAGATGTAGCGTATTTGGATTTCCAACGGACATTTGACAAGGTGCCACAAAAAGGTAACTGCATAAGATAGGAGCTCACAGCATTGAAGTGATGTATCAGCACAGATTGAGAATTGGTCAATACATAGCAGGCAGAGGGTAAGGATTAATAGGTCTTTTTCAGGTTTGAAGGACATATTTAGTAGAGTGCCTCAAGGATCAATACTGGAGCTTAAACTAATTACCATCTACATTACTATCACGGAAGATGTTCAGACAGTAATGTATTCAAGTTTGATAAAGTTACAAAAATAGATGGGAAGACGTATTGTGATGAGGATGTAAGGAACTTACAAGGGTATATTTGGTAGATTGGCCGATCAAGCAAAAAAATGGCAGTTAGAGTTTAATGTGGGGAAGTGTGAGGTTGTGTACTTTTGTAGGAAGAATCAAAAGACAGATTATGATTTAAATGGAGAGAAATTCCAACAAAATGCAGCACAGATGATGATAGTACTTGTGCACAAAACACACAAAAGTTAGTATACAGGTGCAGCAAGTAATTAAGGCAGCAAATGAAATTTTAACCTTTATTGCTAGAGGTTGGAATTTAAAAATATGGATGTCTTTTTATAAATGTACAGGTATGGTGTGTCAAACCTGGGGTACTGTGTACTGGCTTGGATTCCATAGTGAGGAAAGGATATACTAACATTGGAGGCAGTTCAGAAGAGATTCACTATTCTGATTCCTAGGATGATAGAGTTGAGTTATCAAGAATGGCTAAACAAGTTAAGCCTTTATTCATTTGGATTTATAAGAGTGAGGGGTAATCTTATAGAAACATATACAATTTTGACAGAGGTTGACAGGGTAGATGATGAGTGGGTGAGTCTTGACCTAGGGGACATGTTATAGAATAAGGTAACATCCATTTAAAACTGAGATGCAAAGGAATTTCTTCTCCCAGAAGGCAGTGAATGTCTGGAGTTCTCTACCCTGCAGAGTTTTGGGGGCTAGATCAGTGAAAGTATTTAAAGAGGTATCAGATTATTGAAATATCAGGGATTGAGTGCCACAAGGAGCTGGCATGAAAGAGGAGTTGAGGCGTCGGGCATCTCAGTCCTGATCTTACAGAATGGTAGGTTTGAGAAGATGAATGGCCTACTCCTGTTCCTATTTCTTATGTTATGTTCTTATGTTCATCCTGAAATTAACATAAAAATAGTATCTTTTTGATGCATTTTAGAGGAGATTGATCAGGGACCACCCATTTCTAGAGGACAGTCCAGCAAAGCTTAGAGTGTGCAGAATCTCCTACATTTTTCAACCCTTCCTGATTGGCAGAAACTATGCCCCTCTTGTTGTGGCTCTCCAAAGGACAGATCGCATAGATATCAAGATTTAGCAGAAAGTGATGAGACTCCAAGAACATGGTCTGGAAACAGAGGATCAGCTCCCTCAACTCATCTAAGCACTAGTGTCTCAGGAACGTTAGGCTATCGTGCCAGATCATTACTGACAACTGTATCCATGTAGAACAAGAGGTCCTTCCAGTGTATTGAAAAATTGTTGATATAACACCCTTATTCAAAAAGGGGAGGAAAGCAGAAAACAGGAAGCTATAGACCAGTCACTTAACGTCCATGGTCCAGTATTAAGGAATACTCACAGGACATTTGAAATGTTAAAATGCAATTCAGAGGCAGCATGATTTTATGAAGGGTAAATTGTATTTGACAAATTTGCTAGAACTCTTCAAGGATGTAATAAGCAAAGTGGATAATGGGGGTTCCATGGATAAAGTATATCTGGACTTCCAGAAGGTTTTGATATGGTACTGCACAAAAGGTTAATATGAAAGGTAAGATCACACAGAGTTGGGGATAATATATTCTCTTGGATAAAGAATTGGCTAATGAACAGAAAGCTGAGAATAGGAATAAACAGTTCTTTTCTTGGTTGGCAAGTTGGAACTAGTGGTGTGCTCCAGGATTCAGTCCTTGGGCCCGAATTATTACATTCTATATAAATAACTTAGATGCAGGGATAGAGTGAACTATAGCAAAATTTGCAGGTGACACTAAAATAGATGGAAAAGTAAACTGCAATGAAGAAATTATTTACAAATGGGAATGGATAGGTTAGGTAAATGGACCAAAATTTGGCAGATGGAGTTTACATATGGATAAGTGTGAGGTTATCTATTTTGGTTGAAAAGGCAACTTATTATCTAAATGGAGAGAAACGTCAGAGTGCTTCGGTGTAGAGGGATCTGGGTGTCCTCATGCACAAGTCGTAGGAAAATGGTATGAATATACAGCAGTTAATATGGAAGACAAATGGAATTTAGCCAATTCTTGCTAAAGGAAGAGAGTATAAAAGTAAGGAAGCGTTGCTGCAACCGTATAAGGCATTAGTGAGATCGCACCTGAAATATTGTGAACACTTCTTAGTCCCCTTACTTGAAGGGATGCAGTTGCATTGGAGGCAGTTCAGAGGAGATTCACCAGATTGATTCTAGCATTAAATGGTTTATCTGAGGAGATATTGAACAGTTTAGGTCTACACTTGCTAGAGTTTAAAAGGATGAGAGGAGATATAATTGATGTATATAAGATGCTATAACGGATTGATAAAGTAGACTTTGAACAGATGGCTCTTCTTGTGGGACAATCTAGAGTGAGAGGTCAGAGTTTTAGGCTAAGGTACAGCAGATTTAAAACTGAATTGAGAAGGAATTACTTTTCTGAAAAGTTTGTGAATCTGTAGAATTCACTCCCCCATAGTGTGGTGGATGCTCAGTCTTGAGTAAATATTAGGAGGAAATACACAGATTTTAATAGTAACGGGTTGAAGGTTTATACAGAACAAACAGGGAAGTGGAGTTGAGGCTGAGATGAGATTAGCCATAATTGTATTAAATGGCAGAGCAGGCTTGAGGGGCTGAATAGCTTACTCCTGCTCCATGTTCTTATGTTCCAGCAAGTTAGCAATCATTTATCAAATAGTGAGAACAATCTCAGAGAGGATGTACTATGAACAACAGTGTCTCAATGCTGGAGCTCTTCAACTTTACCAAATGCTTCCTGGTCTATCAGATACACTGAAGAAACTCTTCCCACTGTGTCTCCGATTGCCTCAGTACCCCTCAGGAAATACAGGCACTGTGTAGAATACATCCACAGTCAGAAAGGAAGGTATTTACGGTTTAAATATTTTTAATTTTCTTTTCGAGGCTTAATTGCATTTTCCACCAGACACAAGGGGGTCTCTCCTGAAATTCAAAACCTGCCTCTGAAAAAGCCAGAAGTGGCAAGTAAACATAAAATCAACCTTTCTAGATCATAAAGAAAATCTGATAATTAAATGTTAAAATCCTAGTATCAACGAGACTTTGATATCTAAGCACAAAGAATACTAAAATGCAGTAATCAAAATCAAAAAAGCTAATCAATGTGTCACAGACCAGACAGAGAGGGGAAAATGATTTTTTTTTGTTTATTCTCCTCTGCTCCTGTCTATAATAGGTTGGTTTATAAAAATTGATTGTTTATATTTTGCTTCAGTTTTAAAAATAGGCAGTGGTGTCCTTGCACAAACCCTGTTTATGAAATCCAATTAAAAACGAGCTGCAGCAAATTCTTTTGGGTTGAAACAAAATAGGGATCATTATTGTATTCAAAACCTTGCGTAATCATTCAAAACACACATTCACATACACATAGATCCTAGAAAGAAAGAAAATAGGAAGGAAAAAGAAGAAATTACAAATTATATAAAATTAAAGGTATCAGCATTAGTTCCTACGAATTAAGCAGTCTAAAAAAGTCAGTGCACCCCAGTGCAAGTTCTTCCAGTTGGGCTGTACAATAGGAACCCATAGGAGCTTAGTCACAGATGAATTGGAGGTGAAGATGCAACAGTTGTGACCGGGCAATGGGTTAACTTTACAAGTGAAATACATGATATTTTCCAGAAATCATACTTTTGAGAGAGACTGATAAGAGGTGGGCATTAGCAATACCTGAAGGTGCTTACTGTTCTGATGCTACAAGCAAACTCCCAGGGGAATATTGTAGTGTAGTCGTCGTATCCCTACCCCTAGACTAGAAGGCCCAGGTTCAAGTCCCACTTACTACAGAGGCATGTAATTACATACTGAATAGATTGATTAGAAAAATAGGTTAAGTAATTTTGGGGCCCTTTTGTGATAGTGGTAGTATCCTACGCCTGAACCAGAGAGACTGGTTCAAGTCCCACTTGCTCCAAAGGTGTGTAACAACATTTCTGAACTAGAAAAATATTAAAAAAACAAATTTAAAATATACAGACAGACTCCCTAGGGTCCTTTTAGTGACACAATGGTAGTATATCTACCCCTGGACCAAGAGGCCCAGGTTCAAGTCTTCCTGCTCCAGAGGTGTCCAATAACATCTCTGAACTGGAAGACTAGAAAAGTAGGTCAAATAAAAAAAAGGCAGGCAAACTCCCTAAAGTATTAAAAAAAACTGTATGATTAAAGGTAATTCAAATAATCCAGCTGTTTAGATCATACGGCTGAGGTTTCCGGCTTAGCCATGTAGGTAATGAGGTCAAAGCTAAACAAGTTTCAGAAGAAGGGTCTAGGCCCGAAACGTCAGCCTTCCTGCTCCTCTGATGCTGCTTGGCCTGCTGTGTTCATCCAACTCTACACCTTGTTATCAAAGCTAAGCAAGAATGGTTTGCAATGATCTTTGTTCTGATTTGGGTGAGGTTGATGTCTTGTCTCTTTGTGTTGGCTTGGCTGGCGTGTCATTCCAGCAGGATGGTGTAAGCTTTTGTCCGCTGGTTACTGCTGATCACAGTTTTCCAGAAATTGTGGATTAGTGATCAATAGCATCTATGTTTTCAGTTCAGCAAAGTGACATTTTTTAAGAAAGTAGAAACAAGAGAATATAGTTTTAAAAACGGGATCTTTCTGTATCTGTCCTTTGGACGTTATAAATGTTAACTTTTATACCTAGAGGGCTGGAATATGAAGAAATGCAAGTTTTGCAACAGTTACAAAAAGCCCTGATTAGAGCACATCTAGAGTACTATTTATATCCGTGGACACCACAAAATTAAGTAATTTTTTTCAGCTTAGAGGTCTGTAGCACAGACTCACATGATATTATAGAGCTCCCAGATTTTGATTTTGAGGAAAGATTATGCAAACTAAAATCTTATTCGCTGAATGTAGAAGGTCAAGGAGCTAACTTAGAGGTCTTTAAGATTTTGAATGAAATTGATAAGCTAGCCAGAGACTTTTTTTTTGCTGATTTTGTGGGTCTAGGCAGAGCCTAAAATGGGGATTATAACAGAGCCCATATCTGGGGCACAATGCTTGCTGTGCTCTACTTGGGCGCAGGCTGCTGTTCTCCTGTCAAGGGTGCAGACACTGTACTTGGGACTGGAGTTGAGCTGCTGTGCTCAGATTGAGAACTGAGAGCCTGGGCCAGGAAAAACACTAAGGCCCATGATTTCTTTCCATGTCCCTTGATCCAGGACAAATACAAAACCTTAGAAGCAGAAACCGGCCATTTAGAAGAATATAGCTCTTCACACAAAGGATGGCAGAAGTGCAGACTCTTTCTGACAAACAACACTAGTTCAATTAATGATTTTAAGTCTACTTGCAATAGAGTTTTGCTAGCCAAGCCTATCAAAAGATATGTATATATGACATCTGAAGAGAGTTAAATATAGTTCACTCAAAACATCCTTGAATGGTAGAACAGACTTCAAAAAACTGAATGGTCCAAGCCTACTCCTAGATAGCAGAAATGAATATAAATAAATGTATTTTGTGCTTAGTATATTAAGTGAAGCCAATCAATGATTTAGTACCCTTCAGGTTCTATACGTAAAATTTATGCCTTAAACTATAATTTTGAATTCCAACAATCATTTCTTCAAAGCAAATGCAATCAATATGATAAATAATGTAGAATAAATAATCTGCAGGCCGATGGCCTAAATTTGTCACTGGACCATTATAGTGTTTTTTTTTGACAGAACAGCATATTCAGGATCAAACAGAATTGAAATGTATTGGGCCCTTCATCTTATGTAATAGTACTTATTAGCTCACTGTAATAAGAACACAACAAAAACAGCAGCTGGAGCAAGCCATTTGTCCCCTCAGGTCTGTGCTGCCATCACAAAATCATGCTTGATCTTGCCCAGGCCTCAACTCCTCTCTCTAGCAAGCTCCTCAGAGCCCTCAACTCATGTCAAGTCCACTTAGAATCTTGTATGTTTTAATTCAACCTCATTTTTCTAAACTATGATGAAGAAAGGCCTAATCTATTTAGCTGTACTTGATAAATCAACCAGTTCATCCAGGATTAGCCAAGAGAGTCCCCTTTGAACTGCCTCCAATGCCAATATATTCTTTCTTAAATACAGGGCCCAAAACTGTATGCAGCATTGCAGGTGTCTCCTCACCATACCCTATAGAGCTATAACAAGACTCCCATACTTTTAAACTCTAAACCTTGGCAATGAAGGCCTGATTTCCATTTGTCGTCTCAGTTACTTGCCACACCTGCAAACTAACTTTTTAGCTTTTCCTAGAAACATAGAAACTAGGAGCAGGAGTAGGCCATTCAGCCATTTCAGCCTGCTTGAGCATTCAATAGGATCTTGGCTGATCCTTTATCTCAATGCCATATCCCTGTTTTCTCCTTATACCTCATAGCAAAGGAAGGCAATGGCCTAGTGGTATTATTGCTGGACTATGAATCCAGAGACCAAACAGCATTCTGGGGATCTGGGTTCAAGAATGGTAGATAGTGGAATTTGAATTCAATAAATATTTGGAATAAAGAATCTAATGAGGATCGTGAACCCATTGTCAATTGTTGGGAAAATCCCATGTGGTTCGCTAATGTCCTTTATAGAAAGAAACTGCCACCCTTACCTGGTCTGGCCTACATGTGACTTCAGACTCTCAGCAATTGGTTGACTCTTAACTGCCCTCTGGGCAATTAGGGATGGGCAATGAATGGTGCCTAGCCAGCGATGCTCTCATCCCGCGAATGAATAAACAAAAAAAAAAATCGCTGATTGCCAATAAAATCTAGAAGTTTATCTATCTCTTACTTGAATATATTCAGTGATTTGGCATCCACAGCCTTCAGTGGTAGAGGATTCCAGAGGTTCACTACCTTTAGAGAGAAGAAATTTTTCCCCATCTCAGTCTTAAATGGTCCAACCCATATCCTGAGACGGCATTTTCTGCTTCTAGGCTCCAAAACCAGGGACACATTCTCCTGCATCTCACCTGCCCAGCCCTTTTCGAATTTTGTATGTTTAAATTATTCTTCTAAACTCGAATGAACGCACAATAGCATCCATTTCATTCTGTGTTAACTTTTTTAAACTCTCTGTTCATTTAAATAATAGTCTGCCTTTTGATTCTTTGTAGCTAAGTGCATGACCTTACACTTTCCAACATTAAACTCCATCTGTCAGGTTTTTACCCAATCACTCAACCTATCGTTATACCCTTGCAGATTCTCTATGCCCTTATCACAGCATGTCCTCCCACCTATTTTTGTATCATCAACAAATTAAGATACATTATACACTGCCTCCTCCTCCTCCAGGTCATTAATATAGTAGTAAATAATTGAGGTCCTGGTGTGTGTGACCCTTGAGCAAGGAGGTGATGCTGGAACTGTATAAAACACTATTTGGGCCGCGGGCAGAGTGTTATGTACAATTCTGGAATCCACATCATAGGATAGATGTGATTGTACTGAAGAAGGTTCAGAGGAGATTTACTAAGATGTTGCCTGGACTGGAGAGTTTTAGTTATGAAGAGAGATTGAATAGGCTGGGATTGTTTTCCTTGGAGCAGAGGAGACTGAGAGGGGACACGATTGAGATGTTCAAAATTATGAGGAACACAGGCAAGGTAGATGGGAATGAACATTTCCCCTTGGTGGAGCAATAGAGGGGCATAAATATAAACTAATGTGTAGGAAATTTAGAAGGGATGTGAAGAAACTGTTTTCATCCAGAGGGAATTTGAAACTCACTGCCTGTGAAGATAGTTGAGGCAGAAACCCACATAACATTTAAGAAGTAGTTAGATATACCCCTGCAATGCCAAGGTATATGGGACAATGGGCCAAGTGCTGGAACATGGGATTATAATTGCTAGGTTATTGGCTTTGACTGGTGCAGACTGGATGCAAGTACTGTTAGTGATGGTGCATGATCAGGAGACGTGTGAACAGGGATCCCCAGTTAGTGAGTTGGAGGGCAGAAAGTGTTATTAGTTTAGGAGGATGAGTTGGCTGAGAGTCATTGAGTTGAAATGCTCTATATAATGGTGAGAGTTGTATGCCATTACCCTTTGTGATGTTACTGTGTAATGGCAGAGTTACAGTGAATGTGAAACAGCAGAAAGAAGAAGATGGCACTAAACCTGGGAAAGTGGAGAAGATCATTGATATTCTTACTAACATTCCCTCAAACTGTATAGCTAAGGGCCAGCACACACTGATCAGCATGTTCATGCCATTCCCAGCATTGACTTCTGATTTTGGAAGTCATTTCCTTGCACAGACCTACGAGGCTTGCACAGAGGGAAACAAAATGAAAGTAAACATAGCTTGTTCCTGCACTGCTAAGTGCTATGTTTGGCCTGAGAAATGGCACTCACCTGGTCCACAGTCTGAGTCTAGGCTGAGACTGGTGGTGCAGTCTCCTTTTGGGGCCACAGGGAAGATGATATCTGTCCTGTCCAGCCGTACCTCCAGGCCCCTGTGAAGTGGAGTAGAGTTCCTGCTGCCCTTTCCAGGACTTGCCCAATATGATAATAATGAAGCAACACAGTGTGATAGTCAGTTCTTGCTTGCAGCATTTGAAGTGGTGCACCAAGTAGCGTGAACAGTGCAAGGTTGCCAACAGCAGTTACCATTTCCATCTCTGCTGCCGCACGATTGCACAAAACAGGTGCTGTAGAGTCTGGATGCACAAATAGTGAGGGGAGCAGTAGAAGACTGTGTGTGGAATGTTGCTGTGAGCCACAGCAATATCAAACCACATGACTCCCGAAAGGAATACAATCTGAAAATGGAAAAATTCAGCCCATCTTGCCTTTTACTGTTTTAACTAGCCCATTATGCAAATCCCTGAAGACTGATGAATAAATAGGCCATTATCATTAACATGACATTCCTCACCATAAATAGTAGAATTTATTTTTAAAATTGGTGTTTTCCAATGCTTTTTAATGGCTTGATCTCTGCTTCCATTGGTAAAACAGAAGATTAATATTAGGTGCATGGATGAAGTGCAATAATAATTTAAGATTACTTATCATCAATTAAAGTAAGTCTGAAACCTATCATATCAAATACTTCCTCTTTAACCACGTAGCTTAATTTTAATGCTGTGTGCTACATTCTTATCTTGCTAATTTATGTCTTGACATTCTGTCATATGTGACCGAATAAGCTCACTGGCAACATTTAACACAAGCAGGATAAATACACAGCATAAAAGCCAAGTCTATACTTACTCATCAGAGATATCACAGAAACTTAAAGATCAGGAGTGCGCTTGGCCTACACAGCTTTCTGAAAGTATTATAAATAGATTCATTCCTGTGATGTTGACTGCCATTTATTGCCCAAGTTGGATATGGTGAGCATTCCTCTTATACAACTGGATGGCTTGCCAGGCTATTCAAAGGGGCAATTAAGAGTCAGCTGCCTTAGTGTGGGGCTTCGAGTCTCAATAAAATAGAATGGGTAAGGGTGACAAGTTTGCTGCTCCAAAGTAAGTGGGGATTGTTTCATGGCAATTCAACAACTTCATGGTCATTATTTTTTCAGACGTAAAAAAATGTAATTCAAACTCTCAACATGTTATTCTGTACATATGGACATTCCTCTGGTCTCCCATTGCAGTTATGAGGTGAAGCATCATGACATTTCAGAGCCAATTGAAGAATCCATACCTTCAACAACGTTTTCAAATAAATATGCCAGCTGCCAGAAAGTAACAGCATTTTAAAATGGTAATATTATTGCAGGTATGGTCTGTTCTACTTTATTTTTGTGCTCATAATTGTTATTTTGTGCCCTTTAGGCTGAATGTGAAAATTTGCCACTGTGGTGTAGTGGCACGGTTGCATAATGTTGGCAGACTTGCATACTTTGCATTGCACCAACATGTTTTTTCTGTTCATTCACAGGATGTGGGTATCTCTGACCGAACAGCACTTACTGCCCATCCCTAATTGCGAAGAGGGCAGTTAGGAATCAACCACAAAGCTGTAGGTCTGCAGTCTCATAGAGGTCAAACCGGGTAAAGATGACAGTTTCCTTCCTTAAAGGGCATCAGCGAACTAGATGGGTGTTTTCCAATAATTGACAATGGTTTCATGGTCATTATTAGACTCTTAAATCCAGATTTTTACTGAATTCAAATACCACCACCTGCAGGATTCAAACCTGTGTCCTCAGAACATTACCTGTGTCTCTGGATTAATAGTGTAGTGATAATACCATATCTGGAAGCAGCAGAACATGAAAAGATTCATAAAAATATCAAGGAAAGGATGAAAAGAAAACTACAATAAACATGATGCTATACGAAAACAGGTCATCAGCAGGAACTGTACCTTTCTAAACTACAGATACCAATGAAGGAATATAGAATGTCATAGGACAGAAAACAGGAAAAGGTTAATTGATCCATCACATGTGCACTGATCCTTTTCTCATATGTTTAATCAAATGTTCTCCAAAACCTTTTAATTATTCTACTTAAAATATCGCTCTCATTTTTTTTTGAAAGATATTTAACAATCAATTTCAAACAATGCCTTTTGGCAGAGGAATAAACTTCCTAATCATCCTGTGTAAAGAAACTTTAGCTAACTTTCTGTTTAGTTAGTTGTGTACACATTTATTAGTTTAAATTTGTTACGCTGAAATCAGAGGACAGAATTTCAACTACTTGGGGACAGGTGGGGGCTGGTGGTCTGAGTTTATGTTGAGGTGTGGACATGTGTGAGATAAGGTGGGGGTGTGGGTATGAGGGTGTGTGAACAGTGGCATCAAGTTGGAAATCTGACATATTCTACTTCCGATTCCAGGTTTAACATGATTGTATTTGCAAGTGAGCAGGAAATCCAACTGGAGGGGTTGGATAAATAATTAAAATATTCAAATTCCCAATTAACCTTGGGTACACTGCAGCGCTCTGAGTTTAGTAGCCAGCATGTGGATTTCCCAGGCTGTGTAGAGCTCGCCAAGAGTCAACCAGGCAAATGCATAGCAAGAGTGCTTCTTTAGCACTTTACTGAAGGCTAGGAAACCTTCGACGAGTGAAATTGAAAGACTGCAGTACAGTCTGGGTGAGAGGCTGGTGCTTATCGCACTTCTTATGTTTTTACTGCTTGACAAGCAGTTTGCAGCCACTTGGAAGTTACTTCATTTGTCTTGGATTCCACTCATCTTGATCCACACCTTCCTGCGATTGGCTTTCACAGTAGCATGGAAGAAGATTATACAGCTCCTCCTTGGAACTCCTGATAAGGAAACAGAGTAGAAGCTCTAGGGGAGGGGATGAGCACATGGATCCAGCCCAATGGGGGCAAGAACCAAACACAGGGTCTAAAGGCAGAAGATCAACTCTCTTGAGATGTTTGATAAGCAGTACCTCAGGTAGGTCAGGCTTGTATGGCAGGTTACTGCTAACGTCGATAGCTTCCCATAAGTTTCTAGGTAGGCACTTATTGCCAGTTGGCATCAATGTGACTGTCACTGGAGGAAGCCCTCCCATTCACCCCTTCCAGGTCTCTTTTTATTATTTCTGTGGCTTTTGAAGCCTTAGGAATCAATGACAGTTCAGCTATGCTTACCCCTAGTTGAGCTCCTTTTATTAGAAATCCTTCTTTTGACAGATTCAGTATGCCATCATGTCTACACTTTATGAACATTCAGGAACCTGAAAACAAGCTGCTGTTGGGATGTCTGAAGCTACAGCAAAGCCCATTTCAATGAAAAAAAGATGCCCACTTGCCACAATTGTCCCACTCAGTACAAGTCTATTAATTATGCTCATTAATAAATCTGCCCATAGAGACTCTCGTGCCCTTCTGTTCCCATCCAGTGGATAAGCACAGACAATCCATCACTTATTCACAATCCATTCTCATTATAACTGTTCATAATCTTGAAAACATCTATCACAGCATCCATAAGTGATAGAGGAGCAAAAGGGATCCAGTAGTACTATTTTTCAAAACACCAGAAATGGCAACGTAAGTTAATAAGGCCATTTCTAGATGGATAGAACTAAAAAAAGCAGAGAAGACATGTTAAGCAAAGACAAAGTACTGCAGTTTCTAGTAATCGGGGGAAAAAAAGACAAATTGTTGGAAACACGTAGCAGATCAGATAGTATGTAGAAGTTCACATTGCAGATTAATGAAAATTCATTGACTTAAAGCATTAAATTTGTCACTCCACAGGTGCTGCCTAGTCTGCTAACTATTTTGAGCAATTTCCGAAGTTTTACACTTGTGTACCATTTTGGTTGGGGCACACTCGGATTACAGTGGTTAGTTCTAAATGCCATTTGCTTTGGATTTTGCTTTAGAAAAAGTGACGTTGATCTATAAGGCTGATATTGGAACTAAGAGGATAATTTTACAGGACTGTTTGAAGTGGCTTGAGCTTTCTTTCTCCAGAGGAGAGCAGGTTGGCTTGGTGGGGAGGAGTGACTAATAGATAATTTTAAAACAATGATGTTTGTTAAGATTGTCATAGAAAAGATATTTCTACTTTCAGAGCAGATGGAAGCTAGGTGCCATAAATAGGCAACAATAAATCCAGAAACTCTTTACGTAAGGAATAAAATGTGGCATTCAACGCCAAAGGCTGCAGCTGAGGCAAATATCATAAATATATTTATGGGAAAGTTAGATAAGCACATGACAGAGGAAGGGATAGGAGAATTTGCTGATAGGGTTAGATGAAGTGAGACGAGAGTAGATTCCTGAGGAACATAAGCATTGATTCAGACCAGACAAGCTAAACATGCTGTGTCTGTGCTGTACATTCTATGAAACTCAGTGAAGATATGATCCAAATTTGTTGAATGAATTGTTTTCCTGAGGCTTTAACTTTTGTAATGCATGATATTCTGTGTTAGTAACTCTGGATGCCCATGAGCATGGATGGTCATTGAAGAAGTTTGCACTTAGTGCGAAAGGCAGAAAATTATATGTAAGACATTGCTGCAATATTTTTCAAAATGTGCCATCTCAAAAATCATAGGATCCTTACAGCGTGGAAGTAGGCCATTTGGCCCCTCAAATCACACCAAACCCCTGAAGAGCATCTTGGCCAGACCCACTCCCTTGCCCTCTCCTTGTAACCTTGCATATCCAATGGCTAATCCACCCATCCTACAGATCCCTGGACACTATGGGCAATTTATCACGGCCAATTTACCTAACCTACACATCTTTGAACTGTGGGAGGAAATTGGAGCACCCAGAGGAAACACATGCAGAGATGGGGAGAATGCACAAACCCCACATAGACAGTCGCCCAAGGTGGGAATCAAACCCAGGTCCTTGCTGCTGTGAGGCAGCAGTGCTAACCACTGTAAACCAAATGCCAATTTAACACAAGAGAAGTAACGACTGGCATTATCTGTCCCCGGTTATGTCTCCTGTGCCATTGTTCTGAACAAAATATTGCGCACGGTATATTAACATAGAAAATTAGTCCATGGATTACACAAAATTATGGGAGAAGTTTTCATGCTCAATACAAATGCAAAAAAACTGGTTGTTTGAAATTTGAATTAGTGTACTGTGCTGACTCAACATACATGTCAGAGAAATGGGCCTTAAACACCTATGATAAGTGCTAATAGAATTTACAAAAACCTATGCAGACTGAATACCATATAGCAATAAAATACTGGCTATTATTCTGAAAACAACCATAAAGGTTTTAAAAAGTTAATATTCAAGAAGAACGTAGACATTTAGTGCTGATTGCCCTGATTATATATTTCCTGCTTTTTTATTCTTCTCAGCTGTCTCTTTGTCACAATACATTTGAATATAGAAATTATCAGGACTTGGACTATGCATCAAAGTAAACTGAAATAATTCTAAAGTATAAAAAAAATTAAAAAGGGTAGAAGTTCTTGCTTCAGTCCAATTTTAGTCAGGTTATCATGAATGTCCCTCAGCGACTGCACAAATAAACTCAAACTCATTCTACACTCAATCCATGCATTTTCTGCCCAACCAACACTCCACCCACACAGGTATACAATAGATTCCTGACCCCTAAAGCATCAAGTATAAAATCCTGCTCTTCATCTTCAAATCGCTATACTAGCTCACCTCAGCTTAACTCTGTATTCTACCCCAACCTCAAATGTTTGTCCTCAATCTTTATCCATTCTTTCCGGGAATTTGTACACTGCCTCTTCATTTATTAAATTAGGCCATCAGAGCCTTAATCTGCTTTAGGCCTACTCATTGGGACACTCTCCCTACACTACTTTGTTGCATCCCCTTTCTCTACCTTTGAAAACCTACTCAAAATCATTGTTTTTGACTAAATTCTTAGTTGTGTCTCTTAACTCCCCCAGTCACATTCTTTATCTCTGTTCATTATCCCTTATTTGCTTTGTCTCATTCTCTAAAACATTTGTAGACTCGTTCTACATGAAAGGGTTTGTGTCATCGTACTCTTTGTTCCCCAACTAAATCAACCACATACAGACCATTGAGTCAACCATCAATCTTGTACAAATTAATCAAAGGATATTTCATGGAGTTGACAATCACAAAGGGTGAGTTCTTTCAATGAAGATTGGTGATGACATCCTTCCACACAATAGAATAAATTTGAACGTATGTGCCAGCTTTGGTGCAATTGGAAGCATTCTCATTTCTGAGCCACAAATTTCTTGGTCAAGTCCCACTCCAGGATTTGAGCACAAAAATCAAAGCTACTGTTCCAGTGTGGTATTGAGCAAGTACTGCATTGTCAGATGTGCTTTTTTTTTGTATAAAGCTCTCAACATTTGTACTCTCTCAGGTGGGTATAAAAGATCCCGTGGCATTATTTCAAAGAAAAGCAGGGGCATATCCATGGTGTCCTGATAAATATATATATATATATACGTCACTCAACATCATAGAATGTTATCTGGTCATTATTGCATGGCTATTTATGGGACCTTGCTGGGTACAAAGTAATTGCTATGTTTTCTGTAATATAACAGAGACTATGCTTCAAAAGTACTTGTTTTGGCTACTGTCGGGGAGGTGATGGCCTAGTGGCATTATCACTGGACTGTTAATCCAGAGACCTAGATAACGTGCTGTGGACCCAGGTTTGAATCCTGCCATGGCAGATGGTGGAATTTGAATTCAATAAATATCTGGAATTAAGAGTCTAACGATGACCGTGAATCCTTTGTCAACTATTGAAAAACCAATCTGGTTCACTAATTTCCTTTAAGGAAGGAAACTGCCGTCTTTACCTGGTTTGGCCTACATGTGACTCCAGACCCATAGCAATGTGGTTGGCTCTTGACTGTCCTCTGGGCAATTAGGGATCGGCAATAAATGCTGCCCAGCCAGCGATGCCCTCATCCCGTGAATGAGTAAAGGAAAAAAATGGGTGCAGTGATCATGATAAACCCTATATGACTGCAAATCTTGCTTTTAAAATGGCTTTGTGGTAGTTTAGATATTTAGAACATAAGATGGTTAGAGTTCCTGGTGATTAGTTTCTTATTTATTTGATCAAAATCATTCAAGAAAACCACAGCAATTACTTGGAAATGGTTAATTCTTCAGCATGAGAGCTATCTTGAATCTATCACAGGTTCAGCCCTTACTGTCAACATCTGCATGCCAAGTGCTACTGGCAAATCCATGGACTTGGCTAAATAAAAGTACCTTCATGGATTTGATAACTCGTACTCAAAATTAACAGCTGCCCCAGATCAAAGGCAGGACTGTAATCTTTCATTCGGATGAGCAGTATAATCAACTTGAGCTCTGTTCCGGGTGTTGCAATGTTATGTAAATGTTTTGATTTGAATAATGTTTTGTGATCACATGCTGACGTTAATTTTTCATATGTAACATCTGTATCATCTTTTATCCCCCAAGGAAAAGTTTAAATAAAATCCTTACTTCTGATTTCGATTTTTTATGTTGAAGAAGAGAAAAGCACTGGACATGAACATTCCTAAAACGGTCAAAGCAGAAAGAATACTGTAGAGTGGTAGAGAGATCTTGCGTAGTTGGGGCTGTATAATAGTTCTGTCCTTTGGAGGTTCAACACCTGAAAACAGAATCAGAAGTTTCAATTTAAGGTGATGAGAAATCCAGTTCACTGAGCTTCACACTGAAGCAGCAGCACATTAAAATAAATCACCAAAATCAAAAACACAGCAGTATTTGGAGCAAGAGCTAACAAGGTGTAGAGCTGAATGAACACAGTAGGCCAAGCAGCATCAGAGGAGCAGGAAAGATGTCGTTTCAGGTCTGAACCATTCTTCTTTCTGAAGGGTCCAGACCCGAAACGTCAGCTTTCCTGCTCCTCTGATGCTGCTTGTCCTGCTGTGTTCATCTAGCTCTACACTTTGTTATCTCAGATTGTCCAGCATTGGCAGTTCCTACCATCTCTGAATCGGTATTTGGAGCAAAACATGTTACCTTGACAACCTTGAAAGGCACCTTTTAGCCATGCATCATCATTGAAAAGCATAAGTCATCACACTCCAACTGACACTCATCTGACCAAGGATTCATTACTTAATTATGTATTTGAAAAAATGCGTTTCATTTTGTTTCCAGAAAGCAGTGACGCTCTAGGTCAGATGAAGTGCTTCTCATTCATCAGGCAACTCATTTGCTTGCACTCCGCTGACTGAAAAATTCTTGATAATATGAGGCCCACTCATTCAATTATTATTGCTGTGGTGCTTAAAGCATTAGTGTACCATGGGGGTCATGGAGAAGAGCATTGGGCATCAACAGCTGGAAAGGACCGATAACTGTACTTGAGGCATTCCCAATGTTTATCATTTAAAGATCATCAGACATAAAAGCACATTTTAGAAACTAGATATTGGAGCCAAATAAGAAGAGGGTCAAAGATGAAAGATTTCTTTTTTACAAGGACCAGAGAATTAAATTACATAAAAGGCAACTGTTTGGATAGATAAAGGGTATTCAGTAAATGCGGCATGGCATTTTCAGAAGGCACTTAATTAAGTATACCACAAGAGGCTTGCTTCAAACCTGCAGTTATACGATACAGGATGAAACATAGCAGCATAAAGGGAGATTCTTCTGATGGCCAGAAATGAAAACACAATTTAGCATTGCTTACATTGTGTAAAGATTAAAAGTAATGAAAGCCAGGAGTCAGTGTGTGGTCAGCTTTTATTCACTTAGTAAATAAATGATTGCGACATTAGGATAGGAAACAAGATCTTAAAATTTGCTGATGACACAATATTAAGAAAAATAGGAGTGAGGAAGACTGTAGAATCTGCACGAATGATGGTATGGTTTATTTTTACTGGGCTAGCAATTCACTGAATTCAGCAAAGGATTAGTATCTTTCTCATTGAGGACAATGCCTCATCTCAGGGTTCAATTTAATGATCCTTAGCAGTATGGCCTCCAGTATATGTAAAGGATAAATATGTTCCAAGATGTTATTACCTGGCATACAATAGAATTGATTGATTTCCATTGTCAAGAACATTGTAAGGAGCAGTTACAATTAGATTTTATAAGATCACTTCCACTGAGTTGGGGAAAAGTTATTGTTTGGTTGTTATTGACCCATTTACAGGGTGGGTGGAAGCCTACTTCACATAACAGAGTGACAAATGTTGCATGAATAATGTTAGAAGCAGTAATGTCAAGATAGGAAATACCATTAAAGATGAATTAAGATCAGGGATCATTTCAACAGAATGAGTGAGTAAGGTGCTGCAAATAACTAGGAAGGCACTTGGAACCAGGGAGTTTAAAAAAGAATGTTGGTGAGACTGCACCTGGAATACTGTGTACAATTTTGGTCCTGTATATTTTTTAAAAAATATATATATATATACTAACATTAGAGAACAGGTAGACAGATTAGCCTTTTATTCTTTAGAGCCTAGAAAAATAAAGGTTTTTTTTGAAATATTGAGATTCTGAAGGGACTTGAAGAAGTCGATGTTTCTGCTTGTGGGAACACTTTGAACTAATGAACTAGTTAAAGGATCACAGAATTTTTATAGTGCAGAGGAGACCATTTGGTCCTTCTGCCTGCACCAGAACTTCAAACAGGAATCATTACCTGGTCCCAATCTTTTGTTTCTCCCCCATATGAATGCACATTATTTCTTCCCAAATAATCATTCAGAGCCCTCTTTAATGCCTCAATTGAATCTGACTCCACCACATTCCAGGCAGTGCATTCCATACTTCTAATTATTTGCTGAGTAAAAAAGTGTTTTTAAGGTTTTGGAGTAGATTTGTAGCTCGGGTTGTGGGTGTTGAGGTTGGTTGACTCGCCGAGCTGGTTTCTTGTTTTGCAGACATTACGTTACCATGCTGGGCAACATCCTCAGTGCAGCCTCCGATGAAGCATCGGTGTGTTTGTCCGCTTGGTTTTTAAACTCTGGGGTCTGTTGAGATGGAATGCCTCACTTCCGGTTTTCCTTCGTAGTGGAATGTATATGGGGTTGAGTTCAATATGTTTATTAATAGCATGCTCCGTGGAGTGCCATGCTTCTAGGAATTCTCGTGCCTGTCTCTGCCTAGCTTGTCCCAGCATCTTGGTGTTGTCCCAGTCGAAATGGCGGTTCTCCTTGTCCATGTGGATTGAGATGAGTGAGTATTGGTCGTGTCTTTTTGTAGCCGGTTGGTGTTCACGTACTTTTGTTGTTAGTTTCCTTCCTGTTTGTCCGATGTAGTGTTTCTCGCAGTAACTGCAGGGGATCTTGTAGATGACACTGGTCCTGTCCATGGCGGGGAGTGGGTCTTTAGTTCGGGTGAGCAGC